>LJPI01000097.1:0-323685 GCA_001430955.1 Chrysosporium queenslandicum | reverse complement strand
CCACCCCCCCACCCAACACCAGCCTTTACCCCATCATCCCTACATGCAGGACCAGCGGAGGCAGTCGATGCCTCCCACTTTCTCGCAGCAGGAGCGACACGGCCCGCCTCCCGGCGAGCAGCCAGTTTCGCAACAGCAGCCTGAACTCAGGATCGAACGCCCGCAGTCTCCGCCCCCGAGGCCACAGCCAACCAAGTCGAGGAGCATATTCACCCCGATTGACGATAAAGGCTCCGTTTTAGCGCAACAGTTCGGGTTCGGACCACCCGCGGAATCACCAAAGACTGAATCGCCAATTTCCAAGACTGAGTCTGAAAATTTTGGGAAGACATCAGCCCCTCAACCGAGAGCGCCCACAGCGCCGGCCCCACCCAGACCGATCTCCAACCCCCAAAGAACACACTCGCTATCTTCAATTCCAGATATCACTCCAATCTCCAGGACTAATAGCACAGCTAGTGCTAAACGGCCCCACCTAACAGTGCAAATACCCAGCGAATACTCTGCCACAGAAACCACGGACAAACCTGCCCGTGACTCTGGGACCGCCGGAGCCGCTCCGGCGAAAGGGGGCTCTGATCCCGGGCATTCAGCGGTCGTGCTTCCGCCGCCATCGCCTTCCGCTAGCGCGTTGCTAAGTGCAGGCGCGCATGGCCCTCCAAACCCGTTCGCAAGGCCGCCGCCTCCAGGCGCCATGCCTCAAAGCGGTGCCCCATATAACGGCGGGAGTAATAACATTGAGACGCCCGTATCGGCCCTACCGAGCCGCTTTGTCTCCGACGCTCTTCTGCCATCGCCCTCCAGCTTTTACGCCGAGTGGGGTTTCGGAAGGACAGGACCCGACAGCACCATGTTGCCCAGTCCTCTTACTTTCCCAACACCCGTCATGCAAACCGGATCCGGATTGGTCAAAGACCCCGATGATCAGGAGAGAAAACGGAAAAGTCCAGACAACGGACCTGGGTTGACGGAGCCGGTCGGAACCGGCAAGAGGCTCAGGGTCGAGTGAAATTGATTAATGCGAGTAGTCATATATATTTACCAGCACCTTTTTTGCGCTGGGTTCCCCTGCATCCTGTCTCTAATTGGAGGGTCTGGTCTTCTCATGGCGTTTCGGGATTTTGTACTTTGTCTTTTTTGGTTTGCCTGGATACCTGATGTCATATGCTCTCGTTTTATGATCGATTTAGTCCCAGAGGCGCAGGGGCAGATTGCTCCTCACGGGCCGCGCCCTATCCACCCTCGTTAGCCCTTTCCGATGCCATCCCCTTCTACTTTCTAATATGGTACCACCCATTCTCCTTGGGCCCAAACCATCCCATCTCCCTTCTCCACCGTGACACTTGAAGCTTATCTCTCAAGTGTCCGCTCGTGATCTCTTTGTACGATCTAAAAAAAATTTACCTTCGGTTTTGGTTCATTGTTGCTTCCTCGGTTTTCTCATCTCTGTGGATACCATTTTCCTTGGGCGCTTGAGTTGGTCAGTCTCCCCCGTCTTGCTTGTAGGCATGGTGTGTTTTTTATCGTTCTGCAATTCCTTTCTTTCTTTCTTTCTTTTTTCTTCTTTCAGTCCCACCTGGACACGTTGCCACGCCAGACGGAAGTTGAGGTGCATGCATCTGAATTATATTACTTGGATACTGAGCTGATAAAAAATACGATATTCGTCGTCAAAAATTTGTTTCTTGGTTATTTGATTGACGAGGATACTACCGGTATATTGGGGAATGGTCAAGGATTAAGAAGATCGGACCAGCCGGTCAATTGACATTAGTAGTGCTGTTTTGGCTTAGCATTTGGTGAATCCAGGTTGGAACGGGTGGAGCTCTACTACCATTCCTCATTTATCAATATTCTTGCAGAGTCCAGCTCTGATCATATAAACATCTCTATCTCACCTCACCCGTTCTGGCTATGTCATTATGTCACTCAGTGTCTTAGGTCTGGTGGATTGTGAGACTACCCCTTTGTTCAATTAGACCTCACTGATGTGCGTGGCATCTGATTTGCAAAGAATTTCGCTGTCAAGGCGCCATTGGGCTCCTGTGATATGGGGGGCCGCTTCTTGGCCATGGTGAGGCTATCATACTCTGGGCCCATTACCATTCGTTCCGATATTCGCGACCGGCAGCTCATGATCGGGTCACTGCCGGTTCTGCACGGCCAGTGGGCCCTGACTGTCAAATGCCACAGGCCCAGCTGCTTGAGTTGGATCAGCGGTTGCAAGGTGCGCATGTACGTCGCATACCTGATGGGAAGATTGTCGGGCCCAGACGTGCGTTTATGTGGTAACCCACTTCAAGTTCTGAACCTGAAAAGTCGATTTCCAGCGAGAGAAGTGAAAGATTGCCAATTCTTTGCTTGAGAAAACTCAGTGTCATTCCAGGCACTTGCGGCGGCGCTACCGGGCTTGTGGACCTCATTCGACTTTGCGGGGAAATGGAAATTGATGTAACGAAAGTACTTGAAAGCATATTGCGGACAATGGTAGAAGAATTCATGCGGCGTGGTGGCTAGGTATGGATCGAGAACGAACAGGTTGCTTGAGTAGAAGAATTCATGCGCATGCATCCTTATGGCACGGCTCACAGCAAATAAGGCCGTCGGGGCCACCCAGCAGGGAGAATCGGTGTGGTAACAGTGCTCGGAGAGACGATTGGAAGACTCATAGAGATGATGTAAACAGCAGTCAACAGTGAACCTCGTACGATAGTGGTATATGATGACTGTGCTTGCAACAAGGTCAGTACCATGTGCTGGAGCTCATTTGGAAGACGGGTAAATGGGAATGGCGTTTCACATTCCCTAAACTTTCTAGTTAGCCTTAGCATTGTGATATATGAGGTTTTCGGCGCATATGGCGATTGTGGTCTCGGTGTAGAATGCATGCAAGACACCTTCATAAACTGCACGAGAGACATGCAAGAGGGATAAAGGGATTCGAGAGCACTTGCCCTTGGGGGAGTATTCAGTTGAATCTTCGTAAAGATACGGAGTCATCCTCAATGGTCTGAGGCGAATGAAGCCAATCTTAGCGTAGATTCGGCGACGAACCGAGTATGGTAGTTTCAGCCAGGGTGTTGAGATGGAGATACCACAGGGGAGTTCATAGAGCTGATCGGTGATACTTCCATCGCGTGCCACTGGTTAGTAGTTAGTTATGACAGGAATGAAACAAGATTTTCAATCACTTCTTGACGAAGCGAGGTTAAGAAAAAGAAAGCCCGCAGCGACGCGAGGGTCAGACTCTCTAGGAAAAGCATTCGCTCTATATATCCCAGGACGTGTTTATGCACTAACTATTATTTATCTTCGTCGTCGCGTTGATGCAAACGCGACGTACAGAGCTGGGGCACCAATCAGACGGCACCTCCGACCATGTCGTCGTCCTTACGTAATTAGGGCTTCGCTAATCTCCTAAATGGGCTTAGCGCCATCACACCGAAAGACCACAACTTTCGCTGACATTTCGATCTCCCCGAAACTGGATGTTCAACGACGCAGCGACGACCTCAACCCAACGACCACCAGCCCTTTTGCGCGGTTCTCCGATCGGACTAATATTCAGCAGGCGATCCCCTCTTGCTGGATTATCCTTCCCTAGTGGTTTTGCGAGCGCCAGAGTATAGAATACGGATTCGTCAAGATGCCTTCCGCTCACGGACACAGATGTGAGTGCACCTGGAGATTCTCCTTGTTTTTTTGCTGTTTTGATTTGGGAAAGATACGAGCGTGGAGTTGTGAGAATGGGTTGATGGGATTGCGTGTGTGATGGTGGTTGGGAAAAGAGATTGCGGACCTTTTTGTTTGACGTGTTTTGTGCATTGTGGTCGTTTTGCCAATTGGACATGCCGTGACTAACACTTCTCATCTTTGGGCTTTTAGTATACGTCAAGTAAGCGATATTCCCTCTTTACCCTTTTTCTCATGCGATATACGGCGGGCGGAGGTTACGAGCTGGGATACATGTTGGAAGGATTGTGTGAGAGGGTATGGTGCTGACGGACAACAACAAATAGGGGACGACACCTGAGCTACCAGCGCGGCAAGCGTAACACCAACCCTAACACCAGCCTTATCAAGCTCGAGGGTGTGGAGGACTCCAAGGCTGCCAGGTAAACACCGCAATTATTGCTGGGAGGAGGTGGATTTGGCTAAGCAAATCATGCGTATTTTAGCTTCTACGCCGGAAAGAAGGTCGCATTCGTCTACCGGGCAAAGCGTGAGGTGCAGGGATCCAAGATCAGAGTCATCTGGGGCAAGGTCACTCGGCCACACGGTACGTTGGGTCCTGACTAGGCGTGGTGGAATAAGCTCGAGCAGCTGGGTGCTGAGAATAGATTATAGGCAACTCCGGCGTTGTCCGCGCACAATTCAGACACAACCTCCCCCCCAAGACCTTTGGTGCTTCCGTCAGAGTCATGCTCTACCCCTCGTCCATCTAAATCGAGCGCTGGTCGGGCAGAGGTGTAGTGGTGGTGCGAAGGGGGTTTTGAAGTTGGGGAACAGACACACTCCCGAAACGTGGAACAGGCATACCTACGGGCAAAACAGAAATCAGACTACGTAGTTTGAGAAGCAAAAAAATGCATGGAACGGTATCCGGACACTCTCGTTTGAGGCCGGGACGATAGGGATCTTTCGCGCTTGCACTTCCGGTTTATATGGGTATCCCTTTTGTCTCTTTCTTGCCCCTTTCGTCCCGGCTATAAAGCATCGATTGAGGAGTCCCTAGATGGAATGGGTGGCGCCGTCATATATGTTGATGTTTTGATGAAATCAAATGGGTCCATCATCCTCCGATGCGTTTGCACCTTTTCCTTTCAGCTATGCACGTCGGTTTTTCTTGTTGCTTTTGCCGCCTTGTCTGTCCCGCTTCCTTTGGGTTGGCCCCAGACTGCTTCTTTTACCTTTGACGAGATAATGTGTCAATAAAAAAGATCAAACTGAACCAGTACGCTTGATTGGATTCACAAAGAGGCCCCGCCTACTTTTGGATCCGGTCTTGTTTCAAAAAAAGAAGAGGTTTTCTAACCTCTTGAGGATTTAAGCAATGGCGGCATGTTGCTAGACTGCTTGATATATTCCCGGATCGATAGATTTCAACCCATTTCCACAAGATGCTGTCAGTCTAGACGTCTCGTCACAGGTCGAAGCTAGGATCGCTTGTGGTCCGGGATCGGCAAGGATGTGTGGAATCGGAATTGACACGTGGGGTGGAAGCTCTTCGCCTTTGGAATTTGGGGTGAGACAATTCGTGCAACAGTTGACAAGTGGATCTCCATGTATGTACTGTACGTGTGTGAGCCTGTCCATCAAGCAGGTTTCCATTTCTTTGCGCATGGATTCTTTGGGTCAATTTTGATGTGTTAGATTTTATCCAGCGCTTGGACAGATCGGCGGGCGTCCTCGCACCGTTGGCCTGGGCAGATTGGCGTATGGCAAGAGAAATTTGACGTTTCTGCAGTGGAGGCTGGACTCGTTGGCCAGCAGTCAATCAATGACAAGCCGTCCCATGAGATAAGTGCCATTGATCAGTGGTGCTCCCCTATCCACACCGCACACAGTTTTTCTCTCCCAAGCAGATTCACAACGCTGGTGGCGATGGAGACGATCTGGGCTTTTAAGATCCACTATGTACTTCTAAATCTAAACGGATCTTGGGGGGATCACATCGGGGTTTAGCTACATGTACTCCGTAGATGAGCCTGAGTGATGGGAAAGTCGCGGTTTACACCATTGATATCCAGTCCCAAGTCCGAATGTCTGTTCCGTTGCCATGGGTTGTCAAACATATACAAAGTGACCAGCGTAATGCTTCGGGGCTGCTCGGGGCTCACGCTGCCTAATCGTTTGGCACTGTTCCAGGTAAAGAGGGTCCTGAATAACAAGTTGTGGTTGTGGTCGAACTCTGTCTTGGCAGGTCCCAGGTGGGAGTGTTTGGCTGGTTTGCTCAAGGGCCAGCCAATCAGGCCACGGCGGTGCCTTGGAAATGCTGCTTACCAAAGCTTTAGTGGAGACGGCGCCTGTCAAATGGGCGTTGGTTGTGCTGCTTACGTGGACCGCGAGAGACCAGGGATGCCCGCCTGCTTTTTCCTGCTCGATGAAGGGCGGCGGGGAACTTCTCTGCCAGTCATTTGTTGATCGCCAGCAAGCTCCCAGCCATGCTCGGCCATTGCTTGGTAGAACTGATATAAACCTGCTTCGGACAATTGGCTGGGTTTTCTGTCGTTTTTGAGTGTTTCTGGAATCGCTGGCCGAAACCACCCTTCTCGAGATTAGAACACCTGGCTTTCTCCCGGTGTCTGGTTCCATCCAGGGTCCTCCGTACCAGATACCTGACTCTTACCTCGCACCAAGGGCCAAGTTTGCAAGCCCCCTCGCCCGTCCATATCTGAGACAGATGCCACACAGTAACATGCCGGCGCTCCCGTTTGCCCTATCACATCCACCCATTGTGTCCTAGAGAACCATAGCACTTGCGTCGGGTTCCAAATCTGCTTCCAACTGCGGCTTGACTCCGCGGCGTGACTTTTTTGCGTCACCTTGCGTGCACATCACTTCTGGTCCATTTGCCATCGCTGAGTCGTGAAGCTCTGTGCTTTCACACGAAACAACCTTCAATTGTGTTCTCTTTTTCCTTTTTTTAGCACCTTCTTTGCCTTCTCCTTTGGCTGTTCATTCACTCAACCAACTCTTTCACTTCAGGACTCTCACCACACACCTACACTTGTATCATTCTTTCTGGTCCACCTCTGTAAACCCCCATCTTCCATTCCCATCTGCTTTGTCGCGCAGATCCGCCATGGCTGCTGCACCAGAGCGAGTCAGGCACAGCCGTATGCTGAGTTTCACCAGCAACAAGTCCGAGAAGAGCTCCAAGACGCACAAGAGCCGCGGCTCCAAGACCAAGATGGACTTGACCGAGACCCATAAAGAGAAGGAAGCAAATCGAATGCATTCGTACGCTGACCCAACTCGTGCCATGAATGAAGCTCAACCAGGTACGTCGTCTCGCCCCCCGCTTTTCTTTTCTTTTTTTTTTTTTTGGTCTATCTTTCATCATTCGGTTGGCATCGCTAACGTGCAGCCAGCGGCAATTGCATTGGAGAAATCGAATCTGGAATCTCTTCGTGCCATACAACACAAAGATCGATTTGGAAATGTCATTAGTGAGTGATCTCCTCCACGTTTGAGACATAGAAGTCTGTCGAGTTGGTGTTGCTGACGTGAGATTTTCTTCATCATCTAGCGGAGCCTGACCTTTCCAATCCCACGCGCTATCGCTTCGAGCGTCCTCTCGAAACGATTCGAAGCTTTGAGGCGGCAATTGATGGAACCTACAACACACGTCGCATGTCTTATGTCCGGGGTACGCAGTATGATTCATTATAAAAGGTCACAGTGCTGATAGCCTTTGCAGATGACAGTGTGAACGGCCAAAGTCGCCCAGCTAGCTATTTTGGAGGTATGTGCATTCACGTGCTTGCATCAGCCAGGCTGCGACACCCAGGTTCTGATTAGAGTATCACAACAGATCCTCGAGGCAATCTCACCTACCCAACACGCGGCTACAACGATCAGAACGGCCAGTACAACAATCGGGGAGCCCAATCGAGACAGGATAGTTACGTGGACGCGTATGGTGGACC
This sequence comes from Chrysosporium queenslandicum, assembly GCA_001430955.1. Taxonomy (NCBI): domain Eukaryota; kingdom Fungi; phylum Ascomycota; class Eurotiomycetes; order Onygenales; family Onygenaceae; genus Chrysosporium; species Chrysosporium queenslandicum. The sequence goes on along the minus strand of LJPI01000097.1, from coordinate 316,033 downwards.
CAGCCATAACCAGTATAATAACTATCAGGACACCCAGGCCCCTCGCCCTCAACGCCACGGGCGGCGCCCGCAAAATGATCAGTGGCCTCAATCTCCAAACGCTTACGGCCAGCAAGGCCAATACCACTCGTACGATAGCGGGTCTGCGTCCGGTTCTGGGAACCATTCCATGGACCAACTAGCTCAGTCTACCGACCCCAGTTCTCTTTCCAGTTCGAGAGACGGTCTTCAACAGCCACAGCAGCAACAAAACCCGCAAAAGACAGAGGCGCAGGTTGGAGAAGCCTACGGTTTTACAGGGTTTGGCACTGATCCCCAATTGGAGTACTCACAGTCGCCTTTCAAAGCTTCGTCAAACGACTCTTCGGCAACAAATGGGGCTCCGCCACGGGGTACTCATGCAACCCAGGCTCTTGCTCCTGCTCCTCCAACAAAGGATACGAAACAGCCTCTCGTTGAACCCGTTCGGACCAACTCGTTCCTGCAAAAAGTGAAGGGAACTGGCGAAAAGCGGAAGAGCTGGTTTAAAAGGCTAAGCAAGACATAGAATACACGTCGAGTGGATATCATGATGATTGGCCCGGGATTGTGCTGCCTACCTTGGACAAATCCGAGTTTCATATGACGAGATACGAATTTCTAATTGATGCGTGACGACATATTTAGCAAATGATCCGGGCGGTGGGTTCGGGGAAGTGGCAAGGTGCGATATCACTTGGGTTTCTTTACGTCGAGTTATTGTTTTAATGCCTTTCTTGTCTTCTACCTTTTTGATGTGTTGTGATTATATGCGATACCTACCACTCAGCTCCACTTGCATGTTCTTGCCGATACCTTAACATTTCACTTTGAAAATGGCACGGTTCTGGGGTTCAGGGCGTGAGTGGGGATTTCTATCATGATGGTTATGTACAACGGCTTTCCAGTTTTATGTATTTTCGGGAAAATGATTCATAGGTTTGGGAAAGGGGGATGAGCTGGTCAAATTTGTCTTTGAAGCCCTTTTTCATGTGGAGGTCATTCATAAAGAACACCCTGGCGCATTGGCGGGATTTGGGGTTCTCTGGTCCATTCGCAAGGGAGAATTCTATGGATTTAAAAGAAGAAGAATATCATATTCTCTAATGGGAAATATACTGTCGAGTGTACAAGATGGAGCCTGATTCATGCTACATTTGTGAATATTGTGAATATATATATGATTCATCTGTCCCGACCCTGTGTCGATTAGGTACGAGCATGCAAAAACAGAACTTGAGGGCACTCCCCGATGCCAAATATACACGGGCTCACCCCGACATTCATCCAAAGAAGTATCATTAAAAAGAATGAAAAAAAAGAAAGAGTCAAGAACAGAAACGGTTCACAACATAGCCCACCGTCACTTCGTCTTCTTCTTCTTCTTCTGCTTCTCCGCTTCCTGCAACCGCTGTTGATCGCCCTTGTCCTCCTTGACGGCGAGAATGATGTAGGAAATCAGCACGAGGTTAGCGGTGATGGCGGCGGTGGCGCCGGCGTAGGTGGAGTTGCCGTCGAAGACGTTGTTGACGCTGTAGAAGTAGACGGAGATGGGGAGGACGACGACGGCGATGGAGTAGACGATGAGTTTCCAGAGGACTTGTCTGTGGGGGAATTGGTTAGCAGCTTCGCTTTTTTTTTTCTTGACGGGTGTGCACATAGGGGAGGTAGGAGGTCGGGATGGGAATGGTACGTACTGAGGGTATCCCGGGTAGTCTTGTAGTTGGATGGCCTCGCGGTGTGGAAGGTCGGGAAGCTCGTCTTGTTGTTGCTGTTGCTGTTGCTGTTGCTGGGGAGAAGTGGTGAGGTCTTTGGTGGGGTTGCGCCGAGTTGCCATTTTTTCCTTTTTTGCTCTGTAGACGGTCTTCGTTTTAGGTTGGTGCTTGTCTTTCTGGAAGGGAAAGGGGGCGTATCGATGGAATCGAGGTGATTGACTGGGAGAAAAGCTGTTCGGGGAATTTTTTGTTTTTTTCTTCTTAGTATAAGACAGGGTGGTATTCGTTTATCGTCGCAAAGACCAGATGGCGTTGAGTATCGGCGTTGTTGGCTAGCTCGTTAGTGGAGCGTGCGGGCTTGGGGGGGCGGTGGAGGTGCCTGAGGCTGGGAGGCCCATTGGGGCGGGCCTGGGCGGCTGCGGCGAGCTCAACACCTCCGCATAAGGCGTGCTGCCGCCTAGACAGCACGCCGTTTCCGCAAACTGCTGGTTGGCATTGTGTGACGGCGGATCGGGATACGACAAAGGCTCAGAAGCAACCACATAAAATAAGAATAGTACTACTGGATATGACTCGAAGGGCTTTGATTCATAAATACTACGACTGGTACTACTCAATCACCTCCACCGCTTCGCCTGACCAGCAAACACGAGAAAGTCCCAATGCAGGCAAGTTGTGAATTCCTGCAGTTTTGGAGATTGACAACTTGAAAAAATACCCTGGATGGTCTTTCGAGAAGGAGCAGAGAAAGCAATGGCCACCGATCTCCAACTGTTGCAACTGACATCAAAGCGCTTCAATCGGGTAGAATACAACTCGTTATACCACACAAGATATCACACAACATTAACTCCATGGTCCTTGCCCGAGGCTAAACAAACCAGTGAATCAGAAAACTAGATAGGACTTCGTCTCATCGTGAGTGGTAAATTCCGAATCCATCCCCGCTTCGCGTGTTGGCATATGCCTAGTCCTTCGCTTTCTTGATCTTAGGCTTCTGCCCGTAGCAGACGGTCCTAATAGTCGGAAGGTAGGTCGTAAGTATACGATCGATAGTGTGATAGGTCAGACAACTCACATATACTGCCACGCGTGAATCTTAGGGTTTCGCAAATCATTGCGAATATGGGCCGTTAAAACTTGCACTTCTTCAAGGGACCACTGTTGCGTGTAAGTCATCGACGACACCAACGGTCGCGTAGGGAAACTCACTCCAAGGAATTTCGTGAAAAGGAAGTTTGCCCAACCGTCCAATCCATCTTCCCAGCCTAGCTTGTTATACATTCCGATCTCTTTCAGTTTAGGGTCCTTGGGCCAGCTACCAATGGGCCATTTGAACGTACGTCTCCTGACGTTAACGAACCCGGCAGCTTTAATCATGTCTGTCATTTCATCCACAATACGGAAGGACTTTCCGAATTTTTCACCCACTTGAAGAGCCAGAGGCCCCCAGCGCTCAATCGCCGTTTCCTTCAATGACCCATCATCAGACTGCGCTACCACGCTGATCTCGGCCTGTTCAAACCACCCGCCTGGTTTTAAATGGTCGAGAACTTCTTGATAGAGAGCCGGATAGTCAGAGCTACAGCCGTAGATACATCGTGCATGTATGTAATCGAAGCTCTCTTTCCTGAACGTCCACGGTTCACAAAAGTCGTCAATCTGGAACTCGAGATTGGGTGGTACCAGCGTCGGCTGGATCGGCGAGACGTCTGTGGCTATCACAGATGCTGAGGGGAATTCATCCGCGAAGTCGATCGCCCATATGCCCGTACCCGTCCCAAGATCAAGCACACGCTGAGGGTTGCTTCCTATGGGTGCAAGGAATGTCCTTCCTCCAAAGGAGAGATTGAACACATGATGGAAGAGATCGAGATTGTCTGAGGCTTGCTCATCGTTTGGGCCCCTGGAACACTCAGCCTAATGGACGTGATCTGTGACGTACGAGCGTCATACCAATATGTACCATATCTCCAGCCGTTGTATCTCCTCCCATTCTCGTATACATGGTTGGTTATCTGGGAGTAGAGCGAAGTGGTTCCTGACGCCACATCACTGTCATCCCCGTATGACGAGTCGACATCATCCTCAACTTGGATGATTGCGTCTTCAGCCTGCTCTATAGGTAAGAAATCCATAAATGCGTGGTGGTCGAATCCCTATTTGTGCACTGCACGTCGTTCAACAGGCAGTATCCGGGTAGTCCGAGACCCCAGATAAAGCTAAATGCCAATGCGAACAGGTCCCGCTGAGGTTTCGTTGTTTGGGCAGACAAGGAAATGTAAACAGCGTTCAAGGCAATCAACTCAAAATTGAGCCTTTGATGGCAAATTTTGGACATTATTACTCTGGGCCAAGACGGCGTCGTTAAAAGGTCACAGGCCATATTAGATTGTTCGCTATTGGCAACAATCGCGAGCCGAGATCAGGCTGTCTCACTGCGCGAGGTTTCGAACGACCCTGGTCGAATAACAAATCGAAATTATAGTATCTTGCGCCTGCGGGGCGGTGAACATGGGGCTTTCGACCTCGCTATTTTACCATCCATGTTGAACTTGCCCTTTCTGATTCGTTGCAGAACATAAAACGTGGTTCGATCGCAACCCTTGGCTAGGGGTGACAAATTCTTTGATATTTTCAATTTTCTTCAAAGACATCATGGCCGGCTGCATCACGCATCACAGCGGAAGCACGACATCATTGAAACATGCCTCTAGAGAGGGGGCCATGGATGCTTTTTAAAGGGGCACCGCCCTATGTGACCAACTAGAATGCGCTCATGAAAGTTTTCTAAGGCGATTTGTTCGTATCATTTGCTGAAGTCTGCGAAATAGAGTTCTGATCCTCAGACTCGCCCCTTGTCCTGCAACGTTATCATAAGTTTTGGATACCACATCCTTGAAAAGCCAGAGAGAATGATGCTCTCTTAAGAACAAGGTTCGAGCGAACGGCACGGAATGCTGTTCCACAGGATTACAGGTGGAAATCCCCACAAGCAATGGATGGACACCCGCATGCGTCCAATTCCTCTAGTTAAACCTTGCTGGCCGGAAGTCAAGCTGGACGCCTGGGCTAGCAAAGGACTTTTCATGGGGTGCTAGAAAAGATGTTGGACGTCGGAGGGCGCTCGGATCATGGCCAATCCGCTCCCCTGGCTCCAGAGTTCTTGGAATGGAGCCCGTGGAGATGTCATCGACGGGAAAGTTATCTGTGATGCAACTATAAGGAGCTTGACCGGACGTTCATGTTGCCTTTCAACCTGCCGACGTTGACACCGAGCCTCGCAATGTTGGTCTTTTAGAGAATTCTGATCTTACAGCAAGCCCATCATGGAAACCCCGAATTGGGTGCTCATTTCTTTGGGTTTCACCCTGTTCACCGCCTACATTGCCTGGCTGGTGCTTGACAGATTGTTTTGGAGCCCCCTTGCAAAGTTCCCAGGACCACGGCTCGCTGCCCTGACTAACTGGTATGAGTTTTACTACGATGTTGTCCTGCAGGGAAAATTCACATCGCACATCCAGGATCTGCACAAACAGTACGGTATGAGAATCCACTGACTTGCATATATATCCGAATGGCTCTGATAACCCTTTGCGTCCAGGACGAATTGTCCGAATAACACCCACAGAGCTGCATGTCGACGATCCGGACTTCTATGAGCAGCTCTATTCACGAAACGGTCGGAGGGATAAATATGCATATTTCTCCGGCCGTTTTGGATATGCGAGCGACTGCTTTTCAACCATTCACCATGATCTCCATCGCCTTCGACGCAAACCGCTGGGTCCAATGTTCTCGACCCAAAAGATATCTGAATTCCAGCCTGTTATTCGAGCAAAAATTGAAAAGCTTTGTCAGAAATTCTCAGAATCCAGCGATGGCAAGATCATCAATCTCAATCGGGCATGGATGGCCTTGACAACTGACATCATTACCGAGTACGCCTTTGCGAAGTCTTATGACCAGCTGGATTCCCCAGGATTTAGGGACACATTGCACGAATCTCTGGTCGCAATTTATGTCACTGGCCATTTCGCACTTCACTTTCCAATCGTATTCCCCATACTAGATGCTCTTCCAGAATGGTTGGTGCTGAAAATGCAACCGGATTTGGTCTCGGTGGTTGGCATGCGCAAGGTTAGATATGCGGCATAACTGGAGACCATAACACTTACTGACGCCGAAGAATGTAGGACTTGGCGCGTAGGGTAAATGAGATTCGCAACGACGTGAACGATTCGTATAAGACTGTTAAGCACCGTACCATTTTCCACGAAGTCTTGAACAGTGATCTTCCTGATGATCAGAAGACAAATGCCCGGCTGGGCGATGAGGCACAGCTTATTGTGGCAGCCGGTCTCATCACAACATCGTGGGCGTTGGCAGTGGCGAGCTACCATATTACTAGCAACTCCACAGTGCTGAGAAAACTGCGGGAAGAAGTGAATGCGACTCGATCAAATTCTGAAGACCCATTGGACTGGCGCACACTCGAACAGCTTCCCTATCTGAACGGGTGTATCCGTGAAGCCATCAGACTTGCCCATGGGATCACGACTCGAAACCCACGCCTTTCGCCAGACACGGAGCTGGTATACGGGAAATGGTTGATCCCACGGAACACACCTGTTTCCATGACAAACGTTGATACTTTGATGAACCCGGATATCTTCCCCGAACCGGAGAAGTTCGTCCCTGAGCGCTGGATCAAAGACCCGACGCTCGACCGTTATTTTGTGGCCTTCGGCAAGGGGTCGCGCCAGTGTATGGGCATAAAGTATGGAGACACACCCTCATCTTCTTTTGTCGTATGCGTTTCCAATTGTAGCTGACGAGCATGTCTTTAGCCTTGCCATGGCCGAGCTGCATCTTGCAATCGCAACGGTGTTCACCCGCTTCACGTTCGAGCTCTACGAGACCACACACTCGGATATTGTAATGGAACACGCTTATCTAGTTCCATACCCGAAATGGGACTCTAAAGGGGTGAGAGTTGTAGTGAAGTCTGTTCAAAATTGACCCAGTGGCCTGGGTCGTGTGCGCTAGGCTGATGGTCGTGATGGGTTACATGGGCCAACCGCCAAAAGCAAGGATCATGCGTGTTCACGATAGCTGTGGCTTCTTTCCCCCCAGTGCAATTAAATCATCGTCGGCCAATTTGAGAATTCAGTCCTTGTGGATCTAAACTTGAATCTTAATTGAATGTAGTGTGGACGATCCGCCCCAGATCTGATACTGAGCAGCGAGCTGGTTGTTGAGTGGATACGCCTGGCGGATAATATGAAAAAGGCGGACCGAAGACTCTTCGGATCCCTCTGGCCCCCGAACAGTTGGCATGGCGAGTTTGAGATCCAAAATGTTGCACAAGAATCCGTATGCCTGTTAGTTTGACGCAAGACATCGGTCATCCCCTGTTCTAGCGGTGGTGGGTCGCATTGGGGTGCATCTGGAGGCCAAAGTGTTGGATTTTTCGACCTCTGATAGCCATCTCTATGCTTTTTCTTTTCTTCTTTTAATATCACTTCGGTAGAGACTCTGCCTGCGTATTTTGCGCTCCAGGCAACGTCTGGAGTCCCTGTTATAATAAAGCTTGATTCTGCTTGGCCTTCGTGTTTTCGAGCCGTGGTTCCCAAACAGAAAGCGAAGCAGAAAAAAGGAATCAAAATGGAACTCCCGCCAATCTACCATCATTCTGGTTGGGATTCCCTTATTACCCCTTTACAAGCGAACCTCCCGCATTCTGGTCCACTACTCCGTCGTATTCAATACGACATTCTTCGCAAATCACAAACGGCTTACTACTTCGCTACCTTTCCGCCTACTGACGGACGGGCTGCAGCGTCCAAGCCGCCGTCGCCATGGGTGGCTGCATACGTAGATTTGTATCAGTGGCCGGAGACCCAGGTATGGCTGTACTCAAGCCTTGAAGCCGAAGGTAGCACACTTCGCGGGCAACTGTCAACATTCAGCTCGAGCGATGCCTGTCTGAAGGAAAGTCGTGCGCAATTGATGAGCTTGATATCATACTGTCTAGAAACACTTCATCCAGCGTTCCTTTCTAGCTCAGTGGTTCCAAATGACCTACCGTCCGAGCACGAATGCCGGCCGCCGCAGGCGCGTTCAACGATAAAACTCGGCAGTGTGCATTCAGGCATCGTGAAGCTGCTCGAGGAATCAATGAAACTGATAGACGCGCCAAAATTCCACATGTCCCACCACGAATATGAGAAATACACATTCCATCGGTCCGTGTACGATCCGGCACTCAACGACTCTCCCCTCGCTCTGCCGCCGGGATATCGCTACCATTCCCGTGACGGCACGGAAGGGTACCAATCATACCAGTACGAACTCATAGGGGGCCGTTCCATGATACCGCGTTCGAGGAGCTCGCAAGCGAACATGGCCAGTGTCGTACTATATCATGATAGGCCGGGGCTTACCAATGCGAACGGAGCTGAAGCTCAAGAAATGCCTGTCGCTTGGGGGTTTTTGGGCTTCGATGGCAGTCTAGTGTCATTACATGTTGAACCGGAGCACCGTGGGCAGGGATTGGCGGCCGTGCTTGCTAAATCTGTGATGCGGCGGGGGATGCTGGATAATGCTCAGTTTTCTTTTGGGGAGGACGAAAAGGAGGAGCGGTGGGCATTTGCGGATGTTGGGTTCGACAATGCTGCAAGCCGACGAGCCATGGAGAAGATGGGCGGAGAGGCTGCCTGGACTGTCTCTTGGGTCTTCGTCCGGCCCTGCAATGATGAGCAAGCTGTTAGCGATATGACAGCAAGAGTCAGTATCGAGGTATGAGAGCACGATGCAAGGTTTTCGCTGGGTTCGTACTATCTAGTATCATTCTATCAATCGGCGACCTGGGATGTGAGCCAATTCGTTCCTCGAGATCTCGGTAAAGGAACCGTCATCCGAGATACTTGTGGGTTCAGCTGCGCCGTCATGGTGGTGGTTTGCCGCAGATCTCATCTCATTAGCCTGTTGAAACACTCGCTCTGTCTCTTCCATCTGAAGTAAATCGGATCAATCAAGCGTGTTGGAAAACAAACTGATTCCAGACCCGATCTTCCTTGCGTCCATCAGCAAAGGCCTGCATCGACAAGACAATTAGGGTTCTGCCGATAGGCTGGACAAGCCGAGGCGTCGGATCGAGATGCTCTTTGTAGCTTAGAGCATTCCGCGATTATCTGGTCCTCTCCGTAGGCTGGCATCCCCCGCTGTTCCGGATCCAATCATGTCGCAGGTAATTCGGGACTGCGTCTGTTGGATGTCACAGAGGATCGGAGATGGTGGTGAGGTGGGGGTGAGGGGGGAAGATCTGGAGAGAGACGGAGCTGATAACCATCGACAGCGGGGTAGTTAAGCCAAACCCGATGCCGTGCAGCTGTCAGTCCGTTTAATTTTGACCTTTTGAGCGTCGAATTTCACTTGATTCCTAAAAGAAGCGATAGGGCGCGGCAGCATACGAACCTTCTGTCGCCGCTCTAATCTGGCATTCTGCGCTCGTTCGGGCAAACCTTGGTGCTTTCTCTGACTTCTATGCCTTGAGTCACTCGCTCGCTCAGAAATTAAATCCCGTCCTGGCAAGATATAAACCTCAATTACATCCTACTCAACGGTTGACAGTATTGCATTGCATTGACCAGTGCTACCATATCTCCCTCAAGTCACAATTGAAAATTGAACCACTCTTGACTCTATACTCTACACACACTCACCATGGGAAAGTCGCTGGTGTACCCCAAGCGGGAAAGCAATACCATGAACCGGTATAAACATAGAGGTGAGAAAGCCCTCTCCCTTGAACGCGTCGTAATGTGTCTGCCAGAGTCATGACTGTGTTTGACGACAGGGACATATGACCTTGGTCCTATCCACTCAATCATCAACAGTGCCCCTGTCTTGCATGTCTCGTTCAGCCCTAGTCCAGATGACCCATTCCCCGCCATCCTCCCCATGATCGGGCAGATGGGATCATTCGAGTATCCCTCATCTGGAATAGACGATCCTCTCGAATGCTACCTCCATGGATATGTCAGTTCTCGGATCATGAACCTGGCTCGAGCCACGAATGGAGAGGGTCTTCCCATCTGCATCGCCGCGACCCATGTCGATGGCTTAATCCTCTCACTCACACCCAACTCGCACAGCTTCAACTACCGTTCCGCCGTGCTGCACGGCTACGCCACGCTTGTGACGGACGTCGAGGAGAAGCTCTGGGCGATGAAGCTGATCACAAACTCGGTGGTGCCTCAGCGGTGGGAGAACACGCGTATTCCACCAGACGGCGCAGAAATGCAGTCTACAACCATACTCAAGGTTAGGGTTGTCGATGGAAGTGGAAAGATCAGAGACGGTGGAGTGTCTGATGAGAGAAAAGACATGGACCGACCTGACGTTACCGAGAAGGTCTGGGCTGGCGTGGTTCCTGTCTGGCAGACATTTGGGGAGCCTGTGCCAGACAAACTGAACAAGGTCAAAGAGGTCCCAGAGCATATCAGTTCATATATTGCTCAAGCCAACGAGCAGAATCGGCAATACGCGCTCAACGCAATCTCAATTCCACTGCCGAGGGAGGAGCAGCATTGATCTGGGCTATTTAGATGGTCACTCTGCGGGAGTTTCTTTGTTGAGGTCGCCACTTGCTTTGGGTGGTTTCGTCCAGCCTTATGAATTTCGATAATGTAGTAGTCTGATAGTAGTCAGTTGGTATAGAATGAAGGGGCGACGTTATCGAAGATGATAGACCATAGGCTCTGCCACGATACGACTGTGAATGTTGCTTAAATCTGTTGCGCTGTTTCCCTGGAATGGATGAGGCTCGTCCCACAGCAGTGCAGCCGTTGTTTTAAGGGTTGGATTCGAGATCAACCCCAATCTTGGCGCCCAAAGCCCTAGAGCTCTTAGCTTTGGAGGAGCTGAGGACCCTCCACATGCGGGGCAAATGCTCGAGGGTATTGTCTTGGAATCCTCTCAGAAATCCAACACGCCTCTCATATTCTAAGGAGCCTCTTCGTACTCTTAGAGCTGTGGCTTGAAGTGTAAGGATTGCGCTGCAATGATCAGGCTGGAGTAACCCGCTTTCCTAGTTACATGCGTTGTAACTACCCCGCATCAGCATCCAAGAGCTGGGTGCCATCTTATGTAGGCTAACTTCCATCCCCTTCCTAGCATCTCCCTTCTCTGGCCAAAGCCTTCTCATTCTCCTGTAGCGCCCTTTACCTACTCATCGTCGGCTCTATTGCCGGAGGTTCTCTAGCTCATTCAGTCGAAAAGAGCACCCCATCCACACCGCCGCCGCCACCATGGCGTCCGCACCAGGAGCGTCTGTGATACCGGAAGCCGACTTCAGGTCATTCCGAGACCACCTCAAGAACAGCAAGCGTATCATGGCTGTTATTGGCGCGGGGCTTTCAGCAGCGTCCGGTCTGCCAACTTTCAGAGGCGTTGGAGGTTTATGGCGACGCTACTCCGCCATCGACCTAGCAACTCCAGAGGCCTTCAATGCAACGCCTGGCTTAGTTTGGCAGTTCTACGGCTACCGACGACATATGGCATTGCTCGCTCAGCCGAATAGAGCGCACTATGCTCTGGCTGAATTGGCGAAGAAGAATCCTAGTTTTATCGCTTTGACCCAGAATGTCGACGGTATGGATATTCCGCATGTTGTTGATCGGAAAGCCCATAGGTCCACAGGTTGCTGAATCCATTCTGCTTGATAGGTCTTTCTGAGCGAGCGGGTCATCCTGAACCGCAACTCCAGCGGCTTCATGGTTCGTTGTTCACTATCAAATGTGCCAACGAGCATTGTGGCTACTCTCGCGACAACGACTTCACCGACCCCGTTGTCCCGGCGTTAGAAATCCCGAAAATTCCCTTCGGTGTCGATCCATACCCAAGAGACCATACAGGGGAAGCGGCAGGACAAGCATTAGAAGACGCGATGAAGGCAGCAGCAGGACCTAATTGGGCGCCTGGAAATGGGGAATTGGACATTTCTAACCCCGAGGTTCCTATCCCGAATCTGACAGAGAAAGACCTACCGCCGTGTCCAAAGTGCTCAACCAGTCTACTACGACCTGGTGTGGTCTGGTTCGGCGAGCCGCTGGCTGACGATACCATTGACTTCGTGGAAGATTGGGTTGCAGCAGGCCCGATTGATTTAGTTTTGGTCATCGGCACGAGTGCACAGGTGTTCCCAGCAGTTAGTTATATTGACCGCGGACGAAGCAGAGGTGCACGCATTGCAATAATCAATATGGATCGGACCCATCTGCCGCAAGGCGGAATGATGCCGGGCGATTGGATATTCGAAGGGGATGCAGGGGTGATCATTCCAGAACTTTTGAAGGATGTTGTGGGTGATATTGAATTACCAGCAGCCCGATAGGTGCTGGTGTCAATAAAAATTTGCTATGTAACTACGGAGTAATTCGCAAGGCATTGCTGGTTTTGGTGATAATTTCGGGGATTTCTGTTCGTTTTCAGTCTTTTGTAGTCCCCCTTCCCCCAGATTATGGTTTGGACACGCAACAATTTTAAGAAGATTTATCACATATTTTTAATCTGAAAAGAATAGTCCATCTGAATAGCTTGAGAATCTGATCAAAACGAATAGCGTGCTCTGTACATGTTCAACGTCCTTTGGAGTGCCCCTCCAAAGCCTCATTGATGACTAAACCGGCGTTGCCAGGGCAGCTCCGCCAAAACACCAAGCTTCCACTCAACATCAGGCAGCAAGTGCTCTGCCAGCTCCTCGACGGAGAATTTTCTGTCAATATCATGTGTGATGCCACTTTTTAGATAACTGGGTTGGGGCTATTTTTCTCGATCACTCGTTTGATGCCCGCGAGTCGCTCGCTTATGGTTGATAGATCAACTGAAACCGATAACAAAAGAGCGAACCGCCCAACACCTTCATCCCCTTGGAGACGATTCTCTCGCGGCTAAACACCAGCAAAGAGTAATATTTGCTGAACTTCAGTCACAATGGTTAATGAACGGCAACCGCCGATAGCTCGGCTGCCAGCTCTAAGTAACGACGAGAATACTCCTCAAAGGAGAACTCAACCTGAATTTGGAAAACCATCTCCGCTTGGAGTCAACAGAGCAAATCCTTTCTATATCCCAAAGGCAAACCAACCCCGTCCTGAACATCATCGACCGGCTGGCTCTTACTCGCAATTACAACAATCGAAGGACGAGAAGCGCGTGGTCAATCCATTTCAAGTTGTGAAGCCTTCCTCTGCATTTACGAGTTACGGATCCTCCCATGCACGCGATGACAATGACGTTGTCGAGATTGCCCGTCCTACCAATACCGTTTGGACTACCAACCCCAAACCGAAACCATATTTCTCTTCCAAACCTGCTACGTCTCTAAACAAGTCTTCCAGCAATTTGAAGAACTTCATGGATCTGACCACCCCTCACGCCGTACCGACGATCAATCCTTCCATGTACAACGAATCGATAGAGGCCTATTCGTATCTGGACAGTGCTAAGGCGAATGAGAACATTAAGGCGCTCCTCGAGGGTGCATTTGAGGATGAAGATGATAAACCTCGAACAAGGCTACGGAAGAAAAAGCTTCAGACCCAAGTTGATGAACTGGCAGAAAAGCTAAAGGATATCAACGTTAACGAGCCTAAGAGGGAACAACAAAGCGGAAAAGACGGCGTTGAAGCGAAGGAAGGAGACGAAGAAGACGACGAGGAAGATGAAGAGAATGGGATTGTTGAAGGATTGAAAGTCACTTTACTGCCCCATCAAATTGAGGGGGTGAGCTGGATGCGGGACAAGGAAACAGGGCTAAAGAAAACTCGAGGCATACTCCCCAAAGGCGGCATATTAGCAGATGATATGGGTCTTGGGAAAACTGTCCAAACAATTGCGCTTATGCTTACCAATCCAAGGCCGCCGCTTGCGAAGGGTGACGACATCGAGAACAAAAAGGATAAGACAAAAATCCCTGCTAAGGTTGGAAAGGGAACACTCATTGTTGCGCCGGTGGCATTGGTCAAGCAATGGGAATCTGAAATCGAAACGAAAATTGAGTCGTCCCATCGACTGAAAGTGGGCGTCTACCACGGTTCCGGTCGCGGAAAAATCGCCAAAGACCTGGCGAGATACGACGTTGTTATTACAACATACGGCACATTGAGCTCTGAGCATGGGAGTTCAACGAAGGGTGCCGACACGGAAAATGCGAAGTCAGGATGTTTTGGGCTATATTGGTATCGAATTGTCCTTGATGAAGCACATACCATCAAGAACCGCAATGCCAAATCCACACAAGCTGTCTATGCGTTGGATTCGTTATATAGATGGTGTCTTACTGGTACGCCTATGCAGAATAACCTGGACGAGCTACAGAGTTTGATCAGGTTCCTACGAATCAAACCTTATGATGAACTCGCAGCATGGAGGGACCAAATCACTCGGCCTTTGAACAATGGCCGTGGCGGACTGGCTATCCGACGATTGCAAGTTTACCTCAAGGCCTTTATGAAACGGCGGACGAAAGATGTGTTGAAGCTGAATGGTGGACTTGATAACAAGAACCCAGATGATGAAAAGGATGACAGCAAACCATCTAGCGGCTTTCGAATCACTAAGCGCGATGTCATCAAAATCGAGGCAGATTTTACGCCAGAAGAACGAGAATTCTACAGCCGGTTGGAAGACAGAACCGACAAGAGCTTGGAGAACATGATTGGCCATCAGAAATTGAACTATGCGAGCGCCTTGGTGCTGTTGCTTCGTCTTCGACAAGCCTGCAATCATGTCGATCTTGTCAAAGGGGACCTTGCTCAAGAAAAGGATGCAATCATCAATCCCAACGGAAGCCAATCCAAGGGTTCGCAAGGCGGCGATATTGACGAAATTGCTAACATGCTAGGTGGCCTCAGCGTTGTTAGCAAAAGATGTGATATCTGCTTGATTGATTTGACCCCAGAAGAAACGAAGAGTGGTGCAATCCGATGCGCCGATTGTGAAGCTGACTTGAAAATCCACGTTGCCTATTCAAAGGACAAAAAGATGAAGAACCGTGGAAAGAAGAAGGCCAAGCAAAACCACAACGCGGGGCGGACAAACCAGGAAGAAAAGCACCGAGCTCCCAATAGTCGTCGGGTTATCATCGATAGTAATGATGGGGATGAAGGTGAATGGATTGTCCCTGAGGATAAGCGCGAGCTATCGGACCTTGGAAGAGCTGGAGGCACCGACGACGAGGACGCAGAGGGGGGTGGAGAATGGATTGGGTCCGAAGATTCTGAAACCGGTGAAGATGAAGAAGATGATGATGATGACGTTGATGAAGCACAAAACGAGGCTGACTATGCAGCACTGAGAAATATTTCATCCTCAACGAAAATCCGTCACCTCATGAGAATACTGAAACGGGAGGCTGGAGAATTCAAATTCATTGTCTTCTCGGTCTTTACGTCAATGCTAGATAAAATCGAACCGTTCCTTAAGGGCGCAGGTATCGGCTACGCGAGATACGATGGTGGTATGAGGAATGATCTGCGAGAAGCGAGCCTCCACAAACTCAGGAACTCGAGCGGGACTCGGGTACTTCTCTGCAGCTTGCGAGCAGGCTCATTGGGATTAAATCTAACAGCTGCCAGTAGAGTGGTTATCCTCGAACCATTCTGGAACCCTGTACGTATCTTTCAACCCTTGCGCAGCCTTAGAGCATCATCAGTACTGACGGACGGTAGTTTGTCGAAGAACAAGCCATTGACCGGGTTCACCGTCTCAACCAAACAGTGGATGTGAAAGTCTACAAGATGACAATCAAAGATACCGTTGAAGAGCGTATCCTTGATTTGCAAGAGCGTAAACGTGAGCTTGCCAGCGCTACCATCGAAGGCAAGTCTGCTGCAGGAAAACTCACCATGAACGACATGCTCGCCTTGTTCCGTCACGATGCGGAATCGAAATTTGTGGACGACAGTCTGGACTTCTCTTCAGGCAAGGGTCGGTTATTGGACTCTAGCAAAGATGTATCGGAAAGTCCATTCGGGTATCCATCATTACCTGGGCCTACACGGTTTGTATCCTCGAGTGGGAATGCGAATCAGGGAAGACGGGCCACACCGCCGGTTATGGAGCGGGATAGGAATAAAACCCGAAATCGGGTGGAAGAGAGTTCTGTATATGGGCGAAGATGGTGACGCTGATGCATGTTTGCTTGAATCTTCGGCTATTGAATGATTTTTTTTCCTCAGTGCGTTTGCGCAGCGGGTACTTGCTGGATGCGTTTGGGTTCGGCGGCTGGGCCAAGGAGCTTGCCCTACGAGAACAACTATTACTGGCATTTACCATATGAATCTTATTACGCTTTTAATCCATCAGATCTTTTCCCTTTTTTCCTTGGTTTTATGGCTCGACTTTGGAATTGGCTGGAGCCGATTCGGAACTTTTAGGGGTTTTGCAAAGACCTCTGACAATCTTGAAACGAGGCATGCTCAGCGGCGATACCGGGCAGGCGGAGCTACGTGGTTTCTCTTCGATCTCTCTCCCTGCTTCTTTCCCTTTAGTATAGCCCTCCGTGTCATCCCTGGTGCCGCTGCCACGGTTCTGGATACCAAGCGGAGGAGATAGGGCTGAGCGCCACTGGGATATACTATTGTGGAATATGGAAGTCTCCATATCGCCACACTGTTTCTAAGAAAAGTCAGAATATTATAGTAGGAGTTTATGCGGGTGTCGGTTATTGTGCAGCTCTCGCCGTCTCTCTCTCTCTTCTCACACACACGCACACGCACATAACTGTCTTCTTTGCATGTAGTGTTGTAGAGGCTCATTTTCTCCGAGGTTACAGAGCATAAGTCATTTCACTGGAAAGTGCTTCCCTCTGGAGTTTTCTTTTTCTCGCGATATCTCGGTGCTGGTGGTTGGTGGCGGTCCCTCAAGTGGCACTGCAGAGTGGATTTCTCTTTGTTCTAGAAGGCTTTGCTCTCGCGTGGCCAAAGTTGGTGGTGTGGGCGTGTGGGTTGGACAGGCCGGGTCTTTTTGCCCACCCACCACGTGTTGCGCCTTAATTTCATGCATTTACCTGTCGTACCCTTGCCGGGTGTTGCGTCGTGTGGGCCGGCTGTTTAACAAAGAGACAACCAGTCGTATACGGAATACGAAGTATGTACTTTGGGCGTGACAACAACGGCAAAACCCAGAAATCGTTAATTTGTCCCCGATATGATGCAAGTTGGCTGGTTCCCCGTATCATCGGTGCAGGGGGAAGGGCTTGAGTTGACGTATCGACATCATGACATATATGTTGGGAATCCGTTACAAATGCCAAAAGCACTGTGATTGTTTTGGCCTGAGAACTTTTAATTGAATGTGAATTGAGCTTGAAAGGCTGTTTTAAGCAGCCTCGGTTCTTGCTGCATGACTAGATGAACTGTACGTTGCCTGTACCTACGTGTACAGTATGTGAGATATGCAGAGATTCCTTCAGGTTCTGATTGCTTTCCACATAAGCAAGCTGTGTAACACTTTTGCTAAGGTACTACTCCGTACCGAGAGGTCTTGCATGTAAAGGGCTGAACAAAGAAACGTGGTGATTCCATGCCCTCTTCGGCTTCGAATAGCCTGCTAGTGAAGGTTCCTTTGTGAGCAAAATCAACAACCCCGAAGCAAGACTCGGCAGAAAGTGGTGGGTGTCGCAAACCCAGGAGCGCCAGGTTACGCAGCCTGCCGGTTTCAATAACAGAACCGATTTATTGAACGTTGGGCGCACCTTGAAACCTTCTCGAAGGCGAGTTAAGCGAACACGTTGCACGACAACGTCATGCTGTGTCGTGGACTGTAAGGCAGAGAAAAAAAAGGTCGGTGTGAGAAGCGTAGGGCTGGTTGGGACGAACTGCAGTACCCTCATGCACAAACTTGGAACTCATGAATTCAAAAGTCGTGAGGTTGATTGAGAAAGCTTTCATTGTTTGAACGGATCTCGCAGGACTCTCGCAATATTAAGGCCTTGGATGCAGTTATTATTGGAACGTCCAGGGCCATCAGAGGAGTCCGGCCCCCTGTCGGCGCTTGTCAGGGTCCGGATATCCCTGATAGGTGAACACAGGGTTGGAACTGAGACAATCACTTCCATGTGTCAATCCAAGTCGCAAAAAGTAGCTGGAAATTCAGTGGCTGGAAGAGATCACTGTGAGTGTGATGTTTTGACCGCCTTGAGAGTCCGATAAATAGTCGGGAAACGATCTGATCGACGTGGCTGAAGCATTGGGCGTTTTGCTCCAAGAAACGGAGCCCTCCCGAGTCTTTGTTACCGTTCAAGAACGGAGGTTTGGCCGTGTAGGTTCAAGCGTCTGTGTATCTGTGACCTCCCAAGAGTGAAGCAAAAGATTCTTCGAATTCCCAGAGCCCTGAAGGGTCTCAATCTCCATACCATGTTTAATATTCGTACACCATTTGGTTATTAATACACGGCGTTGGTGTATTTTAGCGCGGGAGTCAAGAGTCCACCCCAATTTTTAGTTGTAGAAAAATGCCCTCTGTGAGGATCGTGGAGGCGTTGCAGTGGAATAGAATAGCTCATCATAAATACCACAGCAGTGGTGAGTGACAGGGCGGGGCAGTCCGTTTCTGTCGACCGTGATTCCACGCACAGCTTCTACTCTTTTTCTAGCATTCTGGATCGCGTTTGGTTCAAAGCGAGAGCAGAGTATGAGGTCACCAATGCCTGAAGCTCGGGGGTATCAGTGCTTAAATGGAACAACTCAAGCGGATCGTCAATGCCCTGCTGATATTCAGGTGTTTCCTCGTATATAAAGCTGGCTTTGAATCCTTGACTCTGATTGAGAGCTTGCTACTCCGTACTTTGTTCTCTTTTGTATAGATGAATGAGGTCATGGTCGGAGTAGCGAGCCTCGTGCGCTAATCCGGACCGGGAATATCAACATCTTCCTAAAGCAAGCAACCGACGTTCCTTTTTCCCTTGGCCTTCACGAAACTGCTTTGGCAGGGAACAGCATCTGAAGAGAAACAGAAGCACATGGGCTTGGCACGGTAAGATTACCGACAGCGACGAATCCGCGGGAATGATTTGCTTCGGCTAAGACAATACCAGCACGTATTATTGTTTCAGAGTGCATTGCGCTAGGCCGCATGGGGCTTAGCTGTAGAAGTTCTGGATCAACTGGAAAACGTGGCGTCCACGAGGTGATTCAATGAGCAACGAAAACACAATGCAAGTTCTGCCGGCCTTCCAAGCAAACCGCGCACCACTGCTTTTCCTTTTCCATTTCCTGTTATACATATTTTTCTGCTGGATATTTGCTCTCTTCGTTGTCTCTGTATGATTGTATAGGCCCTTTGCTGTCTTTGACTGCGTTATTCTCGCTGTCCTCGCCGGGGTGTTCGACTCATCCCCATAAGGTTTGACGGAGGACGGTCCGCAATCTTACAGCAAATCATCACGTGGGAATGAAGCCCCCGGGGTTATTCAACCAAATCCTTGGTAGAAGAGGAACAAGAAAAAATTAATATGCGAATGATGAAGAACACCTTCAATCCAAAAGAACATCTAACCAAGACAATAATAACGAGGAAGTCGAATTTCTGCTTTGGGATGATCTTACCGCAAAGACCAATATCCTGGGAATTGGCCTTATTATTGGTCAGGTTTTCATGAAATCGGGCAGTATGAAAATGAGGATTGATGATCAACGCGTGTTCCAGCTTCTGTACAGTACATACACCCTCCGTAATGCGATCTGTACGCAGCCCCCGATACGAGGCCTTGCCCCTGCGCGAGTGGTGTAAGAAACGGTAATTCAACAGGAAAAGAGGTGTTGTCGGTGGGGAAGGTCCCGCGAGAGTGGGCCTCCAACCGATGCACTTCCAACTCAAATTTCACGTTCACTCTCTCTTGATCGAGACGCCGGCTCACCTAAACCCACCAGCTAGCCCAGAAACCCACTAGCAAGAAACAACCAAAAAAAGTACAATGGTCTCTAGTCCCGGCCACGCTTCGATCTTGTCTGATTCTCCTCTTCGCGTCCAGCTGCGCCTGTCTACGCCTCTCTCCGGCAACCACCACTGCAATTCTTTGTGCCAGCCTGCATCTCCCGTTCTGCCGTCGCTAGCAGCAACAGCAGCCTGCTGCCCCCATGGCTGCTGTTGAGCGCACCCGAGGCTTCTTCACTCTTTCACGCCTCTCCGCTCCTCCAACCATCTCTCTAGCCTCTGCATCCGTCATCGTCTAAATCTTTAGTCCCAATTGTTCTCCATCTTATTAACTCACAACCCCTGCAACCAGCACAGGGTCATGTGTCGATAGCCCATATTCTCCTGCACTCTTCGGCTCGGCTTTGGGTCTCCCAATTTCATACCCATTTTCTTTCCCTTCTATTCCCCGGGCCTCCAATCCTGGCTGTTCTTCAGTGGTAAACCTTCGGTTCCATACCCTGGTACCTACAGAAATCTGCAGTCCTCAACTCTTCCGGTTTCCCTTGGTAGCTCAATCCACCCAATCTTTGGTCCTCCAAGGTAGGCTTGTGGTCCCCCTTTACTCAGCCCTAAGCTTGTCTACCTGATAATTGCTTTGCACTCCTCCTTGTTGCTCTATTCCCGTTCGTCTTTTTTGCCTACCCATCTTCTAGGAGCACGGATATCCTTCCATTTCAGTCCATCCACCCCTCCTCATTCCACGACATAACCGTTCTACAGGCCCTCTTGCTTACCGTTTGCAATATCTACCCAGGCCCTTTTCAGATACTCGTCCTACCCCCCGATTCTCACTTTCTCGACAATATCCCGCCACGCCTGCCTCGACGTCCGGTCTCATCTTCATCCACAGAACTTCGAACCGGGTTTCCCACAGTTCTCGGTTTTGGACGTGATACCTTCCAGGACATGCCGGTGTTGAGGACTTGGATATCAGTGTTATTCGAGACGTAACAGGCCTCCTGGTGAGCTGAAATGGGGAACACTCAAACGAGGCAGGTCTCGTGCAGTGATGCAGGTCCGTATTCGATGAAGTGCATTGTCAAGAATTAGTTCGGCGGAAGATGGAACTGACCACATGGAATAGTGAGCCTAAACCATTTCCGGCTCTTACGGGTTGTCGGGAAAGGCGCGTTTGGCAAAGTTCGTATCGTTGAGCGCAAGGATAGTGGCTTAACATTTGCTTTGAAATATATCAGAAAGGATGAAGGTGGATATAACCCCATTATCAGAGGAGCAAAGACCAATTGGTTAACGTGAGACCTATTAGTGGTCCGATCTGAAAGCGTACGCAATATTATACGGGAACGGCGGATGTTAGAACACTTGAATCATCCATTTCTATGCAACCTACGATACAGCTTTCAAGACATCGAGTACATGTTAGTACACACTTGAGTGATCTCCTGATTAGTCCTGACCTTTTTTAGATATCTAGTGGTGGATCTCATGAATGGCGGTGATCTGCGATTTCACATCTCGAGAAAATGCTTTACAGAAGAGGCAATTCGGTTCTGGATTTCAGAACTTGCTTGTGCTCTGCGCTATATCCATAGCCAAGGGATCGTTCACCGAGATTTAAAACCGGACAACGTTTTGCTTGATTCCAAGGGACATGTCCATTTGGCTGACTTTGTAAGTACAAAACTTGCGATACATCATCATTCGGCCGAGTACTCATAGTCTTGCAGAACGTGGCGTCCGATTTTAAACCCTCGAGACCCTTGACAAGCAAGTCAGGCACGCTTGCATACCTAGCGCCAGAGGTGTTTGAAGGTTCGGGTTACCTCAACGAAGTGGATTGGTGGTCATTAGGCGTGACCTTTTACGAATGCATTTACAGCAAGGTACCGCTTTCCTGATAATGTACTTGGGCTGGTATTCGTATTAACTCCCCTGGGCAGAGACCATTTGATGGCCGAAATCACCAGCAACTCGGCGAATGCATCATGCGCGGACAGCCCAAATACTACGCAACGAATCCTCCGATTACTGTTCCCTGCCTACGGGCTATGGCAGCGTTGCTAGAAAAAGATCGTTCGAAACGAATCGGGGCTATCGGATTCGAAAGCTTTACTTCTCATCCGTTCTTTGCTGATATAGATTTCGACGCCCTTGAACGACGAGAAATAGATCCCGTTTTTGTTCCCTCGAGTGAGAAGACCAATTTCGATGCGACTTATGACCTTGAGGAGTTGTTGCTGGAGGAAGCACCACTGGAAGCGAGAACTCGTCGACAAAAGCCTAGAGCGGAACTGAAAGAAGACGCCACGCCCAAGGAGATTAGAGAGGATGAACTTTACCGGATAATTGAGACGATGTTTGAGCCGTTTGATTACACTCTGGTAAATTATGAAGGGTACGTTCCAACCATTTCAAACTGTGAAGCTTTTCGGTAGTTGGTTGACATCTCTCCAGGACTGCCGCAGCCGCAATTGAAGCCTCTACGTGAGTGCTTGACATGAATGTTTTTAAGTTCTCTGGATCTGACTGACATTGCTTCTAGTAACCCTGAAGAGCGACTTCCTTCTACCGTTCCCTCTATAGTTACTTCAATCAATCCGACCCATTCTCGACAGCTCTCGCAGGCCCGATCAGGGAGTATTTCGCCGTCTCTAACCGAGAAATCGTACAATCCATCCAACGCTTCCGATGCATACTCTCCGCTCTGTGAAACCATACATTCCGTAACATCGCGCGGTACGAACGGACCTAGTGGTATTAATTCCGCGTCACCGCCGCCTCCAGTCCAACGGCCGCCCACCTCTCAACCGCAAAACTACAATCCGCCGCCCCTTTATCAGAGACCTCGAGGCGTGACCCGGAAGATGAGTAAAGGAGGTGGAGTACAGATGGTTCTAGAAGAGACCGGAAGCTGGAGCACACTCGCAGATCAGAATGGGATCAACGAAGGGGTAAAAGGAAAGCCTGCTGCCAATGGTGGAATGTTCTCCTTTCTCAAAGGAAAGAAAGGTCGAGAACGAAGCCCCAAACCGACAGAACCAGGAGTTTTGGGCAAAGAAGGTGCAAGGCAAATCATCAGTGGTTGATCTTTGTTAGGTTGAATGTCTGTCCTTTGCTCATCATCAACGGAAAGGCTTCATGGCGGATCAAATCTGCCAGGCCAGATTCCAGACGACCAATTGTGGGCCAGTGGTCCTCGCTTGCGAATTTCCCCCTCGAAACGCGCTCGATATACCAACGACAAAACCCGATTCTTCATCCTAACCCGTCGACTACCAGAGAGCACGGCAGCCAACCGTGTATTGTATCTGGGATATGCGACCTAATGCGCTTTCTCTCTCACTCCAAACTTCTATCCATCATATTCCTTTTCCCTATGCTACCGACATCATGAGGTTATGAAATACTGGGGAGCACAATCTGCTTCTATGTTCATATTTTTCGACTCCTATTCTTGCATGGACAACATAAACATCTTTATCATTGGCATGGGCTGGCTGGTGGGTAGGCGGTAATCATCTTGCTTATTTTCTTTATATCCTCTTTAATAGACATGTCCGCAGTTTGTACCTTGACACGTGATTTTACTTATTTCTTTGCCCTCTTTGGTTGATGTATCCATACCCGATTGTATCCTGATACTGACAGTGAAATCTCCATATTTGGCTTGGCATTTTATACAGAGATTGTTTGCTCTTTCCATCAGACTACGGGCTGCCAGAGGTTTGGCTGTTTGAGGATGATGACCGTCAAGTCAAATGGTTGGGGATCTTCACTTGATACCTCAGTACATAGTCTAGACACCTGTATTAATTGACTCCCTTATCCTCAATGATAACACACTAATGAGCTGTTTGTCAAATAATCTTAAGTTCTTCACACACCAAATATTTCCATTTTGGGAAGCCAGGTGTGGGTGACGTCAGGTCAGAAAGTGATTACATAACTAATTAAGCCAAGCTCAGTTTGTATGATTGGCTGAATTCGGCTGAACCAGGAGATGGATGTAAACATGTTACCAGATTTGTATGCAAGAGATATCTATTAGCACGGCAGCCAGTCCGCTCATTTTTGCTTGGTTGGAAGCAGAAGAGAGCTGTGGCAATACAGCAACTCCAAATATTCACTTTGCCTAAGGCATTGACAGGCAGCCTAGAGGAAGTTTTTGTCACTCGCTGTTTTTCCCAAGTCCCAGACAAACACCGCGTCGGTCGCGAGGGCATTTATCGATATTTTGATGCCGACGACTTCCTAACACGAGGTGTGTCCGAAACGATTGCTCTCTGCGAGAACCTTGACAGTTTTTGGGTCTAGATTGGTCAATTTCTGCCATTGCGTATGCCGCAACGTTCGCGGGATCGTCACCGCGGCTACGAACCAGAATGGGAGAGGCAGAGGGAATCAGGTCGGCGCAGATATCGCGACCACAAAGATGACTACGAATACCGCTACGACAATGACGATGATGGCGACGACGACGATGGCGATGACGTGGAAGAGAGACGGCATGTCGAGCCTGAACGACACCGAAACCGACGTCATGCCAAATCCCGATCGCGTGAACATCGCCGTTATGACTCCTATGATAGATATGACGAGGGTGGGATTGACGACGAGGAGGATGACGAGGAGGCGAGCGAGATAATCGTTGTGGATTCCAGACCGAACTTTGCCAGGCCACCGAATGTGCGCCCGAGTCCTAGGCGAGCAAGTCCGCCGCGTTATATGAGTGGACGAGACAAATCTCGGCAATATAAAGCAAAGGAGTCTCCGGCAACGTCTCCGGTGAAGAAGCGAGACCGAGACCGCGATAGGGAAGGGCAGCGCAGGAGAAGAGATAGTACCGCGGATGAAGATGGGTTGATGAGGGCTAGGCTAAGAGAGAGAGGCGCCCGAGAGGGAGACAAGTATCGGGAAAGAGATATAGTAGATGCCCGGGTGCGGAGTCGGGATCAGCAACCAAGGTCCGGACAGCGAGATAGAACGAGGGAGAGGGAGCGTGAACGTGTTCGAGAGAAGCATACCAGTTCTGGGTCGGCGAATAGTGCGACCCAGTTGCTTAGTGCGGACGCATTGTCGAAGTTGAATGCGTATAATGCGAAACGGGACGCTGCCGAGCGACATCGAGAGGCCAAGGAGGAAGAACAAGCCCGTCGTGAGAGGGACAAGAGACGAAAGAAAAAGGATGGCTTTTTCGTGGGCAAGTCTCGGATTCGTGATACGTCTCGCGATAGAGGGAGAGACAGGAGTAAGAAAAGACTTGTCTCTGGCGCAATGATGGAAGAAGGCCGTGGTCCCGAGCTGAGAGTCAGGGGAGGTGGCCGACATCGAGAGAAGTGGAGGGATGACGACGATGGAGGAGGCGGAGGAGGCGGAGGAGGCGGAGGAGGCGGTTGGGGGAAATGGTTCAATAATTGGAGCAAGAAGAAGAAAATATCGGTGACCATTGGATTTCTCGTGTTGCTGCTAATTATTATCATTCCGGTCGGTGTCGTGGTTTCAAAGAAGAAAAGCGATGGAGGCGATTCTTCGGACAAAAAAGACGCTCCGTCTAATGATAATTTGAAGGATATTGACCGCGACAGCATTCCGGTAAGTGGGCATGTTCATTCCCGGAGCATTGCACAGTATAGTGAGATTGATATCCTTGCAGGAAGATGCGCGAGGAACATATCTCGACCCTTTTTCGTGGTATGACACAAAGGACTTCAACTTGACGTTCACGGATGAGACCGTTGGTGGGCTCCCGATAATGGGACTCAATTCCACCTGGGACGACTCCGCGCAGGCAAACGAACATGTTCCCCCTTTGGATAAGAAATTTCCTTACGGGAAGAAGCCTATACGCGGTGTCAATGTTGGCGGGTGGCTCTCCATCGAGCCGTTTATTACTCCTTCGTTCTTTAGCAAATACTCCGTTCGGGATAATGTCGTTGACGAGTACACCCTTACCAAGCAGCTCGGCTCAGCTGCAAAACCAACCTTGGAGAAACATTATGCGACTTTTATTACTGAACAATCGTTTAGAGAAATTCGCGATGCCGGACTTGATCACGTTCGAATACCGTATTCCTATTGGGCGGTGAAAACGTTTGACGATGACCCGTATGTTGAGCGTGTTTCTTGGAGATACCTCCTGCGGGCTATTGAATATTGTAGAAAATACGGACTTCGTGTCAACCTAGATCTGCATGGATTGCCAGGGAGTCAGAACGGGTGGAATCATAGCGGTCGCCAGGGCGAGATAGGCTGGCTGAATGGTCCTGATGGGGATAAGAACGCCCAACGCTCGTTGGAAATCCACGACCAGCTATCCAAGTTTTTCGCGCAACCACGTTATAGGAACGTCGTCACGATTTATGGTCTGGCAAATGAGCCATTGATGCTGAAGCTGCCGATTGAACCGGTGCTTGACTGGACTACCAAAGCGGCCGAGATTGTTGAAAAGAACGGCATTAAGCAGTTTCTTGTGTTTGGAGATGGGTTTTTGAAACTGTCAAAGTGGAAGACGATACTGCAGGATACCGGATACAATCTTCTATTAGATACGCATCAGTACACCATCTTCAATACGGCTTTGGTTGGGCTGGAGCATAAGAAGAAGCTCGAGTTTGTCTGTGATGGGTGGGTGGAGTTGATCACAGAGACAAATTCGAAGGGAACTGGGTAAGCAAACATATATATTCATTTCCTCCTGCCGATAACTCTACTGACAGCGTCATAGTTGGGGGCCGACCATCTGCGGCGAGTGGTCTCAAGCCGACACCGACTGTGCCAAATACCTTAACAACGTCAACGTCGGCACCCGCTGGACCGGTACCATGGATGATCCCACGGCCAGAGACCAGGTCTCCAAGCCCCTGTGCCCCAACGCGGACTCGTCGTGCAGCTGCGACGATGCGAATGCCGACCCCTCCAAGTACTCGGATTCATATAAAAAGTTCCTGCTGACCTATGCGGAGGCGCAGATGTCTGCCTTTGAGAGAGGGTGGGGATGGTTCTACTGGACGTGGGAGACGGAATCGGCAGTGCAATGGAGCTGGAGAAGGGGGTTGGAAGCTGGTATCCTGCCGAAGAAAGCGTATGAGCCGTCGTTCAAATGTGGGAATGATCTTCCAGATTTGGGTGATTTGCCAGAGTCCTACTAGCATCTGACATTGCTACTCTTGCACTTGGGTTTCTTGTAGTTTTGGGGCGTGGATAACTGGCAATATTTTGCATTGTGGTATACTGGAGTTGATGATTTTGCTTACTACATTGGGACCGCTGGAACTGCATAATCTGTTGAATTCTGCTTGACTTTGAATTTGGCGGGGATGTCTTTTTATACCCAGTGTTTGGATGTTCTACTGGTGATAATTATCCTTGGCTTTTGGTTGGAACTGGGGCAATATAAGGCTGGAGCTTATTCCGTATGTTTACCTGGAAATGTTCGCACATGTTACTTACAACCAAGGTGTTCATTGAGTCATATTAGAGCATTTAGATTCATTTTTATATACAACTTTGCCAATCATATACTGCATAGAATATGAGAATTCTTATTCACAATAATTCCCTGAATATTAATTGTTGTCTCAAGTGGAATCAACAGGATTAACATTAATTATTTTCTTTCGGCACGCCCACAATCTCCACAAGCTCGGTTTCAAAGATCAAGGTCGAGTTAGGTGGGATGGGCCCTCGTTGTTTGTTCCCGTAGCCCAGCAGCGGCGGGATGGTAATCTTTCGCTTGTCGCCAGGGCACATGTTGCGGGCGCCTTCGTCAAACCTTCGGGACAGGGAATCATTCCTCGTTAGCTATGTTACTAGTGATATACGCCGGGAAGCGTCACAAGAGCCGTCGATGTCATGTTACGTACCCTCTAATCACTTTCTTTGCACCCAGAGGAAACTGCAATGGCTCTTGGCCAATGCTCGAATCAAACTCCGTGCCGTTGGTAAAGGTTCCGCGGTAATGGATCTTGATCGTGTCGCCGGCCTGAGTTGGGCGCGAACAAGAGACCTTGTGGGTTAATTCGATGACGAGCTCGGCGCATTCTAGTGCCGCTGCGGCCGTGATGGCGGTAGCAAGGAGGGCGAGGAGACGCATTGTGCTAGATTTTTGCTCGGCCGGTGGTATTGATTTGCTTTGGATCTTTTCGTACGCTGTCCAGTTCGCGCAGGAGGGTGGAGTGGCCCCCTATTTAACCAGACCTTCAGATTAGGTCAAGCATCTGCGGGACGATAAGCAGTCCCCCGCTGTCCAGGTGCTACATAAACATGTAACTGAATCTGGGGTAGATTTTGAATGGCCCAAGACTTTTTCGCATAGAAGGGCAAGCTTTATCCATGTAAGGGGTTCGACTATCCCCCGCTTCTGGACTCGGAAAATTGTCTTTCTGGTCGGTAAACATCGGTCCCTGGCAGATGAAGCCGTGTAGGATACGATGTCTCCTGGTTCAGCGAGGCCATCATATTTGAACAGCAGTTGCAGCCGATTTACTCATCTGTGCGGTTCAAGGAGTGAGTCGTTTGTTACAACTACCCAAGGAAGCTTATTATTCCAGGTGGAACAATATGGCGAGCCCTCCTGGAGCGCTGTAGTGTGCATTCTAAATCCAGAACCAGGAGTTAGTATCACCAAGATAAAATCATAAGCCATATTCTCCGTATATATCATTCTTCAAAGACTCGGGTGGGAAAAAGGAATTGCTGGATGGCTCGCTGGGGGCTGATGGTTAGCTGCGGAGTGGATTAACGGCTTGGCTAAGCTTAATGTAGAATGAGGCTTGGCAAAGCTGCCAACTCGAACATCTCGGCACTCAGACCTCGCGGCTTCAGACTCTTATTTGAGGACTTGCTGCTCTATTCGGGAAAGAGAGTAAATGCTTTGAAGGCACACCGGCTGTATCCCGTTGAAGAATGTCAACTACCTGCTGTGGTCCGAGTCCAAGCGGCTGGAGAAGGTGGCCACGATGAGCGCAGCAAGACGCTTCTGATCTGCACAAGATCCAGATACTAGACAGCATTTCAGACAACAGCATCAGGAGATGGGAGTTATGACTGGTGCTCTTCCCCAAACAGTAATCTTGAAAAGTTGTCGCGTTACAAGAGGGACTCAACTAACAACAAAATTGGACAACCTGCTATCCGAGCTACATACAATGACCTGGGAATACGCATTGCCTGATGCGAAGGAAGATAAATATGTGTCCTTGACATCTTATATTTTAATCTACTTGCTTGCTTGCCCTTTCGCCATGCCCATCAGGAATTTCAAGCGCATACCTTTGAAAATGTTAGGCCTTTCATCCAATACAAAGCATCTCGAAGCTAATGTATTTCCAAAATTCTTTATTTTGTGATTTGGAGAAGCTCAACAACTTCGCAAATCAACATTCAAACACACAAGATTCTCGCCAGGGAGTTGGTATTAGGTATTGAGCTCTGCTCAATCCGACTAAGTTATAAAAAAGTAGAGCTGATGCATCTGATTTTCCATCAGGAAATATCCCGAAGCTGCGCCCGGAGATGAATCTCAAGCTTTGTTTGTTGCAGAGTTCGATATTGAAGTGATGTCCCCTGACATCGAGTGGCTGAACGATAACTCTTTTCAGACAGCAGGCCCTTCCGAAACACGGGGAGTTGCCTGTGCTGCTGCTCTGACAGAAGGCCTGAAACTAGCAACATGACGTACAAGCTGTCTCTGACAGCTGCATGGGCACAAACCATGGTTGGCCCGGTTAGCTATCACGATCGAGCCCAAAACCAAAGGGTTTTTCACATAAGATTTTAAAGACAGGGATGACAAAGCGCAAGGACCCATATGCGAAAGAAAAGAGGGGATATGTTCTGCGTAAACTTCCGCTGGTGACTTGAAATTCCGGATTGCGAATTGGGTTGGTAGTATTGAGTACAATGCGGATTGCAAGAACGGTGCTGTAATTCTTATTGCGGAGCGATTGTGTAGCTGTACCATAGTAAGGCTAACGCATCACGACAGCCATCCAGCAGCTTCGGGATTGAAAGAATCTGGAGTATTAGTCCGGCCCAATTTCGGTCCCTGCCGATGCAGTCCTGCAGTGTAGGTAGGGTTTCATCATAAATCGCACAGCTCTAGAGTCCATCCAGCCGTCATTTCCAAACCGGGGTGCTGCGAAGGTTCAAGATGAATAGTACGGGAACGGGTTTGGATTCGCCAGATCTAGGGGGAGCTGCTGGTTCATCGACTGTTGCATTAACAAAATTGAAACGTCCTTGAGGATATGTGATGTAAACTAGCTGCCGCACAGATCTCCTGCGCAGCAGTCGAAATGATTCTTCTAGTCAAGAGGATATAATGGGATAGCAAAAGAGCCAAACTTGGAAAGGTTTTACATACACCTCCGGGGTTGAAAGAACAGGCAGTTGTCACTCACCACTCACCACACTGTCGTTATATTCCTGAAGGAGCCTCAAACACCACCTGAAGGGGCCACTTCGTTTTGCATTTATGTTCTCCGCATCTGCCACTCTATCAATAGAAGCCTGAGCCATCGCCGACGGCCATGCAGTAGACCCAATCCATCCAACTCCAATGCGGTTCAGTACCCTCTCTGTAGCTTACAAAGTTGGTAGTGCTGAAGACGATGATTGATGAAGCGGGATGTTTGGGGCCGAAAAGCGGAGGCTGGGGAAGCTGAGTCAGCCGGAGCCTCCGCAACCTTGCTGGAACCTCCACGCTGATCGCAAGCGAGCGACCGACTGGGCGGGAGGCTGAAGGATTCATGCACTGGCCAGCCCAGTGGCCATGATTGTTGGACGGCGCTGGCCCAGAAGACAAAGCAGGATTGCAACTTCGCGGGTGCTGCTGTCCCCCTTTCAGTTGCTCTTCAACGGTGTGAACAGGCCCACGGAATACAGGGATCTCCCTGGTCTCCCAGATCAAACCAGTCCCACCTCAAATAACTGACAAAGAAAGATCATTGACTCCCATTGACGTATTTTGGGGGCTGTTCACATATTTTGGGCTACAGGTCATGGCAGGACATTGCAGCCAGGGCGACAAGTAGTTAGGATATTCTCCGCCTTCACGGGCGGGATGTGGATTTCCAAGAGCGCCACCAACATTGGTCCACTCTGCTTTGGCTGGACATCTGCATAACAAGGCCCATGCGCCTCTATGTAACATTCTTGTGCTGCAAGTTTTAGGAGCCAGTGATAGCAGCATAGTCCCACCACCCGCTGGTGATGGCCGCAAGGTGTGTGATTGTTTGCTTTAAACACTTCTCAGTTGTTCAGGTTTAATGGGAACATTGAAGAGTGATCAATTACTTCAAGTCCCAAGTTGTCTCCTCATTATTACCACTAGGCTCTGGTTGCTCGAGATGACGCTGTGATACTCGCGCCAGAACCACATCTTTGCGCTCATGAAAATGGACGGTTCAAACCCACAGCCTATGATATCACCACCAGATGCAGTGCTCTCACGAGGTCGGACTTCGAGCTTTTCACGACCATCATATCAGCGGCTTCCATCGTCGGAAGATTCTGGCCGCCATCGCACGTCGGAATATAGCAGTCCAGAGCGAAACACTAACGACGCAGCTCTGTCTGGCCTAGGACTCAGCAATACTGGACAGCTTGCCTCGAGTGCCTCGCCCGATGCGTTTGAACCACGTTCCCGTGGTCGCTCTGGGACATCGAACAGCTTGCATAGACAAACTTCCGACTTCGCTGAGTACATCCAGGATGGCTCACGAAGAATCCCGACCGAAGCATATCTATTATCCTCGTACCCTTCCCACCACGAAAGCGCAACGACCTTGGTACAAAATACGCCGACGCTGAATTTGCCTGACGGCGGTGGTAGAAACAATGGTAATCAGCCATACAAGCTATCAAATACGGCCAGCTAACACCAGTGCATGTACAGGCCATTCGGGTGATATCAAGTGCTCCAGTCGAAAAAACGTCATTCAACGACGGACCTCGTGGCTATCGATTAGCATCTTGCTCCTTGCGTTTTATTCCACTGTTTTTTCTGGTATATATCTTATTATTGCATGCGTTAAGCCTCGGTACGGCAACCGCATTGGAACAGAAAAAGGGGTATCGCCATCCACAGCATCATTGTTAAGCGCGCTCTTTGCCAAAACAATCGAATTGTCCTTTGTTACTGTGTTTGTAGCCTTTCTGGGACAAGTATTAAGTCGCAGAGCGTTGGCAAAGCAATCTCCCGGTATTTCTATTGCCGATATGTCGATGCGTGGCTGGATAATGCAGCCGGGTACCCTACTCACCCATTGGGAAAACGTTAGGTATTCTGCCATGACTATTCTAGGCATGACTGCTCTAACTACCGCATTGATGGCGATGCTGTATACAACTGCAGCTGAAACGCTCGGTGAGTACTTTTTTCAGATACATGTAGCCCTATCGTACCACTGATATTTGTTAGTCTCTCCAAAGCTGAAGTTTAGCCCGATTGAAGATACTATTATGTATGGTCAAGTCGCTTCCAAATTTGCAAACCCCGACTTCCTTGCCAACAAGTGCATGACGCCTGTCACGTCTGAAATGGATTCTTCGTATGCTGGATCAACCTGCATGCAACTTTCTCATGTCGGCCAAAGCTATCATAATTACGAGCAATACCTGGCTAGATGGGCAACCATATCACGTGCCGGAAACGCGAGCTTTGTATCCTTATCCAAGCGACAAGTTCCAATTGGTACTTGGTACGATAATACCACTGTGGCTGGGACGTGGATCGATGTGCAAAATATGACGCAACTTTCGAAAAAGCACGGAAGAATGGTCAACATTGTCACTGCTGCGATGCCGCACGCGGGAGTGTTCACGGCAGCAAGCGACCCTCGCAATGGGCTTCGACAACCAACGGATTTTGCAGGCCTTGGAGAATTCTACGTTTCTGCTTCGGTTTCATCTCCGGCTATTCAAGTTGTGTGTGCCGGAATGACCGAGGACGAGCTAGCTCCAATAATATATGATAAATGGCCGTATGCAAAGCAACTCAATATTTCGACCTGGACTACATCCCCACCCGACGATATTCCTACTTCACCTGAGATGCTGAATGAAACAGTTGTCGACGAGATCTTCGGATTTGGTAAGAATGGACATCAGCGTGCTCCTATCTTTCCGAAACTGCCTATTCCCTATAACACAATGATCAATGCAAGTGGCAATTATCCATTGCACTCCATGTACATTCTCGGAGCATCTGCACCCTCAGAAACGGACTCGCCTTATGTACTCTGTGCTCTCAGGGGTGGAATGACGTCCGGGTGTGTGACTCGTTTTCATTCTACCGCGAGTGGGGGAGACCTCGAGACACTCTGCCAGAGCTACAAAGACGGCCCAGAGGATCACCGAAGAAGTTCGAAACCGGTGCCGTTTTTGGTCGACCCCGACTGGAAAAATGTGGGGGGACAATGGGCAAGTGCAGTCAGTTTAGGAACAGGCATCACTGATGCAAATTCGAGCAACGCCCGACTGCTCATGCAATTAACGGGCGGATTTAATAATAAAACAAAAGAATATTCGCTCAATCCCAAGTTGCCGTCATTGGCAGAGGCGATAGCAGCGATGGCCAGCTCAACTCTCTTATTGAGTTCGGAAGGCGCCAGCTTTAACCAGACCTGGTCTCATGGTGACAAACCTGTGATAGAGGGTGGAAAAACGATCTACGAGGAATTTCCGGCCACCATCCGCGTCAGCGAATTCGCGTCCGGCAACACCCAAGCCTGGCAGGGGATTTTCTATGTCGTGCTTGTCCACGTGTTTTTGACCAATCTCATTTGTCTGGCGTATATGTACTTCGACATTCGTGGTGCACAGGTGACCGATTTCACCGAGCCACAAAACATATTTACGCTGGCTTTGAATAGCCCATCGAGCGTTCGGCTTCAGGGTGCATGCGGTGCCGGGCCCGAAGGCCGTCAACTTGCTGAGCGCTGGAGAATACAAATGGATGAACGGGATGAGCATTATTACATCACCAGTAAAGCTGGTCATACAGATCGCGATGAAGGTGGTGATGTCGAAGGGTCGGGCCAGAGACAGTCGCTTAGCCCGGCTGTGAGTGAATATCGAAAGCTTCGAAAGTCGAGGCATTCGTTTACTCTGCTGTCATGATTGAATGATTTGATTCCTTCACTGCATTGATACCTCTG
This sequence comes from Chrysosporium queenslandicum, assembly GCA_001430955.1. Taxonomy (NCBI): domain Eukaryota; kingdom Fungi; phylum Ascomycota; class Eurotiomycetes; order Onygenales; family Onygenaceae; genus Chrysosporium; species Chrysosporium queenslandicum. The sequence goes on along the minus strand of LJPI01000097.1, from coordinate 282,195 downwards.
ATGTATGCATCATTATAAGGAGTACCGGATCAAGTAATGGAAGCATTTTGATAGTTTCTGAGACCCGACTCCTCAGGCGCCGTTGCAACGATAGTAACTCGTAGTGAGCAAGATTCCACTGGGCTCCTCAGCGGTTAATTAGTACTTTAGTTTAGTAAAAGCTCCCTGTACTTTCGGTTTAGACTGGTGGCCACCAACCCCCCCATTCATTACTATTTGTTGCGCGTGTTGGGCAGTGACGCGTTGGGAGTGAATGCACTTGGCAACCTGTAAACTACCCTGTAGCGTGTCACAAGCTATTGCTGTCTCCCGGACCTAACCTCTTCACCGCTGGGCTTCCAGCTTAATAGTACTACTGTACATACCTACATGCTGAACTTCTATCATTGTGGATAATGCTCTTTTTGGTGATTGCTTGTGGTTGTTCGACATTTCTCCGCCTCAAGAGACATGCCCTACGCTTTCGATTGCCCTCTATGCTGTGCAAAGGTGGATTCTGATCTTGCGCGATCGGATGTGGAAGCATGGAAGGCCTCCCTGACAGTCTTGCAACTTGAACGAGACGAGTCTGGCCAGGGAAAGCTCCTGACTCCATCTATTGACTTTTTCCTCGGACCGAACCAGAGCGGCATGCATTCTGTTTGCTGGGGTATCTTGCACAAAGCTCTCCAGCCTCCCAAGATTGACAGTCAATGGCTTGAAGCGTTCCGCGATGTTCTCCAGGACCTAGAACCCCACTTTGTTGGCATCGCTCTGCCGGAACGGCCTGAATTCATCGGGGAAGAGGGGACATGCCTGGCCGAAATTGACATTGACTTTGATACCATGATGGCCGCTGGTTCTAGAATCCTGGCTAACCAATTCGTCCCTACCGAGATTATACAGCTCATTTACACCCACCTGGGAACCTATGAAGATGTGTGCAACCTACAAAAGGTTACCGCCGTGTCCCCAGACTCGACCACCTGGCTGAAGCTGGGAAAACACTATTTTGGCCCAGGCCTGACCGCTCTCAAGGGGAACCGGCAGCAGGTTGCAGACACTGTTGAGCAGATCCTGTGGAATATTTGCAATTCTTCAACTCGCCTTCCCCATACCACAAACTACTGTGTTGTTTGGGGCAATGTGAAGCTGATTCTTGACAAACTGAAACAACCCATATTTGGACTGGATGTTCCAACCATTGACGTCGATACCCGCTCAATCGTGCGATGCTACTCGGAGATGGGACCGTTGGCGCATCGCAAGGCGGTTGCCTTACGGCCTGCTTCCAAGCTAACTGTCTATTTTGCATCAGTCCCAACTCGAAACTATCTCTGTGGTTTGCAAATCAATGACACTATCGCAGGGTACCAGAGTGACTCGTTAATTTCCTTGATTGTAGATGAACTCCGCGGCTTGCGATTAGTCTTCGATGATTTTGGATTCCTATCTTTGCAAGTAAAGGACGGGCTTGTGTGGGTGCCATATCCCTGCGGTATCTTGCCTCCGGGCAGTGAAGAAGAGTTTGCATTTGCTCAGATTGAATTTCATACATGTCATGATGGTCAACTCATCCTTGGTATGGACGTAAGTTTGGGTTGAGCCGTGGAGACCGTCAATGATGCTGAAGCTAATATGGATACATATGGGGCATTGACAGACCTTCAAAGTTCAAACCATTTCATACACCTCGCCCAATTCTGAAAACTCGCCGGAGATTTCTGTTTGGAAAAACGGTTTTCCATCTCCTCACCTTACACCGTTCATCCTTATGGATCGTTATCCGAACGACGGCTTAATGCCATGCACCTTCCTTGATAGTGGCCTGGACGAGGTCACTTCGATTAATGCATTCGTGGATGCATGGTCACAATCTGTTTCTGGGCTCGAATTCTCCTTTTACTCAAGACCTCATGTTGCGCAGGTGGGACGACCGGAGGACAGGTTTACTAAACTATCCTTCCACATTGACTATGGAGCAGGAGAAGCTGTCCTGGGGGTTGCTATCGCCAAGGTTGGGAGCCAAGGGATAGCTATAAAGGTAATAGAAAACCTGCCTTTGCACTTTCCAGTATTGATATCCCTAGTTCTTCACCAACTTCGGTCGCGCTGTATCCTTTGGCGACTCCCCGACAGGAGAGTGGCATGTTGCAACGTGCATGCCTGGAATATTTTGCTCGTCATCGGTCTTTTCTCCACTATCTGCGGTAGGTTGGTTCTCTCTCCTGATGATAGCTTCTGATGGTGGATGATAGGGTGATAAAATACCGTTCATATCACTTTTCGGTGTCCTGCAAGATCACTCGCAGGAGCATCACTCAGCACCCGAGGATCTTGTTATTGAGGAGCTCGTGACATGGCCTCGGGAAACCGTGTCATTCAATGGTGACTTTGAACCGATAACCGCCTTTGTCTCTAAAGCTAGCCTAACGGCGATTGCGGGCATCACTGTCTATGCTGAATCCTTGGATGAGGGAGCAAGGCCTACTGGGATCAAAATCTATCATTACGACCGTGGGCCAGAGCTTTTAGGCGAAGCCCGAACGGAGGCTCTTACCCTTTTGGCAGGTGATGGCTTAGAAGAGATTAAGGCCTGTTACAGGACCAACGGTGTCTCGCCCTGTCAGATCCAAGGGCTACGTTTCCGCTTCACCTGTGGCTCGGTTGACGTGGGTGATATGGATAGCCTTGTGCAAGAATCAATCCGTACATCAGAGGTGAGCAGGATTTTCTTGTTGCCAATATTATGTACTTCCATTAACTCTTTTATAGTTATCTTCCGTTATTTACTGGGCGTTCAATGCCTCGTTCTCCTACTTGAGTAGAGACGAGTGCGCTATCAGCTTGGGCTTCTGCAATCCCGCGTCTAAGGGGAAGGAGGCTGTCAAGAAGGTGGTGATGTCGCACTAGGGATAGACTGGTAGATATTATGATACAACTTATGTATTGCAGCTTCCGGCGTGATTATTCTAACCATCTCTCGATTGTATAACGAGGGAACATCAGACCTTAAATGCTATCGCCATTTCAGATAATGGGCTGGAAAACCTTTTGCTCAGTCTTCATGGATTATTGCAGGTTCTTAGTCCTGTGCCTGGGCGGTACAATATTGATATTGTGCTTTGCTGGTGAAAGGGCAACTTGGAGCAGCGAGCCGTGCAGACTGACCGTTGCCTAATCCGGTAACTCCGTCGACACTTCTTCGGCTGCCGTCCCCCACTCCTCAACCCCTCTTCTCTCGGTGGAAATCCTCGCGGCTCTACGTTCTTTTCTCACGCCTCAACCTCCGGGCGCAGCTCCCCCTGGAAGATCGTCGTGGGCTGGCTACCAGTGTCATTTGAAGGCTTCCGGAAGACGCATGCGTTGAGGTATCTAACAAGCAGAGCTATGGACCAAAGCCCCGGCCTCGAGAACGGAGAGCTCTGCTCGGCGGATGACGATGTGGCCTTGTCCCCCAATTCCAAGAGAGTCCTGGCAGATTGTGCGGTTCAACTTGCAAACTCTCCAGGCAAAGAATTTCGCCCTATTCTTGCCCGTCCTGCTAGCTCGGGCCTCGATAACAATTCTGGCTTTCATTTTGCCCGGCCCAGCCTCCCCGCTCCAAGCTTTTCTAAAAGGCCCCAGCCCGGAGCGTCAAACGGAGTCAGTGGGGTTGGGAGAAGAACTCCTATTTCTAAACCGCCAACACCAAGTCCAACAGCTCAGGTTGAACATGCCTTTGGTCAGAAGTAAGTGAGGAAAAGCAAAGTTTCCCCCTTTATTGTAGCTAATGAATATTCAGTGATGTTACTCCCACCGTTGAACCTCCCAGAGAAGCTGGTGATAATAGACAACCACAATGCATCAACCCCCTGCCACCGATTGAAACAATCCAGCCATTTACCTTGGCGCCAACTGGCCCAAGGTCTAAGTTAGACGTCAACTCTCGAAGGAGTCCTAGTGGAGAGGCAGAGCTACATTCGAAGCCGAAGTCTGTATGTCATGGCCCAATTGGGCAAACCGATACTGGTACGATATTTCTATTGTTAGCCATTCCAGAGCTAAATATTACTGACGGTCTGTGTTCCAGGTCCGGTTGTGAGAAATGAGCTATCAGAAACTGTGAGTGACAAAACAGCGCCATTGGATATAGCAGGTCCCTCGTGGACATGGGGAGCCTGGGATTTTGGTTGCTATTCTTGTTTGTTTCCACGTTTAAGTCTACCTCCGCTGATGTTGATATTTGTTATGGAAGTCCTGTCAATCCAGTCGTGCAACGTCTATATCTTCGACGTGCAATACCTCGGATAGTAGCAGGCCGCGACTGAATAAGGGTGGAGGATCGTCTCCTGAACGATTAGCGCGATCCCCATCCACTCCAGTTTCGCCGGTATTCAAAGTCGCAAAACAGCAAGTGCGACGGGCAAAATGTGATATTAGCAAGGCTATTGGAAGGAGCTCGGACTTGCCTTCTCAGCCTTCCGAAGAGGACCTGTTTTATCTCCTAATTCACAGATTAAAAAAAAGGGACCAGGCCGAGGCAGCTGCCATAGCGTTGCGGGAAGCCACAGAGAAGAAATTCAGGGAAGCTGCTGAGGAGAATGAAGCATTGAAAAATCAATTACGAAACGCAGAGGAACGTTACGAGGAACAGAAGACGGCGACAGCGGCGCAGCGGGAACTCATAGAGAGATGGAAGGTCAGGTTTGGAAAACTCAAAAACCTTGTGGCTATCATTGGAAACGACCATGAGTCTCTACGCAAAGATGGACAACTGTTGAAATCAGCACAGACCACAATTGCTAGAGGTACACATCAGCTGCAGGTAAACCTCAGGCAGTTAAAAGGCAGCAATGACGAAGCATTCAAGGTCATAACTCACCAAAGGACCGAGCTGTCCAGCATACAGTCCAAGCTCACCACATTAGGCCAGTCGCTTTTATTGAAGGAGAGCAAACTCGAAAACAATGAGAAACTACTTACCCGAGAGAAGAATCGAACATCCATTCTCGAAGCTTTCATCCGAAATCAATCAAGCAAAGGGTTGAAACAAATGGCGGCGATTCGACAGAACCAGCATGAAGCAATGTCGAAAGTTGAGAACCTTTACGGAAGCATCAATTCTTTAATAGATTCACAATCAACCTTCAAAACAGATCTTGGACTTCAGTTAAACGCTTGCATTGAAATGTTAGGGGCACTTACTACGCGCAAATCAATTGAGCCGGCTCTGTTGACGCAAGTTGACTCGATGCTGCGAGATATCTGTGCTAAGTTCGTCCGCCATTCCGACCCTTAGAGAAATGATGCTTACTTATTTTAGGCTGTCTTCACAGAAACAAACAATCACTGACCATATAACAGCTGGGTTTGACGTGCAGGATAAGAAAAGTTCTCAAATTATCCAGCAATTGAGGGATGTCGATTCCTCTCTCGAGAAATCGTCGATGACTGCGGCTCAGTTAGCCGAAGCTAAAGAGACGAATGGAATACTTCAAGAAAAAGTTAGAAACATCGATGGAGCTTTGGATCGGACCACTGCGGAAAACACCAGGTTAAAAGAGCGAGAAGCCCATCTACTTGATGAAATAAGCACCCTTCAGGGTCAGCTAGCCAGTGCTTCCCGGGCGGCCGAAGATAACCACGAGCTATCCAAAATAAAAGCACAATTTGAGCGAACTTCCACCGCACTGAAAGAGGCAACCGAGCTTCTAAAAGCTAAACAAGAGGAGGCGATTAGCCTTAAAGCCGGACTAACTGAGACCACATGTAAGCTTGAGAATGCTGAAATGCTAGTTTCAGCCCTGGAGAGCGAGAAGGCGAAATTTGAACAGGATGCAGCTTCTATTGAGAGCAAGGTTAGAGCTGAATTTACTCGAGCAAGTCTGTTATCAAAAGAACAAAACCGTGCCTGGTTTGAACAGCAGATACATCAAATCAAGCGGGAGAAAATCATGACGGAGGAGAAGGCTCATATGCTCAAGGAGCAGATGGATGCATTGAAATCAAAACTGGTAAGCAGTCCGGCCACAGAGGGCTGGAATAGCAGATACTAACTAGAACTAAGATGGCGGCCGACAACTCACGAACTGAGCTGGAGGTTGCAGTAAGTGTAGTATAGCTTCAGCCTATTTACTACTGACTAAGTGTTTTCAGGTACAGGAGAATCAAAAGATCATTGCGGATTTAAAGAGTATCCACCAAGAAGAAGCTACAAGATTGGGGGAAACCATATCAAACTTAAAAGAGCAGTGCCTCTCTAGTGTCAGGGAGTTCGAAGATACGAAGTTGCAACTTGAAAATGCTCTTGCGGAGAATAGTAGATTGAGGGAAGATTTACTAGAAGCTCAGGGCATGATAGAAAGCTCGTGTCAACTCTCCATTTTACAGGAGAAATTTGATCTCATGCGAGATGAAAGCGTTCAAAAGGATGAAAGAATAATGTGTTTGACAAATGAGCTCGCAGTTCTCCAAGGAAATGCGAAAGAGAATGAAGCGCTTCACAGAGAAATTGCTTACGGAACGCAAGAGCTTGAAAATTTGCGCAAGAGCCTGCAAGAAATCCAGAAAACCAATCTAGAGCTGGTTGACCGCTTGAAGCATAGAGATGACGACGTCGCTTGTCTTGCTGCAGAACTCGAGCTTTCCAAGCAGAACAACTCTACGGTTAATCTCCAACAAAATATCAAAATCAAGGATTGTGAGTTGCAAAAGCTGCAGGTCAATCTCCAAGAAGCAGAGCAGTCATTAATAAAAATCCAAAATGTATTACGCCGCTTTAATATCCTCAATTCTGACGAACAGCTTCCCGAATCGTGGGATATATTTGAAAAGAGATTGTCGTCTCTCGCCCGCCCGCCAGAGTCCAGTCAAATGTTGCTAGATGCTGATACTGACGACGTATCTCTGCAACAATTGAAGGACCTCAAAAAAAGAAAGCGCACCGCAAAGTCGACACCAAACACTGAAAAGAAAGTGTCTCCTGGAAGTTTGACTCAAGGCTACAAGACCACCAAACTCGTATATCGCACAGAAAGTATTAGCAGGAGTATCTCTTGTTCCCCTCTGAAGCCTCAGGGTTTGAAACGTTCCAATTCCCGAAGAAAGCGCACGCAGATGACCACACCACGTATTAAGCCATTTTCACAGGTCCAATGGGAACTTCAAGGCCAGAAAAGCTCTCCGAAAGGCCTTGACAGCCCGGATAATAACCCGATGAGCGAGAGCTGGATGACTGCCGGCTTTCTTGTTCCATCGACTCCGAAAATGCAGCAAAGTGGCACAAGCGCGCCCCCGTTAAAAGTCCCACCGAGCCCGGTTAAAGATGATAAGGTGGAGTCACATATGATGCAACGTAAATATAATGACGAGCCTCTCCACGGACTCCAGGAGCATGAGGCAAAGGAAGATCCAGGGAATTTGTGCCACGCGAGAAAAGAGAAAACTCCACCCAGAGGCATTCTTAAAGACACTTCGCTGCCGACAGTGACAAGAAAAGAAACAGAGCGTATGCAGACTCCGCAGAGGACACAAGATCTGAAGAAGAAAGGAGCGGCGGCACCAACCGCTCCCAGACGCCAAACGCGCAAGTCTTCCCAGTACTTCGAATCAACGGAGACCCCGGGCACCTTGATATCGAGCAGTCGACAGACATGGGCAATGACTCAGTCAACCGAATCGGCCGTGAGTTACAGTAGACCACGCCGTTATGGAAGGAAAAAAGGTGGGCCTCCAGTATTATACTCCTGGTATGAATAACTGATTTAGAAATAGGAGAAATGTACAGCAATAGATTCAAAAACGATTGCCCGAAATAACGAGAAGCCGAAAAGCTTTGATTGAAGCCTCAACTGACAGTGAGGGGGAGTGAAAGGGAAGATGAAGGAACTAATATCTCAACATAACAATTTCTCGCATTTCATTGCTATATGGTAGCGTTCGTCGGCTAAAAAAGCGGGGAGGCAAAAGGAAATTCAACTAGGCGCATAATAATATATAAGTAACCCTCTACACCAAATCAAAACGCCATTTAGAATGCGAAAATGGAATCCAGCAGCAGAAACATGGGCACATAATATACACGGCCATTGCGCGTCTGCGGGAATGGACCTTCTTTGCTTTGAAATCCCAAGCACCAACGAAGTGGCTCGTCTCATGATCCAGTCATATAAGCGATTATGGCGGTGGACGCGGTTGCGTGTTGGTATATCGTTCGTAGAAGATGCTGTGAGTGATGCTCGTACAAAGCCGACTCTCCACCACAATATGCCATACGTACTTTGGCGCCGAGGCTCGCACCGAAAACGACAACTATCCCAGAGCATCGATTGACCGCCTTCAAACGCTTGCTAAATAGCACATAAACCCGAGTCTATTTGCCGCCACGCTTGGCTTCCAGGAACAAGACCTTCTTCTTCACAACGGGATCATATTTCAACATGCTGAGCGGTCTGCTTGCGCGGGGTCGGACAAGGGTCTTATAGTAACCGGTCATTGCCATGCTTATGATGCGAACGGCGATGGTGCGGGACTTGGCTATAGACGCAAGGAATGTCAGCACAGGACAGTGTTCGGCGTTTAGTTTGGGCAAAAAGCAGCAGCCGTCTGATGTGGATTGCACATACCCTTTTTCGCCATTTCGTGGCTTACCAATGGGCACGGTGGGCAGTTCAGAGGGAGTTCGAATTTGTCCTTCGCGATCCAGAAGTAATTGAATGCTCAACTAGACGCTCTGAATGGGTTCCTCTGGTGCAATGACAGAATAATTGAAGCTGATGGGAGGTTTCTTCTGCTGAAGATTGCATGATGACTAACTTGTGCCTGAGGCTCCAATTTCACGTGATGGCCTTGGGGCTAAGCGGCAACTCTATCTGGACGTCTTCCTTCGCATCATCGTGACCGACTGATCATGACCTTCGAGAGCAAAGCATCGCAGTGCAATTGGCGTCAACACAATCTCACAGTCTTCCGACCGCCTATGTGCTATTTCTCTACAGGCTTCCAGTCCGTTCTCTCAAGGAAATGAAACCTCCTTATCCAAGGCATTCCAGTACTATCAGTTTAGTACAATTTCTGAGAAGACCGCAGTTTCAGCACAATCTGCTCTATAGGCAAATGAGGTATATTTTGGTTTCTGGTCGTACTTCAAAAAGCTCAATGAACTTGAGAATATCCTCATGAGGCCTAAGATGAGATCTGATTGTTTTCTGAAAGACTGCATACCCCCCATACTTGCAAAACTTGTTGGACATTGTCTTTTCAAAACTCTATTCAACCTCTTTCAATCTGTCAACTGACAGGTTCTTGGATGTTGTCCTGTTGGACTGATCTCTTCAAGGTAGTTTCTGCTTTGATGGAGATTTACCACACATTATATACCCTTTTTCAGGAGCTCTTTGTGTTGTCTATTTCAAAGGTTTACAGTTATATACAAACCTGTTGAACAAAAAAAGCAGGTTATATAGACCAGAAAGGTTTCTTATCCAAGCACCTTTGTTCTGAAGATCAATTTTAACTGCACGGCTGATGCCGACTACTGTTACGCTGATAAATATGATTTTCGCCACAAGGTTCAGGATTTTACCGCACCATGCAAATATGAAGTCCATAAATGCCCCATTATCATCTGAGAAACAGGCATTGCTTCTAAGATGGATGATCTTTTGTTTGCCCCAAGGTGTGGTGAACTTGTTGTGTTCGTCAAGGTTCGTTCGTCCCATGCGAGCTGTTGCTACTCTGCTGATAAGCTTCACTAAATGTCAACAACTGCAACTGGCTGTGTAACAAACATTCTTGGGAATATTTCATCTACCAAAGAGGCATAGTTTGTGCTCTACCAGCCTCTCCACTTTAGAAATTTCTATCTTCCGATCATATTCATGGGAGAAGCCAAAGATCTGAAGAGTTGAGTGAAGCCATACATGATTATCACTACGGAGTACTGACTCCCCTGACTACTTCAGCATCGAGCTTAGAGCGGGCATCACCAAGAACCCCCAGTCCCCAACTTATCCCCGAGCTTCATTCGCCTCCCTGGCACCAAACCGGGTCAGCCCTAAGACTGAGGAAAGATAACCCACGACGGTACATGACCGTAAAACCCGTTAAAGCGCGTCATGTAGAAAAGTGGATATCCATCTTTTCTCAAGAATCCGCCGCAAAGGTTGCTGCAACCGGACAAGATATCAGGCAAACCAAGACAGAAAGCCCAAAGAATGATCCACCTCTAGTTCCAAGAAACTCAGAGGGCCTCGACGCACAAAAGTCGAAAGGACCCGATTCCGGAGAGTCTAGAAGTAGGGCCAGCCCAGCACCTCACGATGATGCTGGAGTGACGGAACGACAGTGATCGCTTAGAAAAGGATCGTTCGGTTTGATTGAGCAATTGGAATGGAGTCAGCTTATCCGGTTCCTTCTTTACACATTTGGGTTAGCCGTTGAGCCACCGTGTACGGGTATCTTACGATTACACAGTACAGTACTACAGTTTCTTTCTCAATCTTATACAAGCCGCTCTGCAAAAGCACCAATAGTCTTCATTCGAATTGCTCCCTTCGCTGGCATGCGTACAAATGCCTCAAGTCCCAATAGTTCTCTTGACGTGGAGTAATCATCACATCTCGTTTACACGCGGCAATGTAAATGATTAGGCAACAACCAGGGATTGTTCGAAGGCAAAGCCGGGCACTTCAGAGACTAGAGTATTGTCATGCATGCATGCATGCAGGTATCATTGGGAACAGATGCGCATCCATGCACAGACATGTCTCCCGAGCGCGGGCCAAGCACCGCCTCCTCTCGTACGGATGCAATGAGCCAATCATTAACCGTGTTTCATTTGCGTCCAGTTGCCAAGGAACGTTGAGTGGACAGGATGAAAGCAAATGGGAATCGGGGATCGACTAACGCGACTCGCTTGTTCTTAGCCAAGTTTAGTGGGAGCCTCATGATGAATTGGGGGCTTTCTTAGGCATCATGATTCTGGAGGGGTTGTTTTCTTTTTCGTTTTTTTCGTTGTTAGTTATTGTTGTTCGACGGCGGCCGACTGCCGAGACTTTTTTTTTTTTTTTGGTCTTCAGCTGGGCAGGGATTAGCTAACGGCAACGGACGTGCAAGGCTAATTGTTGGTGTTGCCGAGATGGCCAGATGTGATGTCTCATAGCCTTTCTGAGACTGTTTAGCATGTATGATGTAGACGACTCAGGAGGGCTATAGACAGCATCAGAGACTTTCAACAGAGAGAAACTTGCTGGATGCTGAGGTGGAACTTGAAATGGAAATTGATTAGCTACTACTACTAATGAACATGTTGTTTTTGAGACTGAGTATGGTTCTCGATTGCTGGCCTCGCAAGGCTAATATACAGAGTCTATGATGCATACATATACATAAAAGTACAGGAAGTCAACAATGTAAATGCAGTGAGACATGCAAAAACAAAGGACAAGTCTCCTCTTTCATCATCCACCTCAATTCTTCTTCGTCTTCTTCTTCCTCTATCTCTCCCCGTCCGAGCCTTGTCCTGGTTCGGATTTATTATTAGTCCTCTCTTGTGATAGCCCTCAAGGCTGTCATCATCCATGTGACCCAACTAAAAAAAGAGGGACGTTCGGCTGAAAGGTGTTTGCTCAAAACCACGGAGGAATCGACGTAATTGCGTCACCGAGCAATGGTTTTTTTTTTTGGTGTTTTTTTTTCTCGCCACAAGCAAGCTGCGTAAAACGCACGAAAGAAGGGAAAGAAAAGAAGACTAGTCTCCTCCGTTATCGCCTTTGTTGCGATCTTCATCGTCTGCGCAAGGCTGTCGACGCGAGTGTCGTGCAATGGGCTGGAAATATCGCGCTATCGCGATACTCTGTTTCTCGTGGTTGAAGAGTAATTTTTTCCGAGTTTCACCGATCATATTCACCGGAGATACTTCCTGGGAGTCTTGATTGGTGGGGCCCCAGCATCTGTCCTCCCAGATACATTGATGATTTCCCCGAACAAGGGGCCCCGGTGTTTGTTGCCCTCTGGCTGGTTCTGAGCCTCGCGGTTTTGTTGGATCAAGACTGGCTTGGATTTGCTAGACTTGGGAGACTGGCTTGGAGACCGGTTTGTAGTTGGTTTCGGGGACATTTTGGACGCCACGGGAGTCATGGGAGTCGTGGTGGCTTCTTGAGGACCATTTCGCGCGTCCTGAACGACAACTTGAGCTTGGCCTTTCTTGATTCTGCGTCCGTACTCGAATGCACGCATCAATTCATCAACAACTGCGAATTCAGGTGGGATCCGTAGTTCTTGAATGACTCCGCGCTTTTTGGCAGCGACAGAGTATGCTTTGCCGTTGGCGTTGTAGACGTATTGGGCCATGTTGGTGACATGGCGGGCTCCGCGTTCGCAGAGGGACTGTCTTGTCCGCAGGGTGGTATATGGGTGAGCGCATGGAGGGCAGTGTTCGGCGTGACTTGCATAGCGCTCCATCACGTAAAGCTCATCGTCAAGCGGTGGGCGAGGGACGGCCACGACGGGCGCGGTGGGCTTCTCAGCGACGAAGGACGGCATTGTGAGAAGTGGCACAATGGTGCTGGGAAGATGTTGGTTGGCGGCGGGGGGAGATGCTATGTCTGAAGCAGTAATTGTATAAAGGCTACTATCGTGTGTTTGGATCAGGTACTCTCAATTGAGCACGGCGTATGCGGTAGAATGAAAAATGTTTGAACCACAGCAGCCGCAGCGAGGGGGGCTCGCTGCGGTATTTGTAGTGCAAGGCCTCCATCCTGCGATGACTTCAATCCGTCATTCAGTCTGCGGCGTAGACATGGTGCAGAGGGCATTGGCCGCTTCCTGGCCAATGACAAGCCGGGCGTGAAGGAGGGTGCTGGAGCCTGGAGCGCGCTGCACCCCGGCGCTAGTATCAGTCCCGTAATTACACGGTCTTGACTCCCTGACGTCACGAGTTTCTGCGGGAGACAGGGCATTGATACGCTGTAATGACGTGGTATCCAGAATTGCTCTGCCTTGCAGCGACGCTAAACCCAAACAAGCGCCGGCGAACGTGCTGTGCAGAAAGCATCTTCTCGCCAGCAGACCACCACCCTCGCTTGGCCAACGGACGAACAATGGGGAAAGCTGGTCAGGCGGGTTTTGCAACCACTCCCCACACAGAGAGAGCCCAAGGGACCGCTACTGCCACGCGTCTGGACAGCGTGTTATCATCTTCTGTCAAAGGGCGTTTCTCTCCTGTTCCGATGACACTGTGTCCTGGTTCTTCCAGAAGGTGTCCGATCCGAATGCAGAAGCCGTCTGCAACTCTGCATCAATTCACACAGACACTCAACCAATAATGACACATCTCAAGAAGAACCCGGATGTCTCCTCCCTTCTGCAGGATGGCTAGTGATCCGAATTGCCCAATGAGGGGACTTAGGTGGACTCCCAAATGCTGAAGGAGACGAACGTCGATGACTCAATCAGCAAGATGGGCTGTCCTGCATCGTCATCCGTTACAGACACGCACCGTGTCTCGCTGCCGTTCTCGTAAGGCTGCGCCGCCACAGGTTTTAGCCTCGTTTTAGTGCCGTTGAAGCCACAGTTGAGGCTGAACATTCCCACTCTTTACCCGCATAAACCTTGGTGATCGTATTCAGGAACGGAGCTGTCAAGAGCTCCGCACTGGATCCTGCGTGACGTGCATTGCAACGCTTCCAAGAGTGCAAGTTTGATCGTGCCAGTGCCCATGGTTTGTGCCTGTGGTTGCGGTGGTTGACTTGGACGTGGGATTGATGCCCAAGAAACTGCCAACAACTGATTGGGCCAATGCTGCGGCTCGAACCCTCTCGCTAGCCCTAAAGCGGTTAGACCACCCGTTCGAGGATAACATTACGGAGTACTGTATCGCTGTATTATCCTGTACCGTGTGCTGACAGAAGTGTCACTAAACAGTCCTTGAACCGCGACAATGGCTGCTGCTTCAATGCCCTGGTTCGAGTCCGCGCCTTTACTGAGTTGAGAAAATGGCTCCCAACTGCACGTTTCTTGAATTCATACACCAGAGAAACATAAGTGATGGAAAGCAGTTGACCGGTCATTGCGAGGATCAAGATGGCCCAACCAATGAACTGGCGGAGAACAGTACCGTATCAACATTACCAGTGCCCCCTGTTGGCACGTATCGCAAGCCATCCCCGTTCCAGCCACAAGCGTCTCATCGTCCTCCTGCAAGCCATCCGCCTGCACTGCACTTCTATTTTGATGCATCCTCTCATCACGGCGCGCTCCGGCTGAGAAATCTATTTTTTCTTGGTCTACGCTAGTGAATACCAGGTGCTTCGCGACTCTTTGATTTCCAATCGATCCTGACCACAGACTTGCAATTGAAACAACTTGTAATGCACCACAACCTCTCCTCGCTCTGTTAGCACTAGGTAGTATGTATGTACATTCAATCTCCAACACCTATCTATTTTTGTCGCTTCGACTAATGTCAAACAAGTCTCTGCATTCTCCCAACTTCTCCCATCTTCTCCCTTTCCGGACTCGTGACATTTCCTGGCTGGTCACATCAGGTCAGAGGCTGTGCGACCTCCCAAACCGCTAGGTCCTCCACCTCGTTGGAGTAGTACCCATTGAACCTACTACATCCCATTTAGCGCTCTTTGACTGTTCACTCTTGGACAACGGTCCCCAATATTCTCATTTCTTGCCACCGAGAGGAGATTATGCCTTGCGGGACCGCGTTACCCACACCCCTCTTATGGTTGAACTTGCGTTCTATTTCTCACTTGGCACGCATTACAATGCTGTTCCTACGGATACCTCTCTAGCGTCTTATGTCATACTGTCAATTGGCAGCAGGTTGGTCAAGGCCAACGTCTCTACCTGGGACAAGTTCCCAGCTCCTCGACGATCAGGTGAGTGCCTGGGGCGCGGTCCGCTCATCCCATCTGCTCGGCAGTGCTCTGTTCTAGTCGCGAGATGGGTGCTCCTAGACCAATGAGGCGGGAGTACCAGGCTGTCTGCCTTGCTGCCTGCATACATACAGCCGTGTATTGCCCATTCTTTGTTCTCTTTGCCCCTACATCCTTGGGACATACACCTGAATCCAGCTCTCGTCTTCCTCACATTACGAGCGTGGCAAATATTCCTCCTCTTTTCAACTCTTTCGCCCAATTGCTAGGAAACAGGGACGGGGAACAGCGTCGCTTGCTTCTCCACTACTGTGCCAACATCCCATGCGGAACCAGTCACTCGTGGAGTTTTTCCATTGTCACATGCCATACCATCCTTACCGGCCATTAACCTACACGACCACTAGCAACACGGATTGTTGCTACCGGATTTTGTCCGTTTCTCTGCCCTCAAGGCTACGGCTCCTCAAACCCAAACCCTCTCTTCTCCCACGTCCATCCCTTGCCCACTTTAGGGGCAACCAATCATCCCTACCTGCCTGTTCAAAGAGTCATACCTGCCCAAATTCGTGAAGCTTGGCACTCGGAAAGCCAGGGATATTGACTCTCCGCCCCCTATGCTACATTCTTTCCTTGGATTGGTCAGACATATCCCAGGCTACATAACCCCAAAAATGGGGGACCGCAACAGTGATAGATTCACCTGCGGATGTCCCATCACGCTGTGAGCTGAGTTCACGCTTCTCTTCCTGATTCGCTTCTTGTTTGCTGAGTTTATGGCCGCGTAACTGGGCTTCATCGTTTACTAATATTGCACTTGGCCATTTGCTCTAGGGCAGGAAGGTGATGGCGAAATAACTTTGTGCCGGCTTAAACCGGGGGCCTCAAGAAACCTAGTCATCTCAGTACGTTGGCCTTAAAAATAGGACGTTATTGCCACAGTGTGTACTGTACAGTACAAACATACATCGCAAGCGTCACAACGGCATGACACGGCGAGCACAGTTTTGAGAATCGACAATAACATAATAATCATTACTTAGGGAGATTTAGCCATGAGATGAACCAGAAACTCCTACATGCCCAGAATGGGTATATAGCATGATAAGACAGTGTAAAGGAGGTGACGCAACCCACATATCAGGATAGAACCACAAAATAAATGCTTACAGAACAACTCCTAAAAACTCCCTTCCTTTCACGGCAGTAGAGATGTGCCATGGCAGTACATCGTCGCCTTGAGCATGACTAATCCCCTTTGTCCTCGCCAATGTTGCAAGATCACGATACATACGCAGTACATCTTTCAACAGCATCTCACATGGAATGCGGGAGTTGGTAAATATTAGATTTACACACAGCGAGGCTAGTCCTTCGGTATCACTCGTGCCATTCTGGCGGCGGATGAGGTATCCGCTGGCGAGTGCTGGGTGATATCCACCTAGAGAAGGGGAGACGTTGATTCGATGGCACAAAGTTATTGCCCAAGTTTCGTCGGTTTTGTCGATTAGAGTAATTTCAGAGTCAGCAGCGTCAAAGGGTTGTGTGACAGGTGTTGTTGCCTGTTCGGCGGATGATGGAGGAGGAGTAGGGGCGGCGGCGGACGGGACAGGAGAAGGTGTACCAAAATTAGGAGTTGAGACTGGCGTCAAGGTGGGACCAGTTAATGTGTTCAATTGCAGGGGTGGAGGAGGCAGCCTGAAAAAGAAGCACGGCCTTGGATTGACGCTAAGGAGAGACAATTCGATTTTGGTGGGCTTTGTTTGGTTATGTTGGTGTGCTAGTGTGGCCCAAGCTACAAACGGACATGCGTCAGCCAAAGATCGGTGTTAGGAATAAAAGGAAGGTTATACCTTCTGCTTCGTCTAGGTCTAGAGGTTCGTCCTTAACTATCATGACTCGCCAGTATGCATGAGACTTGCCGATGATATGCAGCGTGACACTCCACATGTCCGCCCTGATTTGAGAGGCCGGCCTACCAGTTTTAGAGCCCTTTTCGCGTAAGCAATAAGTCATTGTCAATTGGTCCCTCCCTAGATTATCTGTCCAGGCCGCTGTAACCCAACGCTGATCAACGCTCTGAGAGTATGCGAAATGAATCGTATGCTTCTCAGTCAAGGGAGATCCAGGATCTGGTCCCAACTTGAACGGGACAATCTTCGGTATCGATTTAGCCAAGGTGAAAGGCGGAGCGCATCCTAGTAGATCGGACGATCGCTTCTTGGGGGGGCATCGAGAATACACTTCGAACGCCAGGTGTAGATATTCTTGCTGAGGAGGCACCACGAGCGAAGTCAACGATGCGATAAAGTCCAGGGGAATTATCTGCAATGCAACTTCGTTAAGGCGGGTAGTATACTTGTCAAAGTTGGAAACGTATTTCCTGAATAGGCAGAGAAACGCTGTACAAATATCAACGATTGCAGCCTCGAAAGGAAATGGGTTGACAATGTATACGACTATGTTGTCGCTGCTTAACGGTAGACGTGAGATAATGTCGCCTGTTATAAGTTAGAAAATATAACTCCAATTCCAAATTGGATCGTACCTAAATGCTCGCAAGCATATTGCAATTTATTCATAATTGCTGGGTAATCTCTGCTGCCAGCAGGACTCAGACCCCATGGAATCAATCCTTTTAAGTCTTGAGGGCGGGCATGCTGTCCCAGATTGGCGCTCGAGTATAATAAACCAAGTCTATCCAGAAATGCGTCTGCACCCTCTTCAGCGCTTTCTGGGTAGACACAATAGGCAAGAATGTCTTTTTCTCCTTGTGTAGGCTCAAAGCCAAATGGTTCCCAGAAGAATATAGCTGGGGGGAGAACCTCGAGGAAGCCTTTTCCTCGATGAACTCTTATACGCGGCGGATCCAATTTTGACATCGACCCAACGGTCAGGTATCGATGATCCTTTCGCAAACCTTGCGCTGGGTTTTCTTCGTCAATAGACGTATAGCGCTTGAGATCAAAAGTGTTGAATTTGCCATGCCAGTTATCCTCGGGTGTAGAGCTTACAGGCAAAACATGGTGGTCACAACCAATTGCAGTGCGACTATTCAAGATATGATTTAGGCTGGACTGGGTAACTTGGTCTACCACAAGCTGTGCAACTTGAATCAAATCTTCCCGTTGTAGAAGCACGGGGAAACTCCCACTAGTCGCTGCAAAGTAACCATCCAATGACCAATCGATCGCACTAAATAGAAGTGTTCGTAGAAATGGTACCATGGTCGAGTCAATACCCATAGCTGGAAGTTCCGTATTGACACTCGATGGGTCCAAGGGCGATGGTGTTAAGTGTTTATCTTTATAAGGCTGGGTATTGTCCTTTGAAGCTGACAGAATGCATAGACCGCGATGAGAATAGTCTGAGGGGATAGTATAATGATCGCTATCATCCTCGCTAGAATCAACAGAAGATACTGAGTTGGACCGGATCCCACCCCTCGATTGGTCTATGGCTGCATTAGGACGCCCACGCCGTCCTTTTACGCGCCATTCGGGAATACCGACTCTAGGAATATCTGACGAGTGTATCTCCGCCTTATTATTGGGACCCGGTTTCCCCGCGTCGGGAAGAAACCAAAACCTCCCATCAAATTTATATTTTTCATCCGAAACGCTAAGGTTCTCTCTGAAATAAACAGGTTCGTACCCGTTTTTAGTCCTTTGCTGTGCTGTGCAGCTCGCCTTGTTAAATAGCTTTGTAGAAGCGCCAGAATTACCCGAAAACAAGATCTTCCTTATAGTTGACCGGCTGAGAGGCTGGGGTGGGGGAATGGGAGAGTGGAAGCTAGAGTTTCTGCCTTCGCTACTAGTTTCTCTCGTGGTCGTCTCTTTAGCGCCAGGAAAGGGAGGCTGAGGAGAAAACGAAGGATCCTGAGTTTCCTTAATATGGTTCTCCCTTCCTTCCGGCCCTGCTGGAGCTGCCAGAGGTTCGACAACATTCTCGCTTCTATACGAAACATCAAGGCCCTCTTCCTCGCGGTGTCCATAGGAGCCTTGAAAGGTAGAGTCGGCATTCTCCATTGGCACATCCATTCCGCCAGGAAAGCTTGAAAAGTCCGGCTCATCGAAAAAATTGAAATCAGCTTCAGTGATTTCTTTAGATTCAAGGTTACCATCAAGTTCATCAAATAGATCATCCTCCGCAGTCGTATCATACATGCCCGACCCAATTTGCAGTGCAGGCGTCGTTGGATCAAGCCCGGGTAACGAAGCTGGGACCGATTGAGTACCAGCAATCGCTAGACCACCATCGGTAAATCCAACCATAGCTTGCGTGTGCGTTTGACTTAAACTTGACGTAGCGGGAGTTGTTAGCGCATCTGGGCCGGGAACAAGGGTCGATCCGCTTCCGGTAACACCACCGGGTGGGGTTGGATACACAGCACTTGCAGCCAATTCGGGTAAATAGAATTTTCGAGCTAGGCTCACAAAGGCATCTGGGTTGCTAAGATTTTCAGCGACGACCGGTAGCTCAGCCTGCATTTTATCTCCTCCGCGCGTCTCTTGAGGTGGAACTGGATTTTCTGGCGATTTTTTTGAGCTCATTTCAGTGAACCACTTCTCAGCGAGACTTAAAGGATCCAGTATCGTTGGATCGAGATTCTCCGCTCTCTGCGCAAAGCCAGGACAGCATCGGTTGGAGCGTTTAAAGCATAACCGAGCAGGCCAAAGAAACCTTTTATACGTAACGGAGTTGCGACTCTCTGTTGTCGATCCACTCCATTGGGAATCGAAGGAGTTCGGTGCTTCAACCTCAATCCACGTTTCAGCTTCTGGATCCTCGGAACAAAGGCTAAACCTTTGAAGCCGCATGCAAACAGCTCGCTTCCATTCCCTCAAATACACGGGAGTCCCTCCTGTTGAATATTCAAACTCTCCATAGTCACCAACAGATGGGTCCCAGTGAATGCCGCTTGCACGCAAAGGGTCGGCGCCGATATATCGACAAATGGATCCCGTTGGTGCCAGCCATATATCTTCATGCAGAACAACGTCGATCATGCCACCAGAACCCGCGTCTGGGACTAGCTGTCGCAATCCACCTTGTGCTGTAGTCCGCCAGGAAACAACGAGCGATTTGGAGCTGAAATCGATGTTGAGCGTCGAGAGAAGGGGCGTATACCCTAGAGTGGGGTCCAGGCTGCTATCTTCAGCAGACGCTTCGTCTAAGTTTGAATTAATAAAAAGCGTTCTTTTCCCAAGGGGGATCGCGCCATGTAACTGTGTCGCACGTAGAGATAGCAATCCGGCAATAGCAGAACTAAATGCTTTGTAAAATGCCAAGGTCGTCACAGTCTCCCGACTAATGGGAAAATCCTCCTTTGTATTCGCAAACTTTTGCTGATTCAAAGAAGAGAAAATGGGACCTTGAGGCTCTGCCATAACCCGTCGAATGAGATAACCCAAAGGCGTAATCTCTGCATGGAATTCTGGGGCTTAATCAGCATACGTTGTAGCCTGCAATTCCGAAAATCCTTGACCTACGTTTAAGGATTATTGCTCCAATTCGAAGGACAGTTGAAGAACCGTTTTCTAGGAGAGAAAACGATTTCAGTTGGTCAAATTCATCATTGTGCGAGAATACCCATAAACCATTCCCCCCTGGAGTAGAGTCGACGAGGCACCCATGATCCCTCGCTTCAAGCACTGCAGACGCAAGCTCGATTGCAAGAGCTGAACCTGGGCCCTCTGACGCTTCAGTCCTAGGGGAGGACAGCTGATGGGAATCGATATAGTATAGTTTCCAGTGAATGTTCGAATATATATCCTATATACGTCGGTTGGTATTGAAACAAGTCTTTGGGTTGAATGGGTTCAAACATACGGTCATCCGAAGATTAGTGACCGCCGCCCCTGGGAACTCCATCATGCGTTAAATTGTCCGTGTCGCCACTACTGGTCGCCATGGACAAGGTCTCGCATAAAGGTATATACAATCGGAAATGGCGGGGATTCATTTCCAAGGCCCGGCGTAGCACTGTCGTGCCTATCTTGGAGAATAGCAGTACCCTTGGATTCCAAAACCCTCACAAAGTCTAAGCATTGTCGGGGGAAAGGAGGCTCTGGTGGCAGTTTGCAAAGGCAGAATACGACGTGTATTGCACTTAGAACAACAGGGTGGCTATCCTGGTTCCTAGAGGCCAGACAGAACCAGGGCTTGCAGTCCTATCGGGGTATCATTCCCTGGGGGACGAGAGCTGTGAGGTTGGGTCTGGAGGTGATGTTCCAATTGCTCTCTCGGAAGTCTCGAGGCCCATGCCATCCCCGATCGGGACTAGCGCCCGCCTTGAGCTTGGACGATGTCTTGGCATCAAATTATTTTATTTTTCGTCACAAACGATAATCCGCACCGTCTTGTAGACAAGGACAAGCTCAGGGTACAGGTGTGAGCGTTGCAAAGATGAAGCTCACCAACCATTCGACGGTCCCGGTTTATACCATCTCCGGCTCGTCAACGGCCCGTCCGCTTCCAGAATGGCTTGCCCGGAGGCGGAAACGGAGCTTGAAAGCTGATCCCGAGTATGCGAACAGGGTGGAGTTGCTTCAAGATTTCGAGTTTGAAGAAGCCAGCCAGTGTATTCGAGTTAGCGAAAATGGCCAATGGGTCATGAGCACTGGTAGGTTTCCGATACCGTGCTGACTTTGGACCGATTTGGGAACTAACTACTGGCCATAAAAACACAGGCACTTATAAACCTCAGATTCACACTCATTATTTGCCGCATCTATCTCTTTCATGGGCACGCCATACTATCTCGTTGAACACAACGTTTTTGCTTCTATCCTCGGACTACTCCAAATCATTACATTTACAGGCGGACCGTTCGCTGGAATTTCACACCCCGCAAGGTTGCCATTATACGATGCGCTTACCTCGATATGGTCGCGACCTGGTATACGACAGACAGTCAGCCGAGGCGCTCGTTCCTGCCGTTGGAGTAAATCAAGATGGCATGGGTGAGGTGTTTCGATTGAATTTAGAGCAGGGAAGATATATGCGGAGCTATGAAGTAGAAGTCGGTGGGGATGATTTCACTTCGGCCGGAGGGGGAGCTCTGCAAGGTGGTATCAAAACGGGAAGCGTGAATACTGGAGCTATTGCAGAAGAAAGTCATAATTTGTTGGCATTTGGAACCTCTCTGGGCACCGTAGAGCTGTGGGATTCAAGAGCGAAGGGAAGGGCAGCCGTTCTCTTGCCCCCAACAGATTCTCAACCTGGCGAAGGGAAATCGGAGATCACAGCCTTGCAGTTCCACAGATCCGGTTTAACTCTTGCTTCGGGCTCTTCACAAGGACTTATCTACTTATACGATCTTCGTTCGCCTGCTCCCTTACTTAAAAAGGACCAAGGGTACGGCTATCCCATCCACACGCTGGATTTCCTTACGCCCTCGACTTCCACTCGTGAGCAAAACTCTGATCCAAAAATTCTTTCATCTGATAAGCGGATCATCAAAATCTGGGATGCAAGGGATGGCACACCATGGACTTCGGTTGAGCCGGCTGTTGATATTAATTGCGTTGCTTGGTGCAAAGACAGCGGAATGATACTGACAGCCAACGAAGGAAGGCAGCAGCACGCTTTCTTTATTCCTCAGCTTGGTCCGGCCCCGAAATGGTGCGCATTCCTCGACAACCTCGTCGAAGAGATGGCAGAAGATTCGAATGATCCACATGCGTTTAATTCCGGCCAGGCTAGCTCCGTCTACGACAACTACAAATTCTTGACGGTGCCGCAATTGCGAACACTCAATTTAGACCACCTTATTGGAAGAACTTCGCTGCTCCGACCGTATATGCATGGATATTTTGTGGCACAGCGTTTATATGAAGAGGCACGCTTGATCACCAATCCATTTGTTTGGGAGGAAGAACGTGCCAAACGGATCAAGGAGAAGATTGATAAAGAGCGGGAGAGCCGAATACGCGGAAAGAAGAAGGTTGCTGCGAAGGTCAACAAGAAATTGGCTGAGAAACTTCTTGAGAAAGAGGAACGCCATGAGAAGCGACAAGCCCAAAGGGTGCTTGCACAGGGTGGCGATGAAGATAATGTTAAACCTCACACAATCTCCACAGGGAAGGGCATCCTCCACGATCCTCGCTTTGCCAAACTGTTTGAAGATGAGGAATTTGCTGTGGATGAGACATCAAGGGAGTTCTTGGCTTTGAATCCAAGCAGCGCAATTGCGCCTTCCGAAAAGCGTGAAAGGGGTTTAACAGCGGTTGAAGAGGAAGCGATAGATGAGGTCCCCCGCTCGAGCTCCGATGAATCATCAAGCGAAGATGAGAGACCCGCTAAACAAAAATCTTCTACGTCTATATCGACTGCCTCTTATAAACGAACGAAACGGCCTCAGCCAAAAATGGAAATTTCGTCCTCTTCTAGAACAGCAAAATCTCGGGATCGTTCCTTTGAGTCTAGAGTCCACAAGATACGAGCGAAAGAGCGCGCGGCTGCTACCAGTCGTGCAGTCGGTGAGAAGACGGTCACTTTTGCTCCTCAACGCAAGTCGCGATCTAAACCGGTGGTCGAAGGCGAAAGCAAAGGATCATCCCGGGCTTCCAAAGATCGCCGAAGTGCGTCAGGCAACACGTTCCGAAGGATGTGATCCACTGGAAAGTCTACACGACCAGTCATGCATGGATGGAGGACGTCTCGCCGCCCCATTCGGACAACCTCAAGGCTTCGCTTTGTTCCACTCCGTGTTGTATGGAGAGCGGGCGTCAGGGTTGGTTTGAAATTCAGAAGAGCTCTTCTCCTGGACAGGTTATGTTGCGTTGCAAGGGTCATCAGTGGAGATGCGCATTCCACCCTTCAGGCCTTTTAACCAGCCATAGCCAATGGTGACGTCCGGGCTCCGTGGAGGTACATACTATAATATCGTATATACACACGCTCGGACGGTGATATCTGAAGACGAACATTGCCTTGAAGGCGAAAAAGGCGGAGGCACTTCAGGTTTCAAAACCGCCAAAATTTCGACATCTCAATAAGTTCGGCCTTCAAAACAGGATCCGCACAGTACTGGGAGGGTATGATAGCTTGGCCTACAAACTAGTCCTGGCAAAATACTCTTTCCAGCAGTCGATGTTGTGATATTTGGCAACAACAATTGCAAGTAGAACACTTGCTACTCGTGTATTTAGCTGTAGCTGCGATGAACCAGGTCGAGAATATTCTAAATCTTGTGGCTGTTATTTGTTACATACATAGCTTCAAAGGTAGACATGCTAGAATCGGGAGGGCCTCAATCTTAAAATGACAAACACAATAAACAAAGATTAGAATCTGTTCTGAAACTCTTCATTCAATGAGAGCATCTTCCCGAATGGATTGCGAAGCGTGTTTGGACTATAAGTTTCCGGCAGCTTGTATTGGTAAGTTATTTGTGAGGTCAACAACAACCGCTGATGGTGTAGTTGGCTATCACGTTCGGCTGTAAAGGATTTCCCATGCTACCGAAAGGTCGCCGGCTCGATTCCGGCTCAGCGGATAACACAACATTCTTTTTTTCAACTCTTTTTTTTTTCGCATTTGAGACCTCCGAATTTCAAGAACAACAGCTTCACCTTTTCTTACTCAGTCTTGAGTGACACAATTCAATACTGTTGGTGAACACCCTCTTGACATTGCTACCTTTCAATATCGAGTATCGTCGCCTCGAGCCCGCCTGTGCAACAGCTCGCCAATCATGGATAAAGTGTCCCAAGGGCTGCTTTTCCCAGTTCTGGCTATCTTTTCCCTTCCCTGATCCGCATTCCAAACCAAGTACGCCTGCTCTCCGCATCAATTCCCCGCAGGCAGGCATGCATTTTGCGTCATGAAAAAAATATACTTACACACTGCGAAGCACCCCCAAGTTTATTGTTATGGGAGCTTTCTGGTTTTCTCATTCAAACAATGATAATCTCTTCAGGCATTGAAAACCACTACGCAGACAATGTCGATTTCAAAAGTTGAAAAGTTCTATCTGCAGCCAACTGTGCATTCGCCGAATAGTCCTTTGCCTGTGCTCTTGTATCGAGGAGTGCTTCCCCATCCCATCACTGAAGAATCGACGGCTGAATTTCTACAGGCGAATAATTGGGAAAAGAGAGTGAGCTTTTCCCTTCAGTCGCTAGCAAAAAACTCATATGATTTTCTAACATTTGCGGCGTCATGAGGGAACATGGGGCCATATTGGAACCCATCACTTCCATCCAAATACCCATGAATGCTATGGTGCGTCCCGTTTTCCATTGCTTGGTTAGGCTTGGATATATAATGCAATGCGAGAAAGATAAGATTGTGTTTCATTTGAGTCTAGGATAATAGTAATACATATCACGAAATCAGGAGTCTTCCAGGGTTCGTCAACCCTTGGTATCGGCCGTGGAAGATTCGACGAGAAGGGTGGAATCTACATACCAGTCAGTACTGGCGATGTGATTGTCCTGCCTGCTGGCACCACGCATTGCTCCATCGAAAGTAAAGGAGGTTATCGATACGTTGGTGTTTACCCAAAGGTAAAGTGAAAAAGAAAAAGCGCATTGAGCCTCTTTTCAAGTTTCCAAGGCGAGCTTTCAGCTGTTGGTTTTTGACACGTGGGTAGGGAGCACCGCGATGGCGAAATGAATATGGGAGGAATCCCATCGACCTTGATGCGAAGAGGAAAGAAATATTGAGAGTGGAGATGCCAACCCAGGATCCGGTGTATGGGAAAGACGGTCCTCTAGTTCGACTTTGGAATGAGGCGTTACGGGTGCATTCAGCAGAGAGTGCTTCAAAATTGTAAGCATAACCGGACATACTGTTGCTGTTAAGGATTGTATGTATATATTTCCGCTTAACGGCCTCATGTAGTGATCTCTCAGTGTTGGAAGACTCGGTGTGAAGTTTCCCTGAGACTCAAAGATCTCCATGGGGCGAGCTTCCGATTTATTGGTTAGATGATTCAAACCTGTTCAATGCCGGAAGTGCCCATGTTTGCATCCATTCTGATTTCACAGCCTCCTCCGCCGTAATCCGCTCAGAGGTCTCATAAGCCAACATTAACCTTAATAAACGCTCAAAGGCGGACATCTCTTCTGGACTAATCTCACATGTCGCCGGATCTTCGCCGCGCATAGTGTGCAGCTGCTCGTTCAGCGACCGCGGAGCTCGAGTGCACCGAGCGTTCTCAAGTCTCGAGCCGTTTTCGTGATAGTAGTTCCCCCTCTTGTCCCAATTAGTCCACCACCGTTTAGGAAACGGTCCTAGAGTGCTCCTCATTTCTGCAATCACCTCGTTCTGATCTCCGAACAGGCTGAAAAACAAAAGGTCTTCGCCGAGTATTTCGTAAAGATTGCAGCCGAGCGTCCAGACATCGACAGCGGGACCAAGGGTTTCTTTGAAAAAGGTTTCCGGTGGAGACAATCGCACCGATGTCCGTACTCTCTTTCGCTCCTCGTTCACGAGCGAGGCATGTCCAAAGTCGGAGATAATGACGCCGGCATCGAGGATTTCCGCTGGCGGTTTTGGCTCAACAGCGGGCCAGACGCAGTACTTGAGAGGCTTCTCTGCCTTTGGACGTCTGTCGGGGCGGTTAATCGCAACTTTCTCCGGCTCTCCGAGTTTCTCGTAAAGCTCCTCGGTCGTATAAGTGTCACGGACGTCTACCGAACGAAGTAGAACGTTATTCAGGTGGAGATCTGTCTTGCAATATCAGATCTCTGGACAAGGTGCAGTACCGGCAATTATACAAAAGATCTTACCACCGTGCACAACACCACATGAGTGAATATAGTCCAATCCCAGTAAGAGTTGAGCACAAATAGCTCTTGCCACATCAATAGGAAACCTGTTAAACGAGCTCACATCCTTTGCCTGCGCAATACTACAACCCACCGGCTCACTCACAACGCACAGGTGCCGACCGTTCGGTCCATCGATCTCGAACCTGTCCAATGACGGCAGAATATACCGTCTTCCCGGATGATTTAGATCCCCAGAGCCCAGTATATCCAATATCCTTGTTTCGTTGTCGTGTACCGCGGGGCTCTTCGAGATGAGAATTTTCAACGCAACGTATCTATTCTCGCGGTGATCCCTTGCAAGCCACACCGTCGAAAATCCTCCGAATCCAAGTTTGTGGACAATCTCATAGCGAGCGTCCGCATATCTGTCGCCGAGGTGGGTAGGATGATAGCCGCCCAGGCGATAATCTTCGAGCGGTTCCAGATCTTCATACCAGAGAGAGGGGCCATCAGAAGGCCCAGCGGTGCTTTCTGCAGTTGACGTAGTGGAACGAGGATAAGATAGCGAGAAGCTCCTCGCTGGATTGAGTTGCTCTCGTGAACTAACTGGCTGGGAACGGCGTAGATGACAAGTTCCTGAAATCAAGGAGGTAAGTTGTCGGGACTGCTGAGAGAACCGAAAACATCGTGAAAACATGTCCCCTTCTTTGACTGTGATGCTATGCCAAATAATCGAACTTGGATGCGAATACTGGCAGAGAAATGCTTTTGTATAAGCTGACTAGGTCGGTTTGTGGCCAGTTGAACTGCAGCTTCATGATGTTCATAGTAGCCTGCAGGCTGCCGTACAACCCAAAACTTGCACCAGACCTGGATGAGCCCGATAGCCAGGCAGATATACATAAAATCTAGATCATTGTCAAAAGCACACTATCCGCTGCCCCTGAGGTTCTCAACACAGGGTATCCAAACAAGATACTTGCCACGCAAGCCAATTCCATCTACAGGTAACCTCGCCCATTTGCAGTGGGGTTCATTCTGCAGAGGTAACTCAGGACCAGCAGGCTGAAGAAGAAAGATACGTGTGTAGCCAATGTTATTCAAAAAATAAATACACAATTCCTTTCAATCATCAAAAATTAAGCCATTCCAAAAAGTTCCAGCTCTTTTTAGGCCTGGACACGTCGCGTTGCTTTATTGCGTAATTTCCTTCCCAAAAAGAATAATATCAGTCTATGTCTGGCATGGGTCCAATAAAGAGGCCATCAACGCCTGGGATGAAAGAATGCAAGGCTGATCGGCCAAAGACGTCCGAGACACAGCGGTTGCAAGAGAAGAATTCCACCAAGGGTAGTACTAAAGCTCCAAAACGTTCAAGAGGGCCGACCAAATGCCAGCAGCACAAAAGCAACCTGCCTCCACAAACGCGTGAAAGTAACACATGGAAGAAAATATTCAAAATGGTAAATGATAAGATCCTCGAGCCAAATGTGCAATGCAAAATTTGGAGAACGCCGTCTCTAAGTGAGCCCTGAGCCACACCGACAAGTGTCGGAGAGCAATACAACGCTCGCAAGTGACAATTCCAAGGAAAGGATATCAGAAAGGGCATGAAGGTATAAGTTGACAAACCCCTTCTAGAAGAAAGCCCAAGAAGTCCGAACTCGCCGATACCTCTGGGAACGAAAAAACTGAGATTCGCAAACAGAGCGAATTAAATCCAATCTAGACATATACGTCTGTGTCAATCTAGTAACAATTCAAGGTAATCTGAGAAAATGGGTAATCCGCTGCTCAAGAGTAGCTGGAACGCAAGGATTAGCTTTGCATCTCGAAGGAACCCAAATATTTGTCTTTCCATGGCCCGGCTTCATGGCCATGCATTGACTGGAGCCACCTAATAATCTGCCGTCTCTCCCCGTTCCGGATGCGGGCCTAAAATCAGTAGACGAGCCACGCTGCTGCTCTGGGTTTGTGGCAGCCCCTTACTTTCTCCCTTCCTCTAAACTTCGACGTGAAACGCCAAAATCGCTCATTGCAAATAAGAGAGGTTCGTCTTCATCAAAGTTGGGTGGCCCACCTAGATGCCGGGGGAAACTGAATCGGTGTCCAGTGCCGCGCTGGGTATCCGGAGTAGCAGACATCCCGCTTGTACTTCCGCTTCCAACATAGCCTTCTCGATCTATGTCGGTGACATTTGACGTGGCACCGACACGACCAAAGCTACCGGTAGTGGATCTATAGGATAGAGAGTGTCCAGACGATCCGCGGGTACGAGAGTGGGCAAAACGCGGCTGATATTGGCGAGGAGATGAGGTGCCCGGCGCAGCGTCGTTCCTCGAAGCTGTTTCATTGGTGGCGGACCGCGTTTCCCCGGTATCCGGTTGGGTTTGTTGCAACGTACTTGTGTTCGAGGCTGGGACGGAGGCGTCTTGCTGACGTATCAATTCGCTCAAACTCATAAGTGAACGTTCTTCAGCACCTAAACTTATGCTTCGCATCCCGAACGGTAGATAATCGCCCAGGTCATCATCAAGAGTGGTGCTAGAGCGTCTTTGAGCAGCAGAGCTGGATCGGCGGAAACTAGAAATAAACGGGCGGGGAGAGGTAGGTATGTCAATGGCATTGGCGGTCGACTGTTCAGGTTTTTGAGGCTCAGGATTCGATGGTTCTTCAGATGGAGGGCTGCTGGGCATATGAGAGTGCTTTCGCTCCGAATGTGAGTAGTCAACAACGCTGTTGGAGCTAAGGCGGGAAGGAACTGCAGGCATATGCAACGTATGAGGTGATATCGCCTTCCCTGGCGAGGAAGAAACAGAGATTGAGGCTCCCGCCACGGAAGCGGCTGCATGCGTGAGTTGCTTACTGGACGACGTGGACTGTTGGAGAACCAGGGAGGATGACATAGAATCTGATAACACAGCATTTGAATCTCTCATTTTCTGAAATCGGGACAAGGCAGCTGAAGTCCGTTTCGTGCTCTTATCCATGAATTTTGTATCCTTCCTGGAGAGGAGGTCCTTTTTCAGATCGAGCATCTTGAGAAAGTCTGAAATGTTATCCTCGTCTGCTTGAAGAGACCCTGAACTTGCTGCAGTAGGTTCTGCTGGTGTTGCCGAGCTAGGATGGACAGTCGAAGAGTTCACACTGACCCGACCACTAGAAATGTTCTCGTCATCAGTTTTGCTAGCACCCCCAGAGGATAATCGCCCCCTTCTGTGGCTGAATGAGCTGCTGAATTTTGAGATGGGTGCTGGCCTTGGTGACCCTGATGTAGATGACGCAATCGCACTCTCTGACACTTGCGCCGACCTCCTCGTTGTTGTGGGGGTACCGGGCGGTGCCGGCACTTGTCTTGCACCAGGAGTAATGTCCACTGGGCCCACACGTGAGCCAAAACTTTTTGGTTGCGACCCAACTGGGCTATCCACCAGAGCAGGGGAGGCTGAAAGAGGCGGGGCTTTGAACGGTTGGATAGATATTGACGGACGTCGCTGGATTGCGTGGTTGCCTTCACCGGAGAGTGCGGCGACTCGGCCAGCCTGGCTCAGTCTTGGAGAATGGGAAGGGCGGGAAGGAGAGCTGGGCGAGCCTGCTGCTAGGTCTCTGGCAGCACGCAGGGCAGATATAGGGCTAGCACCGGTCGTAGGGCCTACCTGGTGGAACGTCGACATGCTTCCATAGGCTTGGCCAAGGTCAGGGCGACCCATGTTGCGCTTCTGTACTGGCAAGGACCCTGGCTCGTGCCCCGGAGCGGTATAGCGGTCCTCGGACGGTAAAGACGGCTTGAAGAAATGCTCATCCACACCCATAAATCTGGAGCTTAACAAGGCTTCTGAATCATCGACTCGGAATTCGCAGTTGGTACGATAAGTGACCAAAGCAGAAAAGGGCCCAGCAGGAGAGTCCGTTACACCGAAAGAATACGTATCGACGACTGGGCCGTTGCCGGGATGGAGAGGAACCGTCAAGGGGTCGTTGGCCGACCTCATCTGCTCCGTGGGACCCTGAATAACCCGGTATTTCAGCGATAAGGCGGGATTAGGTCGTACTTTTGAGTGACGTTTAGAGTATTTCCAAGCTGGCAGCAGCTTAGAGTAAGCGTACAGAGACCTGAACACGACGATGCTCTTTTTATAGACGGTTGGTAAAATGGAGGCTAGATCTGGAGGTAGCTCGTCGGGCCCAGGACCAAGCTCAATACGCCATCTTTCCAGAATGACGCCGGACTTTGAGATTTTGGAATTATTGAGGCAGCCATAGCTGGCAAGAGCCTCGACTACATCCCACCGTTTGCCAGACTCGTCGAGAATAACCAAACTTTGGTTGTTTGTCAACTGGGTGATGTCCAAATAAATTTCAATGATCATTGGAGGCGGTCGACTAGTGGTACAATTGCTGGACTTCCAAACAGCTAAGGTATTCTTCAACTCGTCTGTCTCGTCGACTTCGACATTGAACTAATTCAGACGAAAACCACATGTCAGCAGGCGAAAACAAAACACTCGAAAGCAACATTGGCTTACCCATTTATTTGTACGCGCCACGCCGTGGACGGTGGAAGATACTAGTTCTACCCGTGAATGAAGTATAATCAAAGCCGCCTTTGTATGGTAGTTCTACATCCAAGGTTAGCTTAGAGAGAGCCGGAATAGTTGAGGAGATAGTAATAGGTGAGTCTGACCTGGATGATTTGGTCAAGCTTTTGGGCAGGAGATTTCTCCTGAGACTCGATACTCTGCTCCTGATCAGAAGAATCCATGTGTCGGTCGATGCCCAAGCCTCTAGAAACGTATGGCCCAAAGCGCTCAGTATCTCGATCTCGGGTGGCATGCCGGTTTGGGTTTGGACGGGGAGAGGCCGGCGATGCCACCGCAGAGGATGTTCGACGATGTTGGTGCATGGTGAGTGAAAGGCGTGGACGCCCAAGCGGCGAGACGGTCGAGCGGGACTCGGGATGAAATCGAGCTCTTGGGTTGGAAAACGGCGGGCTGAAAGAGAGGGACGGGACGGAAGAAGAGGGATAAATCAGGCAGGGGGTATAAAAAAGCCGTGTTGTGGTATCCGATGGAAGGCCATGTTAAAGTGAACAGGAGCGCGGGAGAGGTAGTAGTGCTGCGGCGGCCTGTTTGCACCACCTTAGGCTGGCACGATGCTGGGCAATCGAGAAACGACTACAAACGCCGGCTGGCATGGGAATGATCCTGGGACGGACAGACTCAGGCAGCAACGGGGCCGGGCAGATTTGCCGACGAGGGAGGCCCAAGAGCTTCAAAGCTCTCTCGGGTGGAGATAATTGGACGGAAGGGAAGAAACGGGGAATCGTTTCCCAAGAGAGACGTTCTAAGAGTACATAATAGCTGCTAGTGTCCGGTGTTATTATCAAAGGGCCAGAAGGGAGAAAGAGGAGACGGCAAGTGAGAGGACGAGAAGAGGATAAAGAAGAAGAAGAGTAAGAAGAAGAGGAACCCTGGGACGGACTAAGGTATGGCTGATCAAGGGTCCGGGGGGTGAGAGGTGTGAAGATGCAGAAGCAGCTGTGTTCTGGAGGAAGCAAGGCGTGATTTCTGGGGGTTTGAGGTAACTAACTCGTTAACTCGTCACTAAACGATGTGACGCATAGCAGGTGACTCGATTGTCTGGAACAGATGATCAGAGTGGATCCCGAAACGTCGTCCAGAAGGTTGGTTGATAGTGGGCGAGCCGGCCGGTGTGAGCTGGGCACCAGGAAGGAAAAAGAAAAACGGGCATGACCACACTACAGATCACAATACGTCTTTGCTTCCGACTGTTCTCTCTTGACAGGTCTGATTTGCAGTCTTCTCTTTCTCTTTCTACTCGATTAACTATTAATTGTTATTCTCCGGGAGATGCTGGTTGACTGCTTCGATCCCGTGAGCTCCTTTGCAACAAGACGGTGAGGGAACCCTTGCCTCCCCCAGCTGTAGAGGGTGGCTGTATGGTACAGTACCGTATTCCTAGGTTCCGCCAGTACTAGCGGTTATCACGGCGGCAATTAATGCGATTCCGGAGCCAATGTTCTTTGAGCTCCGTGAGGTGATCGGGACCCACTAGACCGCAATCAGGTTAGCCTTTGTTACCCACCCTGTATGCCATCGTTTCATACATGGCGCATACCAGCTCTGATTGGCGGCCGATAAGCATCAGGGAATCCAGTTGTGCCTGTTTAGCCTCCCGCCCCCGATATCAAACGGCGATAATGAGCAGCACACGGTCCAACAGTGGATGGCATCCCTGTGCTGGCTCAGTCAACCAGCTCGTATCCTTCCGAGTTGGCATGGAGACTTTGACGTATCGCGCTTCGCCTTCACTCACGATGGACACTCTTAGCTGTGCATCCCCCAGACCGCAAATGCGGGTTACGCGCGGGAGACCGGTCATGCAGGCTACTACTCTTGCTTAAGACTGGTTGCCTTGTGCTCGACCAGCGAATCAGGCACCGGCGACTGCAGTGCATTTGCCGTGCGCTTTTTCTTCTTATTTTTTCCTTTTTTTCTTCCCTTGATATGTCGCCCTCCCGATTTCGCAGTCCCGATTCTTCATGTTTCTCATCCCCCGGCACCTGCAGCTGCATGGCCAAAACATTCATCGGATGTAATCCTAGGCTTCAATGCCATATCTGGAGCCAGATAGCTCCAAAGCCCTAGGTCAACGTGGTACTGCAGCTCTGAACGTTGGCACCGTTGATAGAAAACATTTTGCCTAACAACAGGCTCCACCCACGCTCCTTTCTTTCTTTCTTTCTTTCTTTCTTTCTTTCTTTCTTTCTTTTTTATTATTATTCTTTTACTGGTGGTTTAGTACTATGGGTACCACTGGAGTAGCCACCCGGGTGCACATAGCGATTGTGCGGTAGGATGCTCTGGATGCGCAATCGCCTGAGACATGCCGTGGTTGAACAACCAGACTCTAAGCTTGACATTTGTCCTGATCCGCGCTCCCGACCCTTTTGTTGTGGTGCACCACGGAACGCGGTCCACGACTCCATTCGAAACTGGCGATGCCGAAGCCCCCGTATGAGGCCCAACGATTGGTGGGTAGTGGTGAATTGCGTTTCCACAAAGATTATTTAGCATGTTTAAGGTGTTAACCTGACATTCATAACTAAAGCTTCGTTTGTTTGGACTTGAATAAGCGGCGAGATCATTGCTGGTACGGAGTAGCTCGGCTGGATCACTAACCCAGGGATTCCGTACCAAAGATCCCCTCGCCCAGCAAAGCGCTCCTCTTGCGATCAGGCCAGACCGAGAGGCATGAGATCGAGACCATGAGGTTGTGTTTGAGGAGGGCTGGGCTGGGACTGTCGTGCACTCGCTGTTATCCATATAACCCAAGAATTAATCATCACTCAGCAGGTATCCTGCCCAGAACCGGCATCCTACTATCGTCAGATATCTATCGTACTTAGCAGTCAGTGCTTGGAAGTCAGTTACAATCTCCTGTAACCTGTTATCTCGTGTACTTTGGAGTAGATCGAGACCTTCGTCGAGTACTACATCATGGAGCTCGTCCTACCCCACCAACAGCCCTTGTCCCGAGTTCCTCCGCCTCCTAGACACTTGCTACCATGGCTTCAACTGCGTGGATATCCGAGATCCTACACTGTGTATAACTGTAATGAATCGCTTCTTCCAGATGGCCGATGGATGAGCCTCTGGCCTCTCGTCTGCGCGCATGGAGGGCCTCCTGCCCTGTGATTGGCTGCGCGCAAAAACTCCTTCTCCGATCCCGCCCGCCCCGAAGTGGCTGTTCGCGACTTCGCTTTCTTGGATCGAACGAGACGACCACCTTGCGAACCTCCCACCCTTCGTCTATTTAATATCCGGCTTGTCCACCTCGATCGCATCGTCGCCCTGCTCCCAGCCAACCGGTTTTCACTGCACCCAACCCACGGTATAGTCGTATCTGAGAGTCAACCTCGAAACTTGTCTTTCCTCGCATCATCGACTCATCCACCAACCGCCACACATTAGAGAACCGACTCTTCGGCTATACGCTCATTCATCCAGGTCCAAATCCCAATTAGCTCCGCGCGATAAACTTCATCTTGGAAGCTTTATCCTTTTTGCTACCGCTTTTGCCCCTTGCCCCGCGAAGAGCACCTGAAAACCCGCCGTGAGCCGTGTCACAGCGCGTTTGCTCGGGGCCGGACTCAGGGGATTATACCATTCCAACCACGGGGCGGCACATGAGCAGTAAATTGTGGCAGTATTTCCTCCAGGATGATGTTGACAGCTTTAGGAGTCTTCTGGCAGGCGCTAGTTACTCCCAGGGACATAAAAATGGAGCGAATGCCGCCGCCACATCCAAGTTCGGGAGCCCCGGTGCCGCCTTAGGATCGTCGCCTAGTACTTCGTCGAAACCAAAACGCTTCCCCGGGTCCTTTACATCGTCCCCGCTACAAGACAGATCGCCGTTTGCGCCAGGGCCTTCCGTGGTCCTCACGCGAACCGACGTTAACTCCCGAGACCAGTACGGCCGCACTCTGCTGCACCTTGTAGCGTCATCCCCAAAGGACTCGGCACTCGAATTTTGCCAAGCGCTCCTCGCGGTTCCCTTTCTAGATATATACGCACAAGACACGGAAAGTGGCTGGACAGCGTTGCATAGAGCCCTCTACATTGGGAATGCTGCCATTGCGCAGGCGTTGCTCGCACGGGACCTCAAGGATGCTACCGATTTTCGAGCCTCCGGTGGAGCCAATCACCCGTCCGGCGGGCTTTTTAAGATAAAAGACCGTGAAGGGAACAGTCCATTTGACTTATTCGACTCTACAATTGTGGCCCGTGATATCAATGAAAATGCCGACAATTCTTTACTTTCAGAAGGAGATTCTTCGTCAGAGTGCTCGTCAGTCATTGACGACACTGAAAGACACATTTCCAGGGGAAGGCTACAGCCGCTTGTGAATCTCTTGGGAGACGAGGTTTTCACATTTGGCAGCAACAAGAATCTTTCCCTTGGTCTTGGGGATGGCGATGATAGGCAATTCCCCGAGCGTGTGTATCTGACTCGTCCCGATCATCTCCTTTACCGGTTTTACCATGAGCGGGAGATTCTACGGGAACAGGAAGGTTTGAAAGTGGCTGATGAAAAAGCAGAGTTTGACTCTGCGTCCGATTTACCGATCAAAATACGCAGCCAGCCAATTACTGTTCAAGATGTTGTGATGTCCAAACTGCATACCGCCATTCTCACAACTGATCCTGAATCCAACCTATACATGTGCGGATTCGGGCCCAGTGGGAGATTGGGTACAGGTGATGAAGCTACCAGGTTTAGCTTTGTCTGTATTGAAGGTGGTGGATTAGCGGGAAAGAAAATAATTAACGTCGCCCTTGGTCAGGATCATTCCATTGCTATCTCGGACCAGGGAGAGGTGTTTTCTTGGGGAAGTAATAAGTATGGACAGCTTGGTTACGCCCTCCCGCGAACAAACCAAAAGGACGATTTGCCCATCCAAGTCACTCCAAGGCAAATTTTCAACCCTTTCAAAAAGGAAACCATTATCGGAGCTGCCGCCTCCGCTATTCATTCCGTTGTTTACACGTCGAGCTCAATCTATACCTTTGGGAAGAACGAAGGACAGCTTGGCCTTATCGATGCTGATGCGCGGTCTCTTGAGACGCAAGTGACCCCAAGGAAGGTCGGTGCATCGCTTTTCAACCAGTCCATCTTCATGGTAGCAGCAATCGATCGTGCAACGGCTGTCTTACTGGAAAATCATGAGGTCTGGGTCTTCACCCATTACGGATACTCTAAACTGTTATTTCCTCTTGACGGCTCCTCTTCATTCATCAGGGATAGCTTTTCAGCTACGAGATATGGCTTGTCTGCTAATTTCATCACTAAAATATCTGGTGGTGGAAATACTATTTGTGCCATGTCAAGTTTTGGAGAAATCTATATTGTGAATGTCAACAGAAAAGCGGACACCCAATCTGTGTCGTCTTCAACTACAAATCCGTCCAAGATTCGAAATTCGCTTCCGCAGCCTTCCCGCGTTTGGTCAATTCGAAAATCACACATGGCG
Source organism: Chrysosporium queenslandicum (assembly GCA_001430955.1). Taxonomy (NCBI): domain Eukaryota; kingdom Fungi; phylum Ascomycota; class Eurotiomycetes; order Onygenales; family Onygenaceae; genus Chrysosporium; species Chrysosporium queenslandicum. Next base: position 245,569 of record LJPI01000097.1, on the reverse strand, counting down.
GTTCGAGACGTGGATGTTGGTCAAGACGGCTCTATCATCATTTGCACCGAGTCAGGCTCTGCGTGGCGGAAAGAGCCTCGCTCCCGTTTGAAAGACGCAGGGAGTAACTTGTTGGGAGAACGCCAGACCAAGGATTACAAATTTGTTCGGATTCCTGGATTGTCGCGGGTGATGGCAGTCAGAAGTAATGCCTTCGGAGCCTATGCTGCGGTTCAGCGTGGCTATGATGTGACAAGGAATCAAATTGTTGTGGCAGGTCGTACTCTGTGGAGTGACGTCTGGCCCCTCTCGCCGTTTAAGAGTTTGCTCAGCAGGTACATCCTTGAAGACATTACATCGCCACCTAATGTCAGGAGTATATCACATGAACAAGCGTTGGATACTCGAAAGGTGTTGCTGCCAACTGATCTCGAGGCCAAGCTCCTACAAACGCTGCAGTTCTCGGAGCTGCCTGACCTTTTCCCAGCCCTTATTTGGGTATCATCTAGTTCGTCCGACACCAGGATCCCGGTGCACGAGTTTATCTTGGCTGCGAGAACCCCGGTCCTTCGACATGCTCTCTCTGAGTTCCGCACTTCATATTACTATTCAATTCCTGATCTATTATCAATCGAGTATAGCAGTGATGGCCAGCCTCATATTCAGTTCCAGGATTTTGACGTTTTGTCCATCTTCAATCTGGTTTTGTTCATTTACAGCGACCTTACGTACAGTGTATGGAATCGAATCCGACATGATGCGAAGCATGCCCAACGGTACCGCCAAGTACGCATTGAAGTTATCAAACTTGCGACACAGCTAGATTTAAAGAGCCTTGAAAGGGCAGCAAGATTGATGATACCAGCGAAACCATCCTTGAATCTTGATATGGAAAAATCGATTTCGGAACCTGGATTTTTCGATAGCGGAGACGTGATAATTGAACTTAATGGCGGAGAGGTTAGAGCTCACGGACACATTCTTTGCCAGCGCTGTCCCTTCTTCGACGCGTTATTCAACTGGAGATCATCTCGGAAAGAAAAATCGTCTGATTCCCTCGAGGCCATTCGTGTCGATCTCAAACATATCGAGCCGGAGATATTCAAATTTGTCTTGCGTCACATATATGCCGATACTGACGAAGAACTTTTTGAAGACGTCCAGTCAAACGACTTGGATGACTTTATCGATCTCATCATTGATATTATGTTTGTCGCGAATGAATTGATGATTGATAGATTGGCGCAGGTTTGCCAGAAGCTGCTAGGATGCTACGGTAGGTCTCGTACGATTCCCAGTATCTATTGAGCTGGCTAACGACATTTAGTCGATATACGAAATGTTGTCCCTTATTTAAACGCGGTTGCTCCTTGCTCCGTCACCTCCTTCAAACGAGCCGCACTTGAGTATATCTGTCTGAATCTTGAAGTAATGCTTGAAAACAGGTGAATATGTCTAGAAAAGAATGCCGGGTTAGTATCTAACAGATTCTTCTCTAGACTTCTGGACAGTCTTGATCCTGACCTGTTCGACGACCTCAACGAAACCTGCCGCCAAAACCAAGTGACTTGTCTGCCGATCTCAAGAGGAAGGAATTCTGAAGAGTATGTAACAGAGAGATACCCGGAGATCATACCACGGCTTGAGCAAGATGTACAACGTCGAATTGATTCTATGAAGTTGCGCTCTCACCTGCATGAGGATGAAGGACGAGAGGGAAAGTTTAAAGTAGGAAGTGCGGACAGTCAAAACTTGCTCTCGCCGGCTGCTAAAGGTCGCCCATCGGTCCAAACCTTGAACTCGAAACCCTCCATGGATAGCCCACTTATTAAGCCAAAGCCGTCTACTGGGGATTTGATGTTTCCCATGGATGACGAAGGCAACCTTCCTTCTGACGTTGGAACCACCACTCCTCAGACGCCGCAGCCTAAAGTCGTTAGTGATAACCATAGACTTAGCCAACCGTGGTCAATCACGAATACGACAACTCCTGTTAAGCCCGCTACTGGTCCTTTCGCCCAACCTCACGTACAACAAGGCGCTGAAGTTGTTGCGTCCCAATCTAGTTCAGGTCCTTTGAGGCCCGCCGGAGCACCATGGGGACCTTTTACGGCTACACCAAGAGCAGGGCTTAAGGATATCATGGCCGAAACTTCTAGCGCCTCGTTTCCCTATGCCATCTCTCGTCGTGAACTCGACGTCCCAAGACTTACTCCGTCCAAAATTTCCCAAAAGGAGAGAAAGAAGATGAAGCAGCAGCAGATGCAAGACACCCTCGCTGAAGCAGAATCGTCCAAAGCCAAATTATCCCCTTGGCAAAGTTCTTCTGGAAGGCCAAGAGGCCCTGGTAGTGCGGATGAAAAACAAGACCGCCCGTTAATACCACAGCGAGCGAGTAGCAAGGCTCCCCTGACCCTTCGCCAAACAATTGCAGGAACACCACCTCCATCAAACGACGAATCTCCCTCATCTTGCAATTTCAAACCAGGCCCGACCAAATCCAAACCGGCATTCCACGCTAGCCCTAAACGCTCACCATCAGCGAAGTTCTCGAACTCATCCCCACTTCCCCTTGCAGCAATCCTCCAACAGCAGCAATTTGAGAAAGACGTCATCCGTGAAGCGGCAACGGCGAAGCACAATCTTCATGATATCCAAGTTGAACAAGAGTTTCAGGAATGGTGGGACGCTGAGAGCAAACGTGTCATGGAGGAAGAAGCTGCTGCTACGGCCGCTGCGGCTGCTTCTGTCGCTGCCTCTACCTCGGACCGTTCCAGAGGTCACGCTCGGGGGAGGGGAAAGGGCAGGGGAGGAGGTAATGGAGGTTCAGGACGAAGCAGAGGCCATGGACAACACCGCGATTCCCGGGCCGAAAGCAAAAACACTCCAGATCGGGAGACTTCGGCAGCCTTTCGACCAACACCTGGCACGGTTAGTAGCGAGTGTACGACCAGTCACCATCAGCCGCGAATTGGACGGACTCACGATCGGGGTAGAGGAGGAGGTCAAGCCCGTTCTGGTGCCGGTGGTGGTGCCGGTCGTGCCCCTGGGCGGGGAAAAGGGAAAGCGTCACAATCACGACAATAGCAATGGTCTGAGTGAAACAGAAAAGTTTCTAGCCCCAGTTTAGAGATGCTGTCAAAAGTAGCCCTTCTGGGTAGTGCTTTTAACCGTGCTCGAGGATAGTATGCATTGGTGCTAAGAGCATGCTGTTAATATATCTTTTTAATACTTTGTACATATATATGTAAATATCTGTCTCTATTAGAGCTTGTGACCGCGGAAGTACTTGATGGTCTATAGGGAGGATGTTAATGGTGTAATGTACTCTGTGAGTTTCCTTCTATCTGGGAGGATTACCAACCAAGTCATATTGTAGTTACTCCCTGGATCTTGCGGGCAAAGGTCCTCATAAATATACTTGATTGCCCGGACAGCATTGTATCCACAACCAGGTATGGAATAGCCAGCCGCTCCACGACCTTGTTTTCAACCTTCTTGTCCCTGGAACAATGATGATATCAGGGTCTTTCATAGTCATTTGTGAGTGTTAATGTCTTACCTCTGCGAGCTGCTTATGTTTAGGCCCCTAGTCAAAGATAGGGCTCTGATCAGAGAGTTTGTTCCTCACCAATTCCATTCAGGTTCATTGTGATTCAAAGTCTGAATGCCTGGCAGTTTTTACGTAGCAGCACGGTGTATCTTCGTGCCTCCTGCGGCCCCTCAGATAAAGCTGCAAGCTGCAAGCTTCATGTTCCGTTTTCTGCACTTACGCAAAATGGGCTGATTGGGGGTAGAGCCTTTGTAGACTGTAATAGGCAGGATATATTGCTGAAAGTGAGAAGAGAATCAGAGGTTGCAAACAGACCTGCCAAAGGAGTTGAGCTCAGATGTAACTCAAGCCCCGCAATGCGGGGTGGCCAGAACCAACTCGGGCTTGATCATGATCAATGAGGTTGTGCAACACTCTTTCACCAAATGTTCTTGACTTTAGATTCAACCCAGAATTCAAGGGTTATGTACAGCCACTATTAGTACAGTCCACCAACGATCCTCAACTTGATATTTTGAAGATGTCACAACAAACGATGCCAACCTTGACCGAAGATATTGTTGCTGGACTAGAGACAAAGAGAACAGAACTCGAGCAACTCGAAAATCGCCAAACTCAACTTATCGAGTTCATCGATGCCCTCGAACAGCGACGCAAAGAGTTGGAACAGCTCACAACCAGTGCCCGCAAGGCCCACGCAGCCCGAGCGAACGGTCCGAAGGGCCACACCCTTGATGAAGAGATAGCCCAACACCGGCAAGACCTTGCCAATATCCAAGGTAGAATCGAGACGATCCGTTCATGTATTCGAACTCTTTCACGGGCTTAAGCCCAGATATCCTGCCGAAATCGAGAACACCTGATCATTTTCGTCTCCGCATTATTGCTAGATACCACACGGCAATAGATGTGGTCCCCAGAAACGCCCAGCGCAAACAACTCATCGTTCGGGTAGGAAAAAGGAAGCGTGGTATGAAACCTTCGATTTGTCGGCGGTGTGGTGGTGTAAGGACTTGATTCGGGCCGTTTGGGGAGATCTTTGACAAGTCGCTATCATCATTCGTGCTTTCCTGTTTTGGTCTTTCAATTTTGAGCGTCTCGCACTCCTTCTCAAAATCTTGCAGCTCTTGAATTTTCTTCTGTATTGCTTCCAGCTCAGGCTTATGTATTTCAAGGTTGAAGAACTCATCCACTCTCTTCTGATAATGAATTCTCTCACTTCCATAGTACTCATAATCAAGCACAGACCAATATATGCTGCCAAAGTAGAGTGGCTGCAGCAATCCATGTGCAATAAAAAGATCACAGGAGCGAAGGGTTCTTGCCCATACTTGAGCCAGTGGGAGCTCACGAAGATTTTGGCACTCGGGGAAATAGTCACTCTCGCGCTCTCTTGTTTCCAGTCTGAAATTAAAGACAAAACTCTCATAAATCAGACGACTAGGCATCCTTGCACATCCAACCAATTCAAAACCATTAAGCCAAGCTGGTGGAACAAACATTTGCACAGGGATGGTGTGGCTCCATTCCCAGTCTAGTATGGAGACAATGTTGAGATCATTGTCAACAAGGATATTGGCAGACCGTAAATCTCCATGCATCAGGATAAATGGTCCATGGTTATATTCAGGTTTTACCCACTCCATCAGGAATTGCTGAGATTGATGCAAGCTATAGAGATAAGAGCGGGCATCATTTTCATCCATAACACTATCCCGCCCCTGATAGAAGTCATCCAGTAAGGCCTGATGGATTGTGTAGACATAGTCCATGGTTGAGCCGAATGTCTGATTAGGCTCTATAGAACACCGTGGCTTGATTCCTGCAAGTGTTTGGTCATTCATCACAACCGAAAGTGGTCGATTATGATCAAAAACCCAGTCTCTATCATCTGCATCAAGAGTAAGAGCACCAATTCGGTCAAACTTATGCTGAAACAACTGGATATAGATATCACCAAGTTTGGTGAAAAGTTCGCGCATCTGGGGCCGTGGAAGCTTGCGGACTTCCACATTATATAGAGATGTGCCCTCAATGAAGTCAAGGAGCATAAATGGAAGACCAAGTGCATTTTCTGATTTGATTGAATATCCATGTAAATGTGGAATAGGTATTGTTGTTTTTTCTGCAATGAACCTGATAGGGGTCAGGAAATATTCAAGTTTATCACATCATAAGAGGCGGAAAGCTCACTTCATAGTTGCAATTTCACCACGAAGTTTTTCTTCAGGAAACGCTAAGCGTGGTAGAATTGGAATGCGTACCATCCATCGCTCGGGCTTGCCAGCGGCATTGGTGGTGAATTCGACAGGAAAGCAAACATTGAAGCCACCTTTCTTCACCTCACTGAAGATGTGACATGATTTCTTTGCTGGATGGAAGGAGGATGCCAGGGCACAAACAGCAAGCGGGTCAATGGAGGCAATAAAATTCTTAGCTTCTTGTTTAACTCTGTGGTCCGTAATCAGATCCATTTTCCGAATGTTAGATGGTGACGGAGAAGGTGAGAGACCGAGAGAAGGGTTGTTGAGGTTTGGGAGCGAGTCCTTAAACCCCTGGCAAGTTCGGAGACGGAAAATAAAGAGACCGGAATCCTCAATCAGACCTCAGGTCCCTTTTGGAGACGACCACAGGATGGTTACAGGACTCGACGATTGAGCGAACAAGCTCCCTCTTCCGTTATAAGCAGCGGTGCAAACCAACTGTTCCATTGATTTTGTCTCCTTGAAGCCAAGTCACAACACCATCATGTTCATGCCTATCATCAAATCCATCTCGAAAAGGCGGACTGCTTTCGCCCAGCAGGCATTCGCGCCGCTGATTGAAAATACCCGGACAAGAATGTTTCAGAATCGTTGTCGTCAAGGCCGGGGCACTTGAAAAGAAAGGACTTCTATATCCCATGGAATCATCGAGTCGATATTAGGATGATAAGGTCGACGAAGACGCTTTGGCAGATCGTTTCTGAAAGCAGCGAAGGCATAGCGCTTGATGACTTACAAGATGTGATATAACAGCGAACATTGAGCACCAACACTCTGCCTTTTTCGAGTAGGAATGCTTGACTGACTTCTGTGGCAGGAGAGTGGATGTGGTTAGGAGGCGGAAGCTGGGAGGGGGGAGAGGCTTTAACATAGGGAGGAAATGACTCATCTTCATGTTGAAATATATGGATCGAGAGGATAACTATGGGTTATATGGGGCGGTGTTTGTGCATGGGTGACAGTTTCACTAGATCCATTATTCAACTGCTAAGAGGTTCATGGCACAATCTTCATAGAAAGAAACACTATAAACAAGCCATTCTTGCAATGGAAGATATCCTAGAGAGGCTCCCGTGTCTGAAAATTCAAGAGAACTACTTGAAATCTGTTATCCATTTGCTGAAATGCAGGTAAGCCATGTGAATCAAATCAATACAAAACAGAACCCCGTCCCAATCAATACCCAACCCGTCTGAGAATAGAAGAATGAGTGCTAGCCACAAGATTAATTGATAATAAACCCAGGAATCCTATGCCACACAATCAAATCACTTGGTAGTGCCAGCCAATGTAGAAACCAAACTAGCCAGTATGCCATTAAGAAAAAATTACCATAACCGCTAGCCAACCGTATGCGAGAAAAGTAGCATAATAGAAGAAAAAAAGAAAAGAAGTAACGCAGTCAGTCCAGAGGGAAATTAAAATGAAATATTTGGGTATCTGAGCCAAATGCTTTGGGAGCCTGGGTAAACACAAGCATGTTTCTTAATCTCCCGCTACAGCTACCTCCCTGCTTTCCCAGATTCTTCGAATTAATAGTTCGCTTTCAGTAGGTTGACAGGCTGCTCTTTCATCATCTCTATCAGCATGTTCATCCAAGCGTCGTTGACATGCATCTCCTTCAGGTTGCATGGATGGAGAGTCCTCCATGCGCAGCTTATCGACCCCTTGCTCCTCATCTCCAGGGTGGACAATGCCATCTTTTCCTTGAAAGCGAACCTGGCTTGGCCTGGAAGATTGTGTCTTACTTAGAAACTGACTCCCAACTGCTGCAGATTCTTTCGTCATACTTGGCGCCAGTATACCTTCTCGAGATTGAGGTCGAGAGGGACCATTGCCATTAATGAGATCACGGACGGAATTGGCTCTTGTCAATTTGCCGCCAGCATGAGACCCTGGGATCTGACGTAACCGTTTAAAGCTGTCAATAACTGGGTTTTTGAAGCGGTGCACCACAGAATATTCCGCTGTGAGTCTCTCATATGTCTTTCGTGCGCGCTTGATCTCACTGTCCGCTGTCGATACTCCTGTGGGACCAGTTCCACCCAGCATAAAGCGACGAGTATCATGGCTATAACCGCTGGTCCCAGGGCGGCTTTGGGTGCCTGCAACGTAGCCTGAATCTGTCGCAGAAGTTGGAGGTACTCCAGGAATAAAAGTATCGGGGGGCGAATTAGACATTGTGGCGGTCCTTTGCAGCCAAAGTTTCTGTTGTGTACGAGAATGCGGTTCGACAGGCCCATTATTGGAAGGCCTGGGGGATTTTGATCGTTTAAGCGCGGTAGATTCAGGAGACGGTGGTGTTCGCGGATGATAATGTGGTAGAAAGGATGACGGGGTAGAAGGATCAGAATCGGAACGCGGATCGATGCGAGGGCCAGAATTATTTATCAGGAATCGAGATACACCTCCTTCAACAGACGAGGAGGCTGCATGGGGATTACTCGCGATCATCGAAGACTGAGCAGATGGAGCCGGAGAGTGGTTTACGGCGTTAAGGCTAGAGGCTAAATTCGCAAAGGAAGACGAACGAGGACTTCGATCAGGTGGTACGGGGGTCGCGGTGGCGGATATCGAAGATATTGCAGGGGGGACTTTCGAAGAATGAGGTTGTTGCAAGATCCGTGACGCGATGAGATGCTGGTCCGAAGCGCGTGTCTGGTCTGGTAATGTTTCATTGATTGTATCTTTTCCAAAAACCTGACTTTTCGGAACTGGCTCTTCGCGTTGCCCTGCGTTCTTATCGTCCTTATCTGTATTACGACTTTCCTGGACAAGGGGAGATTTTGCGGCCGACACTGAGGTGGTCAGGCTATTCTGGCCGTTCATCTTGCCTGACACGATCGAATTACGTCTCGTGCTAGAAGCCGAAATGGAGCTGTGGTCTTCCCATTCGTCCTCGCCGTCGGAGTCGGCAAGTTCGAACCCAACCGATTTCTTCTCTATATTCTCACTTTTATCAGCTTGATTCACGGTCTGGCTTTTCTTGACCAGTATCCCGGGCCCATCCCGCCTCAAGGCGGGAGTCGACAAATTCTTTTTCACGGCGGCGTTAGCTGACGGGCCTGTGAGTGATATCGTCGAATGGTTCCAACGAACATGATTCTGACTTGCTCGTGGGCTAGTCGAAGGCGACGCGGGTGCGGACTTTTTGCGTTGATGGCGGGCGCCAGTTGCAGGGCTTGTTACTCCATCAGCAGCCAAATTATGCACAAGCGCCAATCTCTGTAGCTTGTTCAAATTCTTATGCGACTGCGTACGTCCGTGCAGCCGATGTGTACCAACGACATGGGGGCGATGTGGTTTATGGACGGTGGGCTTGTGGGGCTGGGGAGGATGGGCTGCAGGAGTGGTCGGAGAATGACGGGATGTCGAAGAATGGTCTGAGGGCGCCTGCGGGGAAGATACAGAGCGCTTAACCGGCGAAACAGAATGGCTCGACGGCATGGCTAACGGTTGCTCGAACGTAGAAAAACAGTTCGTTTAACGGAGCCGACCCTGCATCTGCAAAATCCCCCACACAGAGATGGCGAGAAGGACACGGCAACGGGAACGGAAACGGCTTGACTCGAAGAGACGGGCTGTGCTCGGTAGCTAGTAAAGACAGGTTTCCAACCAACGGAATCGAGTTTTTCGTGCTGGCCGCGTTGAGACGTAATTGGGCGAGGTTGTGGCTGTTCTCAACAAGCAAGTCGGGCAATTGGCTGATGAATAGACGAATGAGGTCACGATTGGGCAGCAAAGCGACAAGAGTGCTACATCGCCAAGAAAAGCCAATCAAGAAGCATTGAGCCGTATCTAGAGAGGGAATAGGAGAGAGCTTCTGGATGCAATGGTGCAGAGCCTGATAGCGAGGAACAGTTGACGATGAACACAATCACTTGTTGTAACGGTCAAGCAGATGGAGATGCTGGGGGGCAAAAGTGCAAAGGCGGTGAGGCCAGCACCCAGCACGTGATATCGGACCGCAGCAGCGCCGAAGGGAGCAAGCAGCTTGAACAGCAGGATCGAGACGACAGATTGAGAGATTGCCTTTATCATGGCCTGCTGGAATCACCGGATACATGTCTATTCTTGAACCGTAGCCAGATACCTATCCTAAACTCCTTGAGTGTCAAGGGCACCGCACAGTTTGAATACTACAACTACTATAGTACAGCCATCCTCAAGCAGCAGAGCAAACGCACATTCAAAGGAACATACATATGTACCTACAAATTTAGTCTTGCCATCCCAAGTAAATGTTTGTTGAACAGAAAAGGGGAAATAAGTAGCATCATAAGGAAGGCTAAAGCAGAGTACCCTTCGCCACGGCCGGCAAACTACCGGTAGCGGAGAAACATCCCGTGCCGCTCAGAAAATAAACCCAGACGCTCAAAGCTCGATCAGACTCTCTTCTACAGGATTGGGCTTGGACTTCTGTGGCAGTTGATACGGAGATTGTGCCCTTGGGACGGACATGTCTTGCTGTATTTGGTGAGGGCCGGAGAAAGAATGAGTAGCATAGCCATTTTCATGGACTGGGGTTGGCTGCTGCCAATTGTAAGATGGATGGCGGGGTTGATCAGTCGATTGCACCGGCGGGCTGGTCGTATCGAACGTTGGCTGATACGACCCGGTATGCTGGGCTCCTTGAAACGGATATGAAGACGCGTTAGACGGCGCTGGCCCTGGTGGCGACGCCAGCGGCTCAACTGCTGCCCGAGGAGGGGGGTGCGACTGGCCTGAAGGCGCTTGTGGAATTGATTGTGAATACTGCGAACTCTGAAACATCACCGGTGATTGGCTATACGGCCCATCTGGTAGCGACGGCTGGTGCCCCGATACATTCCCAGCATCCTGATTTAGTTGCATCCCAGGAGTCGAATGATGAGTGGGCTGTGGGTGCTGGGTGGAATAAGATACTGAGCGGGCCTGATACGAACTTGGTATCGGGGAGTTGGTATCTGTCGGTTGGTTCCATGGCTGCCGATTGGTATTATACTGCGACCCTGGGCGACCATAAATTCCAGGAGCCGTGGCGGCGGCTGATGACGGGGAGCGTTGCTCATATGCTTGGTCCATAGATGAATTCCGACTAACATTGGGGTAGGTCTGTAAAAATTGGCGGTCGCCCCCAAGGTAGAAACTTTCTGCTCCTCCTTGACCCTCTGTAATGTGTGACGGCATTGATGGATATAGATTCGAGGATGATTGCGCTGTCTGTAAAGTATCATAAGCTCCCAGAGTTTGCTGTGCATATGTGTTCGACAGTCGTTCCTCCAGCATGCGATCATAGTACCGAACAACGGTCGCCAATTTAGCATGCAAATCTAAGAGCGTGTCTTTAAAGGTTCAGTACGATTTCGTCAAGAGGAAAGGAAGTAATTACCATATTTGCTCATCGTTTCGCCATATGTCCGAGCTAACTTAGGCCTCAGAGTGCCAATGCTCTCATATAATTCCTGAATCTGGGGCTCTCTTAATATCGTTCCTGGGGGTTGATGCTGTAGACGGTCTACAAGGGTAGCAAGTAGGTTTATCTTCTCCGCCTCAGCAGCAGTTAACTCATAGTCCTTTTTAGGGAGCACGAATGCTGAGGTACCCGATGCACTCGTCTCTCCGGATGCTGAATTTTTTAACGCTGCAGTGTGCTTTCTCTTTTGTTCCTCCATGTCCCTTAAAGAAGCTTGGATTGCTGCCTTTAAATCTGGGTCTTCCTCTTCTTCGTTCACGGCTCCATTCGATTGTGAAGGGGCAGGTTGAGCAGCTGGTTTCGACTGTGGGACATACCCGCTCGACCCTTTGCCCTTCACCTCCTCTAAACTCAGTTGAAGCGCCCGCTTAAGGTCCTCATCAAAATCGGTTTCAGCACGGCCTCCTCGAGGTTCCATCCGAGAGTTAGTCCTTGGCGACTTGAAACCAGACCGATTCGATAAACTTGGCGGGTTAAATGACTTGGATGTAAGTTTCGCGTAACAGCCATCATCCACTCTCACCGGCTGGATAATTCCGAGGTGCGGCAAAGGTAATGTTTTACTGGAACATTGGGCATCGAATACATTACCACAGTTGCGGCAGTGGTGTTTTCGATTAGTGAACGTAAAGGCCGTCCGGCATCGCATACATACGTCAGAGTCGATCCATTCTGGTGGCTAGACAGCGTCAAATAATCAGAATCCGTTTTCAAGGAAGAGGAAACGAGAACCATGGTGGTATTCGAACGTACCGCGCTGCTGTCGAGCATGCTACTGGCCATCTCCGTCTTTGGAGGGAACTGAAAGCCCTCCCATTGTAATTTCCGATACGTTTCACCCACGTATCCCAGTTCACTGCGTGAGTCAGTTGCCAACGCCCAAGTCTGAATCAGATCCAATATCTTCGTTTTTACGGTATCGTTGAGTGCGTTGACGCCTTCAGTTTTAAGCAGCGAAACTAAATTGTCCATGAATTCTCTGGATGATATCTCAAGAAGGAAGTGTCGGCCGCCGTTCTTCACGCAAGTATCTGTCAACTGAATTAAAAAAATATTAGCGCTAACGGTACAGAGTACATCTCAGCGACGAATAGAGTAAATGCCTGCCTTCAAAGTTGCCAGCTGCACGTTGGGGTTCTTGTTCTCTAATCGCCTTTTCAGAGCCTTCATAGCTTCCTTTGGTTGCACAGTTTTCGATCGTATCAGGTCCGAAATTTCCAAATTTAATGCCATGTCTTCTCTGCAAAAAGATTAGCTCTGAGACCCGTCGCGATTTTGGAGCTGGCAATTAGGACTTACAAGGATGAGGCGGTTGCTTTCTCAACCTGCTCCTCGAACGGAGAAACCGAAGAGAACCAGCCCGCCATGTCGTCGGTAATGCTGGTAGTAATATCTCCTGATCTCCAACTCGGTTTCTTTGGAATGTTGCCGGATGTGGAACGGAGCGGTATTCTTTTGTCTGCGGGACGATGGAATTACGGCTGGGGCCTGGGAGGGATGACGACACTAAACCATTTGACCACAACACTACTCCGCACTCCGCCGTTAAATCGCAAGCTGGTAAGACGTACACTCAAGGAAATGAGAAAAGGAAGTACTGCGTGAGCTTAGTAGCCAGAGAAGTGAGAAACTAAAAAGAGTATTTTACTCCCAAAAGTAATGAATCCAAGCCGCATCGCCATCACCATCGCCATCTCGCTGTCACCCGCAGTTTGATGGAGGTCGGGCCCACTGCCCAATCATGTGACCGGGCTGGGCTGGCACCAAGATGACATAATTAGGCTACCGCGCAGGCCACCGATTCCATTGGCCATGTAAGCGCCTTGCGTAATCAGCCGACGATCATTGCCGCTTTGCGCGGCTAACTTGACATGACGCGAGGGTTTCAAGGGAACAGCAGCATCACAGCACGATTAACGATGTTGCTGCTACGTTCTTTCGCGCATTCCCACGTTACGGACGAACTATGATTGCCTCGAATGTTACTTTCGTTACAGAAACCTGCTGACGCACCGACTTCCAGTCCTTTGCCAGTTCATAAACAGAAGCTGCCCAACTCCGCCGTTCCTCCTCCCACTTCTTCTCCATCACTCAGCTGCTGAGAAAATGGTTTTTGTCCTCGCGGCTTAAGCTGGAATCTTTGCAACTGAAGTACCAGCATTAGTCACCGTACCCAACTACCCGCAAGCTGCTTGCCCCACGATCGCTGCACCATGCGCGGAGCAGTGGCGGGCAACCATGCCACCGCCCCTCATTTCGGCGACCGAGCTGGTACTGGTCCTGGTACAGGACAAAGACAATATTTGGATATGAAATCATTGCAAGAGATGGCGGCGTCGTTAAATCTAAACGGAGATGTCGCGGTAAGCCTGTCTAAGATGATTAGTATGCTTCTTCAAACTTGCCTGAACTGTAGCTAACCGATGATATTGTCATAGTTGAGTGAACTGATTCGCATATCTGAAGATGCAATTGAAAAGTCGAAAATTCTAGCACAAGAAGGGCAACTAGATCTTGCGCTTGTCCAATACCTTCGTGCATCAGATGTCGTCATCAATATCATCCCAAAACATCCGGACTTCAGTTATATGAACAAACATCATCCGCGCTGGGCAGGCCAGTTTTCAGGGCTTATTATGGTCAGATGCCCCCTTTATACTCATTTGAATGTTGCTAATAGGCGTAGAACTTGAACTCCCAGCACTCTACCATGGAGAACATCAAGCAGAGAATTACTCCACTGCGTAACGACCAGGGCCATGACTCCAGTAAATCCCGCCCAAGTTCACGAGGGTATAATGGTTCAAGGGACATTCTTCCTGGATACGACACAACGCAAGCTCCGAAGGACGTACCCATTCGTATGCCAAGTCTTTCAAGCTTTCAATACCAGCCATATACCCCATCTGCCCCGCAAACAGCAAGCGTTCAGTCGAAGAAAGCCAAACCTGAAGTGAAGCCTAAGCCGGAGAATCTTGTCGGTAGGCCCACGGTCGATAAAACGATAATTCAAGATCCTCTCACACAAAGATTTGCGGAATTAAGAAATTCCCATCTCAAAAAAATACCAGTCGCAGACGACGGCAGCAGTGCTTCCCAGAATAACGTTTTTTGGGCCTCTCCAGCTTCAGAATCCCAAATATCTCGCCCCTCTGCAATGTCGCATTCTGGCTCAGTTCTGGATCCGCCGCCCCCTCGTCCATTAGGTCCTAGGGAGATGAATCCTCATCACACCGATCCCCCTGCGCTGCCTCCGAAAGTGCCCATTACGCCAGTTGATCCATCACTTCCGAAATTTCCTAGCCCTGCTTATAGCCCCATCACCACTGTCACGTCCCAACTTCCGTCCAATCCTCCTAGAGTATCCATGGATAGTCTCCGTCCTGTGTCCCACAGACAAACCGCCCCCTGGATGGGTATGTCAAATGATAACGTCAACATGGTCGATGACAATCCCTATCGGTCTCGCACTCCCAATGGTCTGCACAATGAAGGAGACATAAAGGGCAAACCAGCAGATATGACTCTGGGCGCGTCGATCTCTGCTGAGGACTTACTGGGATATCTGCGTAAATATGATATTTTACTTATCGATGTCCGCTCCCGGGATCAGTATGACAGTGGTCACATATACTCAAAATCCATTATCTGCATCGAACCAGTCGTCCTCAAGGAAAATATGTCTGCAGAAGAGCTTGAGGATCGTTTGATAATATCACCCGAGGCAGAACAGTCCTTATTTTCTAAGCGAAATGAATTTGAACTCATTGTATACTACGACCAAAGTACGAGCGATCCGTCCTATCTCTCTGGGTCTCCGGCTTCTAGCGCTGTGCCTCACTTGAGAGCGCTCTACGACACTCTCTACGAATTCAATATGTATAAGCCTCTCAAAGATGGCAGACAGCCAGTCTTACTTGTTGGTGGACTCGATGCGTGGGTGGACCTCGTTGGGCCGCAATCATTATCAACTACCCACACGGCTGCTATCATGCACTCGGTTCGAGCGCGTAAGCCTGTCCCGGGAAAGTACCAGCCATTGAGGAGAATGCCGACTGCTAGTGCAAATTCAAGCTGGGAAGTTAAGAAGAGAAGGTTGCGCGAGTACAAACCTTTGGACCCAGAGGAAGAGCGCGCGTGGCTGGAGAAGGCTAAGCTGGAAGAAATTGACCCGAGTAGCTATAATGCTGGTGATGGTGTCATTACTGAAGAACCTGAAGATCTTGAATCGGCCGAAGCCGAACCAAGCTCTTCATATTTCCATACATATGAGGATTTCCTTCGGCGTTTCCCTGAACCCCAAGATATCCGTCAGTCTATGGCTGGTCTGCCGACAAGCCAGACTTCAAGCTATCAATTCCACGACCCGATAATCGCACCCCCTTCCCGCCCGCCGCCTGCGGTTCCTCGCCCATCTTACAGCGGTGTTACGGATGGCCGACATATCCAACCTCCTCTCGCACGTCAGTCATCTGCCACGAAGCAGGCGTTATATAAATCGAGCTCCCCATTTGATCGCATCAAACTTCCTCGCACCGGCCTCGTCAATCTTGGGTCAACGTGCTATATGAACTCGATCATTCAGAGTTTAAGCGCGACGACCGAGTTGACTAGGTTTTTCTTTGATAACCAATTCCATGCGCGGGTCCAAAAGAATTGGAAAGGGTCACAGGGCGTTCTACCAGGCCTTTATGCTAATTTGATACGGTCATTGTGGAAGAATGATGTTGAAGTCATCCGACCCACCTCTTTCCGAAAATTTATCGGGCGTCTTAATTCGGAGTGGGCGGGAAGCCAACAGCAAGATGCCAAAGAGTTTTTTGACGTCCTTGTTGATTGCTTGCATGAAGATCTCAACGTAAACTGGCAAAGAACTCCTCTGCGTCCACTAACGACGGAGCAAGAGATGCGCCGCGAGCGGATGCCAATACATCAAGTTTCTGATATCGAATGGAACCGATATTGTCATCGTGAATTGTCATATATATCTTCTCTTTTCGCCGGACAACACGCAAGCCGCTTACGTTGTACGACATGTCGGCGTACCTCTACCACCTACGAAGCCTTCTATAGCATCAGCGTAGAGATCCCAGTGTCTGGTACCGGTGACATTTACCATTGCCTTCGCAGTTATTGTCAAGAGGAGATGCTTAGTGGCGAAGAAGTTTGGAAATGCCCCCACTGTCGTACTGAGAGAGAGGCTACGAAGCAGATCATTCTGACTCGTGCTCCGCGGTTTCTTGTGCTGCACTTTAAAAGATTCTCCGCATCTCATCGTCAACAAGCTCGCAAGATACATACACCAGTCTACTTCCCTCTATCCGGTTTAGACTTGACGCCATTCATGTTCCAATCACCTCCCACGCGCCCTTCAACGCCTCAGCCGAATGGGAATCCTTCTCATACCTCTTCACTAACGCGATCACAGGCTGAGCTCACGCCGAGTGAGCTGGCAACATCTCCTCCGTACATTTACAATGCGTATGCTGTTGTGCGACACTTAGGGTCAACTATCCATGAGGGCCACTATATTGCAATGGTCCGTGATGCTACTCGCGATTGTTGGCGCAAATTTGATGATCAGCGCGTCACGGATTTCCAGCCTGGTAATCCAGGATCTTCCAACTGCCTCCAGAACGAACAAGCGTATCTTGTCTTTTATGAGCGAGTCCCCAGCGGTTAGAATTTTCCGTTTCGCTTGTTTCTAATGCGACTTTGATCATGAATGTACGATGACATTTTCTAATTATGAAGAGGGGTTATTACGAATAATGATTGGATCTTAGATGAATTTCTTCTTCCTGCATTTCCGGTAAACGGTAATCGCCGCTACATTCATGACAATTACATACAATTGCTTATTGCGGATACGGAAACATTGCACAGGCAGGGATTTGGCGGGATTTTCGCATATTATGTGCTGCTTGTGTTCTCCGGCTCACTGTTACCTCTGCCCCCAACATGCAGATTTTGTTACTGCTGATTATACCCCCATCTTTCAGGTCTTTTGGCATATCAAATTTGACTGGAATTGAGCGCTGAGCCTCATCCTCCTTACTCTATCGTTGACCACAACAAATCTAGAATTCCTTTTCCTTCTAGTTATTTTAAGAATTTATGGGTCGTGTTGCCCGGCCCCCGCGTTGGTCTGAGAGATGCAAAACCCGAAAGGCATCGGCCAGTCGCTAGGTGAGACTTGGATAACTAGGACCATCAAAGAGATGTACAACGGGCACATTGGGGCTTGGGGCCTCGTGCTTCTCACCTGGCAGAACTAGATTTGGACCAGAAAGCTGAGGCCATCAGCCCGGCTTCAAGAGCTCCCATGGACTCGATCCTTTCACGTCAGGGTTTAAATAATCTCCCCGTTCGGGGGTTTAATCAAGCCACTCACGCCCATGTCTTGTCATAAAACCCATGCAAACCATTCATTGAAGGCTTTTGGATGTTGGATATTCTCCGTCTATCGGCAATCCCTGCCACGTGTGATTATCTTTCGCCGGGGCTGAATGTGTGAGTATTCAAAATTCAAATGGCCCAAGCCTGGGTGATCTTGAAAGAGAGCAGTCATCTGTCTGGGGTAACTCGTGAACAAGGCCAGCGATCTTCGCATGGTGGCAAACTTAGTTGGCGATCTTCTTTCTCGCCTCGCAGCGCGTGAGACAAGGCCAGAGTTCAACAACGGAGAACAGGAGAAATGGTTAATGCGACCCCAGAAAAGTCTTCTGCTAGTGAAACAAGCCCGTCAAGACAGGGTTGTGGTAATTACCTGGGACTCTCGGCGGCAGAACCGTTGTTAGGGGATTGATGTTGGCTTGCCAAGCTACATGGGGCTTCTGTCCTCCAGTGCAAAATAAACCAGAGCTGGTTCATGCGAGAAGCCATTGATTCATTGATCGGGCTGAGTGTGAGCCTGCTGCCGAGTTGGCCGTCGCGGTTACTTTGATTCGAGTCGTGTTTAAAAGCCGACCACGGGGTATCCCTTCTTCGTTGCACCAAGCCTCTCAAACAACCCTGTCCTGTGGTCAGAAAATATGCTGGGGACCCTGGATTCCTCTTTGCGCACTCACAGACAGAGTTCTCCCTTGGTTGGCACAATGACAAATGGCGTTCGTCTCCCTCGTGTATAAGTTACGATCCACGGCACAAAATTGGAATTGAGCCTTTTGACCCCGAGGATGAAATGCGTACAAGGCATGCATAAAGGGTGCTACATTGGCTGCTCGGTGCACGCCCACTGGATATCCCGTAACCAACTGTCTCCCCATAGTTCCGAGGTCGTACGAATGGGCTGAATGCTTAGTGTGCTGTGTGTGATCCTCACTCTTGTCAGACCCTTGCGCCCTCCCTCCCGAAACTTCGCAGACCCTCTTCCCCAGAACCCCGGAATTAGCCAAAGATTTAAGGGCCAAGCCAGTTATGGTTGCAAGCCGCATTCTGTTAAGAGGAGGATCCCGCTGGCTATTTCCTAGGTCTGGGGCCCAGCTGTTTCTTCAAAGCCTGCATTTCGACTTAAGATCTGTCCCCTCGGGCTTTATTCCCCTCGGTTGATCTCCTTCAACGAGTTTGCAACTGCACTCGTTAAAAAGCTCGACGCACACGTAGCTATGCGCCCGGCCCGATCTGGTGGCCGTCGTTCTTCATCCTAACAGTGCTTTGGCATGAGCTTCCTTGCCTAGCCTTTTCAGGTGATTACCATTTCTTCAACATACCGACCCGCTGGTTCCACTCCGTACTAATGCACCAGATAGCGCATACCGAGTTCCCCGTGAGCTCGCAAGCCCGCTGCGAACAATTTAGACCATGAAAGAGTAGTCTCCGTGGCCATCTCGAAACCGTAACTGCCATGGTGAATATCGGGTTGTCCACACCCGACGTTCCAAACCGAGGATTGCACCTATGGATCATCGGCACGGTGATGGTCATTGTGGCCGCGATCTTCGTTACCGTGCGCCTGGCCGCGAGATACTTTAGAAGTGGCATACAAATGGACGATTGGACTATATTGGCCTCCTTAGTACGTTGAGATTCCCATGCTGTGCTCTTGGTTGATGCTAACTCTTCTCAAGATTACTTCAGCGTCGTTTACCCTTTCTCACAATATAGGTTTGTTCTTTGCAGCCGCTAGATCAGTACTGGATTGGCGTTTTCAAAAGCTGACCGGTATACAGCTATACATCACGGATATGGCAAACATGATTATGATCTCTCGGACGATGAAAAAATTGCGGCACTCAAGGTAATATCTTTCTTGAACTGCTGGAATTCCCTTTGTGGGTATATACCTTTCTGGCTAACAAGACTTATACCATAGGCCTTGTTTGTCTGCCAGATCATTTACAAGGCAGTAGTGTGCCTCACCAAAGTGGCCATATTGTTACTCTACCTACGCGTCTTCTCAATAGCCAGGTATTTCACATGGTGCTGCTGCGGCATGATTATATTCACAATCCTGTCAAGCATAGCCTACCTTGGTCCTACTATCTGGCAATGCAGACCTATTGCTGCCTTCTGGAACCGTTCTATTCCTCATGTTTGTATAAGTAACCATATTGCTTGGTTGTCATATGCCCTGATTAACATAATCACCGACTTTATGATATTGTTGCTACCAGTGCAACAAGTCCTCCGCCTTCAGCTGAAAAGACGGGATAAGATTGCCATAATTATGATTTTTATGCTTGGTGGATTGTACGTGAACCCAGGATCCTGTCTACATTGATTAATTAGGGCTGACATTGAAGTCACAGTGTCTGCATCACCAGCATCATCCGAACTACCAGCCTTGCTGCGTCATCAAACCTCCAAGATGTCACCTGTAAGCTGCTTCGCCCATGGACATCCCAAAAGGATAACCACCCTAATCATCTCTACCTACAGGGCACACCATTGGAGTCTCGGCTTGGAGCGCCATCGAAATCAACACCGGTATCATCTGTGCCTGCCTCCCTATGATCCGCCAACCTCTATCCCTTCTATTCCCGAACCTCTTCTCTGTCTCCGAGCGCAGCAATTCCCGTCCCTACGCACTCTCATATGCTGTCGCTTCACGGCACAAATCGCGCGGCGATCGCTCCCTACCGTCGGTCAACCCAGACTTGGCCTGGACCCGGGATCACGAGGATCACTTATTCGTGGCGTCTGTGAAACCAGGCGGGCGGGATGGGTACATGCGTCGGACAGAGAGTGAGGAGGACATGATAGGTGTGGAACACATGGATTTGACCAGCGGGAATGGGATCATGAAGACGACCGATGTATCTATTTCAGAGTACACGAGGGCGGGGTATGAGCCGTCACCGTCGTCGTCACGCAGCGGGAAGTGATGACTTCTTTTGCTTTTAGGTTCCATTGTAACGTTAGTATGACATGGAAAATACTAAACACGAATGTTATCTTATTATTTTTCTGGGGATTTTTAACTGGCTACCCAAAAATAGCATCGTTTCTCAATGATTCTGTGCTCCCAGCAGAGCCTTTGTCTTATCCTCATTGAGGCCGACACATGCACACGCCATGTGTGGAATCCTGCGTAAGGAGGACAAAGGCGAACATCGCATTGTCTTACCAATCCAGGATCTGAAAATGGTGGATGCGCGAAGTGTCAGATACCACCTGTTGTTACCTTTGATCCCGGCTATTGCTTCAACCCAATCTCGTTTGCTGAGAGATGCATTCACAGATGTAACCTCTTAGGAGATTACATCTTGAACCTTGTTAACGACTCTGGAAACATTCGGAAATTGTGATAGCGTAGTTATATTAACGCAATGTATGAAGATCAACTGGTAATACAAAATGCAAGAACTCCTTTATACCTTCAACCCCCACGACTCAAGATTTCATCAAGTTTCAATTGCTTTATAACATTACAATAGACACTGGGTCTTAAAAAGGGATTTTTTCTTTTTTTATATCTTTACAATTCGTCGTGTCCAGATGGTTCATCGTCTTCCCCGCCAGGAGAGGCACCAGCACCGTATAGCTTGCTAGTAATAGGATAGGCCACGTTGGACAATTTCTCCTTCTGCTCTTCGAAGTCTTCTGTTGTCGCAGTAGCGGCATGTTCTTCAAGCCAATCAGTGGCTTCCTTAACAGCTTCAAGGATCTGCAAGAAACGTTAGTTGAGAACCGAACAGGAAATAGAGTTGCAAAGGGCCATACCGTTTCCTTGTCGTCATCTTCGATCTTGCCACCCAATCCGTCCTTGTCGTTGACTTGGTTTTTAAGACTGAAAGCATAGTTCTCAAGGCCGTTACGAGCCTCGATCTTAGCCTTCATGGCCTTGTCCTCATCGGCGAACTTGGCCGCTTCTTCAACCATGCGGTCAATCTCCTCTTGAGACAATCGGCCCTTGTCATTGGTGATAGTAATAGATTCAGCTTTGCCGGTTCCTTTGTCACCAGCGGTAACCTTCAAGATACCATTGGCATCAAGTTCGAAGGAAACTTCGATCTGTGGGACTCCACGTGGGGCTGGTGGGATTCCAGTAAGCTCAAACTTGCCCAACAAATTGTTGTCCTTTGTCATAGACCGCTCTCCCTCATCTGCAAAGAATTAGTTGCTTGTGCCAACACAGAAGGTTTGAAGGGAACTTACAAACTTGAATGAGGACCACAGGTTGGTTATCAGCAGCGGTAGAGAAGATCTGGGATTTGCGAGTAGGGATAACAGTGTTACGAGGAATGAGCTTGGTCATGACGCCACCAGTGGTCTCAATACCAAGAGTCAATGGGTTGACGTCCATGAGAACGACTTCACTAGCTCCCTTGTCTCCGGAAAGGACACCACCTTGAACGGCCGCGCCAAATGCAACAGCTTCGTCAGGGTTGATACCCTTGCTTGCCTTCTTGCCTCCGAAGAACTCCTCGAGGAGCTGCTGGACTTTGGGAATACGAGTGGATCCACCAACGAGGACAATATCGTGAATCTCAGACTTCTTAACTTTGGCGTCCTTGAGCACCTGCTCGACAGTGCGAAGCGTTTTCTTGAAAAGGTCCATGTTGAGCTCCTCAAATTTGGCTCTGGTCAGTGTCTCGGAGAAGTCATTGCCATCATGGAATGCTTCAATTTCAATGCGAGTAGACATCTGAGATGAGAGAGCACGCTTGGCTTTTTCGACCTCGCGTTTTAGTTTACCCATAGATTTGAGATCTTTGGTAACATCAACGTTGTTCTTCTTGTTGTATTGCTTGGCAAGGTAAGTGATGACTCTTTGGTCAAAGTCCTCACCACCCAAATGGGTGTCACCAGCGGTAGCCAAAACTTCGAAAGCCCCGTTATCAATAGAGAGGACGGAAACATCGAAAGTACCGCCACCAAGGTCGTACACGATGATTTGACGTTCGTCACCAGTTTTATCGAGTCCATAGGCAATAGCGGCGGCGGTAGGCTCGTTGACAACACGAAGGACATTCAATCCGGCGATCGTTCCCGCATCTTTGGTGGCCTGTCTCTGGTTATCGTTGAAGTAGGCTGGGACGGTAACAACGGCGTTAGTGACTGGCTTGCCAAGGTAACCCTCAGCGATATCCTTCATCTTGCCCAAGACCATAGCCGAAACTTCTTCGGGAGTGAAGTTCTTTGGCTTGCCGTTGACTTCGACGCGGACTTGTGGTTTTCCGTCTTTGTTGACGACCTTGAACGGGAAGTGCTTAATATCATTTTGAGCATCCTTGTCATCGAATTTGCGGCCAATGAGACGCCTATGAAGAGAATTGTCAGTATACGGCTGGTGCCGGAATACGTTAACGTGGGTTAAACGCACTTGATGTCAAAAATTGTTCGTTTAGGGTTTGCAGCGTATTGATTCTTTGCGGCGTCTCCAACCAGACGCTCGTCATCCGTGAAGGCCACGTAAGAAGGGGTGATTCGGTTACCCTGGTCGTTCACCAAGATTTCCACTTTTCCATTTTGCATAACACCAACGCAACTAATCCGATAGTCAGCATTCAAGCCCGTTCCTGCCAGCAGGTGGCAATTCAAGTGGTGAGACATACGAGTAAGTGGTTCCCAAGTCAATACCAATAACTATTCAATGAATATTGTCAGCATATTGGTCGCTCATGGAAGCTGGCCGTCTTTATTGCGGCAACATACCGGTTCCAAGGTTCTCTTGTAAAGGAGCTTGCTCTTCTTTAGCGTGTGCGGTTCCCAAAAGGGCCAGAGGAGCGATGAAGACGAGGAGAAGGTAGAAGATCGTGGTCCACGCGAATGGCGAGGAAGCCACGTCTCGCCTCGATTGACGAGACATTTTGTGTGGAAATGTGGATTGAAAAGCGATGCAGTGATCCGGGTTCTCTCTATCAGCTCTTCCCGGTGTGACAAGGTGTAGCTGTATCAGGTGCTCGATTGCCACTTGTAATGAACGAGAAGCAGGAAATGGGGTATAGAATGAAAAAAAAAGAAAGAAGAAAAGAAGAAAATAATCAAGGTGAAGTGAGAATGAACAAGGACAACTCCAGTGCTGGAGAAGGACGAAGGGGAGGAAGAAGAGCGGTCGTTCGAGAGCAGCTTTATCTTGTGGTGCTCAGTGAAAGAATAGTTGGCCTTTTCGATCATGGAAATGCCGCTAGTCCTATCGGGGCCTAGTGCAGTAGTGGCAAGCTTCTTTCGGACATTTAAGGTTTATTTTACGCCAAATGATTGGCTAGATTTAATGACTAAGCATGTCAAGAGATGTCTCCAAAGTGCCAGAACGCTGCGCTGTGATTGGCCGTTGTTCCTGTCGATCTGGCCACAACAGTCCGCTATTGCCACTGCCAACACCGTGTCCGCATGGTCTCCATGAGACGCGGGTTGAGCCCCCAACAAGCCTTTGACAGTTTATCTTCAAGACAGATATGCCGAAACCATTTGGCCACTTCTCGCACTTGAAGCCACGTTGCCCATGGCTCTCTTCTTCATGAAACGCCTAGATGGTTCTACATTCAGAGCAGGCAACGACCACACCGACTTGGAAGACTCAAGCACTACTTGCGGCTAGGAAAGGTTTTTGCGCAAGAAAAGTAACTTGAGAGGCAAATGGCGAGTTATTCCCGAGAACCGGGCTGATAGCCAGATGGTGCACAGCTTAACTTGGCCCTCCGAGACAGGTCATTCGCAGTCATTCCAGCTACTCGCGTTCCTACATCTCTGTGCTTCTTCAGAGTTGGCTCTCTGGATTTGAACTGATATGCCGCTAAACGGTAGATGGCTAAGCCAAATCAGCCTTAGCCTGCGGGATGGCTGCAAGGGCGCAATCTCCACTGCCCCAGAAGAAAAGCCACCTACACAATCTTTTCATCTCAAGTCGAGGTACTTGTACATACATTGAAGGTAGTAACCGCAATTGTCATCAGGGCTTTGGAAATGGGTTAGCATCGATTAATTCACTGTGGATTATCCCAAAAAGAGTACAACTCTATCCAATGCAAGTTTATGTCATAATCATGAAAATGTTGTCCGCCAATGTAGCTCAACCCCTACCACTTACTCCAATAATCCAGCAGCCACGGTCTCTCCACTAGCCCTCAAAACCACTCTTGCCGGTGCCTCCAAAGGCGTCGGCTGATCGATATCAATCACGATTCGCGCAACCATGCCCGGTGCCACAATCTTTGGCTTCTTTTTAACCGGGGCCCCCGACGTCTTATCCAGTGTGGCCACAAGAGACGAGATGCGACCTGGCACATGAAGACGTCCGCGATGAAGCTCAATATGCATCGGCGTCAGGTGGTCAAAGGCAAGCACCTTTGCCGTGAAAGAGGTGATATTCTGCACGGGCGACGACGGGCTGCAAATGACATCGCCGGTTTTGAGATGCATAGGGTCGATGTCCACAAGGTGGAGTACAACATTGTTCCCAGCCACTGCCCAATCGCGAGGTTCCTGGTCAATTTCAAGGCTCTTGATTATAGCTGTCTCTCCGCTCGGCATGCTCAGAATCCGATCGCCAACCTGTAAGCTACCAGCGTCGATGCGCCCCGAAATAGAGAGTTGATTTTGTACGCCTCCTTTGAAAACATCACCAATGGTCATGCGTAGAGGCTTCTCGATAGCATAGGTATAAGGCTCTGCAGTTTCCAGTTCTTCAACAAGGCTCTTTCCTGGATACCAAGCAGCATTCTTATCTTCCGTCCTCGAAACGATGTTCTCCCCACGAAGGCCGGAGCAAGGAACAAAAGAGATATTCTTTGGTTGGAATCCAGCAGTAGTTAGAAAAGACGATACCTGCTGTTCAATCTCGTCAAATCTTTCCTTCGACCACGCCACTGAATCCATCTTGTTCACCGCAACTAAAATTTTTTGAACCCCCATGCTCCGAACCAGCAAAGCATGCTCTTTCGTCTGGCCCTTTAAACCAGATTCAAAATTTCCTGTACTAGCATCAATAACTAGCACTGCAAAATCTGCTTGGCTGGCCCCAGCTATCATGTTAGGTACAAAGTCGCGATGCCCGGGCGCGTCAAGGATCGTGAAGCTCGTAGAATCCGTTTCGAATCTGTTTGTTGCAATATCAATCGTTACTCCACGAGCACGTTCTTCTGATCCTTGATCCAGTACCCAAGCGAGATGGAACGACCCTTTCCCGATTTTATCGGCTTCCCGTTTGTATTTGTCTACCGTTCGCTGGTCAATAGCCTTCAAATCATACAAGAGCCTTCCCATGAGGGTACTCTTTCCAGCATCAACATGACCTACGGCATGATTAGCTCTGGGATCCCATTTTTGAAATCACTACCATCCTCACCAATAACAACGAAGTTGGCAGCTTTCTTCCGTTTTGTTTTACGATGCTCTTCTAGCACGTCTAACTGTTTGCTCTTAGGCTTAACTGATTCTTCTACCGAGAGCTTTTTGACATTGTCGGCAAGGTCGGACGTCGCCTTGGCTGAAGATTGGGCTTTGGCCTGTTTCGCTTTATTCGCTATGCAAAAGTTTAGCATTGGTAACTAGTCCAAAGGCTGATAGCTTAGAAAACCAACCCTTGGCCGCATTTTGTGCATTCAATACAATATCATCAGGACTCGGTTCTGCAAAATTGAAGCTTTTAGTAAAATCCTGACCATATAGTTTGAACATATCAAAACTGCGCGATAAGCAACACGATTGCCATCGATTATTCCGGTCACCAATTATAACTGTCGCGAAAGAGGAAGGTTGAGCAAGGAGATCTTGTATTGATGGCATTGAATCCTTCGTGGGGCTCTGGGCCAAAGGCTTCGCAGGGGACTTCGGCTTCTGGCTGAATTCCACGGGCTTGCAGGTATCCGTCGACGGTCTCTCTTGGGAAACACGGACGGCACCTCTGTCTGCCTTCCGAAGCGGAAATCTGGTAGGTCTGGTTTCCGGGTTTGGTTTGGGTCTCCCCAGCCTATCTAAGAGCGAAATCGAACTACTACGCTGAGTTTGAGGCGATCCCTGTGAAAATGACGACTCCAAAGCTGCATCCTCTTTACCGGTATTATTCTTCTCGCTCTCCTTCTTCTTTCGCGCAGCTGCGAGGGCGGCGAGCTTCGACATTGTTCCGGGGCCTTCTTGCGCGCCGCCCAGTAAACCAAGTCGGGGGTAGAGCGGCTCAATTAGGATCTCAGCTCTTCTTTCGGGAGGAACGCTCAACCACGGAGAGTCTTTGAAGAATTCACGAGTCGAAAACTGGGCCGAGCATTGGGTGTGGTCAAAGGGAAGAGGGAAAGGAGAAACTATCTCTTCAAAACAGCGGTTAGGGACTGCTTCTTTATTCTACATCAGCTGCCTACAACATGTTTGCCAACTGTAAAAGCAGGACGTGACTCACCCGACTTTAAGGGATCAAGCTTCCTCCCCGGTAGACATCAAGACAAAAGAATAGACACTCACCTTTCGCTTTTGTCTTCGAGTGTGATGCCGAGCTCGAAACACCCACTGTCTGCTGCTTTGCTGGCTTCTTTGGCGTCGACGGCCGGTACTTCTCTAGAAACGAGCCCCTCCTTAGCACAACTGCCTAGAACACGGGAATATGTCTGCATCACAAAGCGACTGGCAAGGTACCACGCCTCTTACTTCTTAAGTACGCAACCGCTTTATCCACATCGTAATAGTAATGCCATAGCGACTCCCATATTTCTTCTTCCTTGGCTTGAATGGGTGGGAGCTCGGACATTAGAAGCTGCTGGACCTCTATGGTTCGGAGCCTCATCTGCTCGCGGTCCTCGGGGGACAGTTCGCCCTCCTCGCCGTATTCATCGTCATCGTAATAATCCTCATCATCGTAGGCAATGTTCTTGACGCGGTTACGAGACATTGCGGCTTGTGGATCGTAGAAAGTGTGAGGATGAAGGGATGAGATGAGCAAGGAACAACAGTCCCGAGAAGCTCATGCTCGTGAGGTCTCGGCGCGGGGCGAATGAAGGCAAACGTCATTCCCCGCTCCCGATCTCATAGACCGCAAAAACCTCAACAAAGGAGATATATCAGATTGAAGACGAAGTGATACTGCTTCCGTACCCAATGAAAGCTGCTATCACGGATCTGAAACTGTTACCAACCCATCGTTAGGCACCGGCCCAGCTGTGATGCCTTTCTCGGAAGTCTTGTTTGATTGAAACCGGAGCAGCTCATCTTACCCCTTGATTGCTATGTCGCAGGAAAAGAGTGCCTACTCTAGTTATATTTGCTTGAGTCGTCTCTCGGAGCCTTAGAAATAGTGTGCCATTTACCTCTCAGGATACGATGTTTTCAATCATCCCGTCGTTCTCTAGTACCTACGGAGTATTGCTTGACGCTTTCAAGAATTCACTTAGATCATTATGGCTTTAGGCAAGGACCAGCTTTATATTGCCCTTTATTTTCATAAGCACCCGGGAGCGTAAGTCATGTCCGATTCCCGTAACTGAACAGATTCCTGATCAGTTTCCCCCAGATATCATTGGGCCCTCATTGCGTCACCCAAAGATGACTTCGATTTCAGAAATAAGACAAGCAGATACCACGCAACCAACAAGCTTGTGATGCGTGACGGTGAACTAAAGCCCACATGGCAATATGAGAATAGCCCGCCTTCAAAAGGTGAAATAGTCAAATTGCTGGCTCTTGTGCTGATCGGCCATATTGAAAAACCAAGAAGCCAACTTGATAATGCCCTAAAGAAAGTGCCACTTGTGCAAGATGTATGAATATACATATCTACACTTATGATACCTGAAATTATCCTTCTCGGTATCTTTGTTGACAATAGATTTTAGGACCGAAACTGGAGATGCCGGGCTTGGGTGACCAGTGCAGTGGCTCAACTGGCACAGGATGGGATTCTGAGTAGGGCCCTTCCCCAAATGCCTGATTTGCTATCGCCGTTGCTGACTATCTCTAGGTGTCAATTCAATCACTGACTGGATTGTCATCGAAGCTGAATGCAAAGCCTATGTGAAAAAAAAGGAGATGGAAGGAAGATACCAATCTATCACAGCAACAGTACCAACATATGATCTCATCACGAGAAAGGAGATTATTTCTTAAGGAATAATATGTTGTGCAGCAGGTAACAGGTTACTATCTGAGATAACACTGGGTCGGGCTTCGGCAAACTAAAAATTGCATACATAGTCCTGTCAAATTTACCCTGTTAACTCAACACTCCAAGCCTGGGCCTGCCATTCTATTAATACAGCATTCGCTTCATTTCATTCCATTCTATCATTAGACCAACTGAGCGAGGCTAAATAGCAGAAGACTGCAAAAGTCGCGAGGCCCATGTTCATGCAGTTTTGCTGCCAGGAACTCACATGACCATTTAGCAATTTTGTCTTCATGCGTTTTTAAGTAATCACCACATATTTGTTCCCTGTAGAAATTCCCAGAGTTAGGAGACTCGAGTTTTCGTCTGAAGCTCACTCTGAAGTGTGCCAGTGGTGTGCCCGCAAGTCACACACGCAATGTACATACGGACTACATACGTACCATGCTCGGCATATCTTGACAACGGACCACTCGGAATGCGCAACTCCGGCCTACCAAGACGGAGCTTTTCTATTCGACAAGACAGGACCGAATGCGATTCCCGTTACAGATTTCTGGGTGAGACAAAAAGAACAATCTTTGCATTCTATCAAAGTAGTCTTCTTGGCTAGCATTCATCAATAATCCCGCGCCGGGGCTAAGACACATTAAAGTCGAGAACAGCTTCAAGATACACCAACAGCGAAAACTCGAAAGAGGGGGCGAAGAAATCATAGTAAGTAGCATGAAGAAACCCGAGCCCGAGAAGCTTTGGAGACAGCTATCAGTCTAAGCTTCCCAGGCCCATGCTCAATTAAGAGATCTATGGGGGGGAAAACCGGAACAGATACCACATGTTTATGGCGTTACATGGCGGAATAAAAGAGTTACATGGGCGCAATGTGTTGAAGAGTGGGAATTGACAGGGCGTAGAAACATATCAAGAACAGAAACAATTTCGTGGATGTTTCTATGCCTTAACTGGAGTTGCCGTGTTCAAGTATTGGTATACACCGTAGCCAACGGCACCGACGAGGACGAGAACGGCATAGAGTCCGATTCCAAGGCCGGTAGACGCCTCCCCTGAAGGAGCACTGGTGGTAGTAGAGGTTTGGCTTCGGACGGGTTCAGGGTCGCCAGGCTAGAAACACGAGAGTGATTAGACCCCAAAGCCAGACAACACTCTGGATTTCTCTCTCCGTGAATCCAACGTACCATTCTCTTGACTGTGCCGACAAGAAGTCCCTCTAGGATTTCGCGAGCCTCGTCACTGTGACCGACATCCTCAAAAGCCTCTGTGGCATCTTGACCTCCGACGTCGAGGAGAACTTCCTCACCGCCGCTAAAAATAAAGAGTACATTAGCCAGAGCCGAGGAGGGCTTATAGTTAACGCGTATTGAACAAAGAGAAAAGATTTTCAACCCGAGAGGAATACGTACGGGTGCTCATCGACGAATGAAGTGACATTATAAACCTTCTCGCTGACGATGAGATAGAGGTCCTTCTTGCTGTCGTGAGCAGCAACCTCCTTGAGGGTGAACTCCTTGTCTCCGGCCATTGTGATCAGGATCGGGGCGTATCTAAGCAAGCAAGCTTGTGTAGACGTCGAAAGGGCGAGTGCGGAGAGTGGAAGATGCCACAGAGCTGGAAGACTGGTTAGGAGAGGGTTGTAAGAGGTGTGAAAGATGTCGGTTGGTAATTGACGGCAAACAGTTGGGTGGATAAGAAGAAAAGGTGGTGAAATAATTTAACGTTGGAGGGAAAATTTACCTGGCCAACCACAGCCAACGGCTAGCGACACGGCCCTTCTTCCTTAGGCACAAGGATCCTGTGATAGGCTAATGGGGGACCTTTCAGCTGCTCCTCAAAATTCAACAGTTGTATCTACGATGCGCTGATCCCAAGAGTAGGTATTATTATTATTATGTGATGCTACGCTCTTGATCTTCCCTTTTTGCAGCCTCAGACGACCATAAAGACCCCCAAGTTTGGACATTCTTGGATGTCTTCCCCGAGGGTATGGAAGGAGGGTAACTCATCAAGGGCCAGGGCTTCGGTGGAGTCCTATGGCCAGGCTCCGCTGGAGATTTATTTGGGGGGAGGGGGGGAAGAGCTCCTGGTGGTTCTCAACCGTGATTCTCTCCCGGCTGTCATTAACTACACGCATCATGCCGACGATTGCTTCGGAATGGCGTGCCTTTCAATACTCAGGCCCGCTTCCCCAAGTTGCCCTCCACTGCACACCGGCCACTTTCGTCCAGCTGTGTTGTTTCGCATCAACCAACCCTCACAACCCATGTGAAAAGGCAACAAATTCCACATCAAATTCAGCCAATCGGAATTTGCTTATTAAGCCGTCCGGGATCTCTATCCCTGTTCGGATAGTTTCGCCGCTTATGTCTGGATTTGGAATCTTCTCACGGAGCTCGGGCTCGGCATATTCGGAAAATTAAGCACAGCCAGCTACCATGAAAGTGCACAAATCGCGGCTGATCGAGTCGCACAGCGATGTTGAAAACATCATATGTAGTTTATTCTAAGCCTCGAATGTAGTATCTATATTCGCTGAGGGCCAGTCGCGCACAGAGAGAGAGCATACTCTGTGAAATCCAGAACTTATCCGGAATTCATCCCGCATTTTCAACAACCTCGACTTGGCTTGACTGCTTTCTTTCCGCTCCAAACTCCAAACTCCATATCTTTGTGCGGAAACTGGGTCGCTATTAGCAAAAGCCTCGATTTCGCTTGGCCTCCGTCTCCTCCGTATATATACACATGTTATCCGTCTTATAACTTATCAGATCGCTTTGGAAAACCCAACTTCAACCAGCCGGTCAACCGGGACCTTCAATCGTGACAACTTCGTCTTCTCATGGCCCTTCAGGTAAATGAAGACAGAGAGGAAGATCCGTCGAATGAAGCCAGATCGCTTCTTGACATATAACTTGTCTTTTCCAACGATATAGGTTATGGGCTTCCGGGACGCCAAAGAATCTGGTGCAGTCAGCGGGATTGAACTTGCATTCGCATTGTTCTCAGCCGTGCAGTCATGGGCATCGGCTTCTTCATTGGGACGGAGAAGACCCAGTTCGCGAGTCAGCATTTCCTCAAACGAATCCCACGAAGGTGTGTCCCCGTAGCCGTATCGTAGTATGACACGGTACAGTCCCGTTATATTGGTGGCAATCAGTGTGAACCGATCTTTGACAGGGACCTAGCAGCAGCGTTAGATTTCTTCCGTGTCGATGTATCACCAAATTAGGCCTTACAGTAAACTTAAGGATAGGTTTTATCTGAAGAAGAACGGAGATTTCATGGGTAGCCTCAAATTTCTTGATAAAATGGTCGAAGACAGGTGGAGACCTGGAGTTTGGCTCAATCAAGAACACCCCAATGCCTATATAGCATGTCAGTCCGATCCAAACCTGTAACACAGCGAGAGCCCTCACCTCTGATGGTTTTAACCGAGTATTCCGCCTTTCCCTCACGAAGCCATAGCTGGCGGTCGTGGCTTGTAAATAGCGTGGAGCGGGAAGCACTCTCATCTCGCTCGGCGTTGAACTGACATCCCTCTCCGTAGCTCCATATGAGCAAAGTACTTGTTAGGATGGCAGCCATGATAGCTGTAAACCATCCACCAGCCGGTATTTTGGCGAGAGCCGCTGCGAGGAAAAGGCAATCGAAGAAACCTATAAAAATGAAGACTGGAAGCACGACCACGATGTGCAGATTCCAGATAATAATTGCCACAAGGGTGACAAGCCAAGTCGTAATGAAGCTAACTCCAACTACGCATACGCCGTAGACATTACCGATGCGGGTGGTCTATTGTGTTCGAGTCAGCACACATCCCTGTTGTCTGATTCTCGATACTGACTGTTTTAAAAACGGCGGTGACAGCTATTGCCCCCGCCATCATTAGCCAATTCGCCAACGGGATGTATATCTGACTCGTCACACGCTTCGATGTATGGACACGTCTCATTCTAGGTAGGTAGGCCATCCGTATAGCTTGCGAGATCAGCTGAAACGTTCCCGTGAGCATGGCCTGAGATGCCACAATTGATGCCAGGATTGACAGGATGAGTGTTGGCCAATACATCCCTGGAGGTACTGCTTTAAACAATGGATTCACGATCGCATCCGGATGCACGCTTATGAATGCGGCTTGGCCGCAGTAGGTGAGTAGTAAGCAGGGCAAGGCAAAACAGAGCCACGAAACCCGAATCGCCCTAACGGGAAATCATTTAGCGCTAATCCTTCTCGTTATCACTCTTGAAAAACTTGCTTGACTGAGAATGCGCCAAGGTCGGCAAATAGCGCTTCAACGCCTGGGGGAGGGATCAGCGAATGTATGAAAGAAGATGTATAGATATTGGAACGATACCTGTAAATGCTAGCAAAACGCCTCCGAGGGAACGCCAGCCATCAAATTTGTGTCGAATCATATAATCAATCGCAAATCGGGGAGAGAACGCCGTAACCACATGATGATCGAAGAGAACCAGATTCTTCTTATGTTAGCAGCAGCAAGGTTAGACACAATGGGCTGACAAACGTATACTCCAAATGCCATGTTAAATATTAGCCACACCATAACAACTGGCGCAAAAAAGTTGCTCAGTCTCGAAACGCCAAAAGGCTGGATGGCAAATAAAACCACAATCAGTAGACACGCAATCCCAACCACGGCATTTGTCGACATGCCCGGGGAGGCTATTTTGATTCCTAGGTAATATATTAGCAAGGCTCATCAACATCATATCGGAATCTGCATACCTTGGACAGCGCCCAGGATCGATTGGGCAGGCGTAATAACCCCGTCTGTGGATATCATTATTGTTAATTAGGAACAAGAGTCCGCTCTTCAGGTCTGGCACCCTACCGGACATAACCATGCAGACTCCAAGCACAGCAAGGACGGTCACCAGACTTTTAGCCATGGGGCTCCGTTTCAGCGCATTTTTGGCTGCATTGTTGAAGCTCTTCAACCGCTTCTCTGTGTAGAGTTGCTCGTCGCCGTAATCCGACACCGAGTCTCGCCAATCGAGTTTAACCTAGGGAGTTTATCAGCGACAGAACAGAAAATTCAGGGGACCCTAGGGCAGCTGTTTTCCCGTCGTGTGATAGTGAACTTACATGTCGTCTAATTAGAGAAAGCAACGCAAATGAACCGCCTTCGCCATGGTTGTTGGCACATAGGACGATCCCCACATACTTGACCGTAGCGATGAGGATCAGGGCCCAAATGATGAGTGAAAGCGCTCCAAGCAAATCAGTGGACTCCGGTGGAGTGCTAAACACTGCTGAGAAGACATAGAGAGGGCTAGTCCCAATATCCCCGTAGATTGCACCAATGGATTGATATGCTAGCCTACAACGCATTAGGTTAAGAATCGCAGTGTGACTAGAGAGCTGCGGGTAGGATTACTCACCACATCGATGCCCAGCCATGGAGCTCCTTCATACATATAAATTCAGCATTGGAGGAAAATCCAAGGTAACAGCATCCCTGGGGATATCATTTCTAGGATGCGTACCTGTTTAGGGTGCTGTTCATGGAAAGAGTCTGCCGAAGCGGCCGCCTGATCCCCAGCGCTACCATCGTGGTCTTGATCAAAAATGACGCCCGATCTAGCAAATAATGGCAACCTATCTTCCGCACCGATCCTCTCTGTGCCGTGGTGAGTTATATCCCCATCATCGTCATCGTCTTCGACTGGGACATAGCCATCAGCCATACCTCGTCCACGATGAAAAACGAGCGGGATTGAACTGAGTGGATAGAGCGTGCTTTTCAGGAACTCTTAATTGATGATTGCGATGATGGTAATGATGAGATTCCAACAGCGATGTTCAGAAGTTCTCGTAGCGTCGCTCCGTATTTCTGCTCCTTTATTGAATCGAACCCGATGCGTCGCTGCACCAAAAAAATTTAGCTTCGCCAGCTCAAACACACGCCAAGCCTCCGCAGCAAGGGGCTAGCCAACGATTAACCAACAGCGATGGTCTCTATGGATGGATGAAGATCAGTGCTTGTTTCCAAATCGCCTCCAGACAATAGGGTTCTCTTTATTTCAAAAGCCTGGAGTTTGGTGTAATACAATGCGGTCCCCCCACGAATACCTTTGCCGCATCTACGGGGTACAGTCTGCAAACCTATTTGAACAAAGGGAATTTTTGATAGATGTTGGATATTTGCTATACACAAGAGGGAGTAGGACTAAGTATTCAGCTAGATGGCTACTAATTTATCAATACCGAAGACTTCCCTTAGACATCTGTTGATTCGGTACGTGATATCATTACACATGTAGTGACATAACTGAAATGGCCCAGAAAGTGGAAGATAAAAGATGGATATCTCGCCTCTGCGCTTCGGATATAACTCGATTACGCCATACTTTGCCCAGTTAGTTCTGGCGGACAACAATCAGGAAACCATTGACCGTAGAGTAAGTTGACAACAAGATCGTGTTGATATAGTACTGAAACTGAATATATTATCGGTAAAAGGAGGCTGGGTTTGAAGTCGGACTGTTTTGTTGAGGCACTGTAGGTGGTTGATAGGCCTGGTAGCCGCCGCCAGCAAAAGGTCCTTGCGATGACGCAGCCGGCGGTATCGGCGGGGGTTGGTGCGTTGGCGCCGGTGGCGCAAATTGCTGTTGTTGAGGTTCTTGTGATGTCTGTACTGGATATGGCGGGTTCGACGACAATGGTTGCGGCTTTAGATCCTCGTGGGAGGAGTAACGTCTTTGAGAATGTTCTGGCCCGGGGGGTTGCGGCTGAAACTCCTGTTGCATTGATGGGTGATATGAATGCCGGATAGCTTGTGGAGCATTCCCTTGAGGAGAGTCGTAAACTGATGTCCCTAGTTCCTGTGGATGATCGTAGGTTGTCTTTGGAGGGTAATGCGTCGTTCCGGCTTGGGGATACGTGTCTTGTGGTGGTTGAGGGGCCTGTTGTTGCGGCAATTGCATGGACCCTGTTGGTGCGTGTTGTCGGAAATCAGGAGACTGAGAGTTAGGGGGATAGGGAAGTGTAGTCTGTTCTGTCCCGTAAAAGCCTGGGGTGTTGTGAGGAGCGCTTTGCGGGTCTGTTTAGGGGTGTTAAAAGGAGGACTTTTCCAGGCAATGAAAACAAAGAATCACGGACCTTGCGATGGTCGCGGCGTAAAATACCGCTGTGGCTCTTGCTGTGGTGGTGCGTGGTGAGGATACCCTGGGTGGCTACCCGAAGGCGGATAGGCGAATGAAGGTTGCGCTGGCCGGCCGTAATGGGGCTGCGCTGGGTGAGTCATGGATGCTTCTAATAATGCTTCATAATCTCTTCGCGCTTTGATAAATTTCTCGTTGAGCTGAGTAAAGTCATCTGTGAACGCATCAGCAAGCGTTCCAAAACCACCTCTTGTGGATACTTACCTTTCTTCTTGGAATATTTGCCAATCAACTCTATCAGCTTTGGCCGAATCGCAAGCGTCGAGTGATATAGTTTTGTAATCTCTTCGTTCTCTTGCACATTCAGCTCAGGGCTACTGGTGCTCAGCAGCGCCAACAGTTTCTCAACATTTTTTATCTCAGCGAAAACTTCAGCTTCCATCTGGGCTTCTCGCTGTAACTCCTCCTGAGTGGGATCTGAAAGCTTCTCCACATAGTTCAATGGAAATATGCCAACCTGGCCCCTTAGAGAACCCTTCCACCAGTCCTTATAAACGGATTCCAATACAGCTATGATATCGCCTTTTCGGAACTGAAGCTCTCCGGGCTCTGAAGGCTGAAAATCGTATAAGGCGCGGACACGAGATACTGTGGCTGCAGTCGTCCCAGACGGAATACCTTGTGAAGGCTCTGCTTGGGATTGAGCTGTGGAGCTGCCCACCGCTTGTTGTGAAGAGCTACCTGGCTGCGTAGATACCGCTGGTTGTTTCTCCTTGATAGATAGGGCAAGGGCCATCTGGAGCTCCTCCTCTTCTTTCTGTCGATCGATTTCGGTTATCTGCCGCTTCGTCGGTTTCGAAGGTGGTTGAATGTTCGGATCTGTTCAGAATTGTGTGAGGATAACGTTGTTTTCGATATAATGTAGAAGATGAGGCGTACTTTGAGACTTTAGCTTCATGTAAGCCTGTTCCATAATGCCGAAATCTGCATTGCTGGAAAACATCTCCGTCCACTGTTCCATGTGCTCCAGGATCTTGGACTTGACTTGCTGATGAGTATTCTAGAGCAGAGGGATTAGCCGCTCACCCCCTGAAGTCATTCTAAAGGAGAAGCACAAACTCTGTCGTTAGCTAACCGTAAAAGAGCGTCCGTGAAACTCTTCGACGCCAGCTCGCGATGTGCTTTCGCTCCGCAATTCTGAGAAAGGGCATTTGCAAGCTGCAGTAATGACTTGGCGTTAGTTGCGCGTAGACCAAGCGGAATGGGGCAGCGAACCTCCAAAGTGTAGAGTTGCACATTCGCGTTGCGATGAGCGAGTCGTTTGATCATGGAGGCAACCGCATCTTTCGCTCTGTAGACGACCAAGTCAGCCCCCGCCGATTTGCCGTCCACGCTACTTTTGAATGCACGAGATGTATCCCATACCCAGACTCGTCTCCAGAAACCTTGTCACACACATCCTTATAACGTATCCCGGTCAGTTCGGCTATGGCTAATGGAGCACTTCGGCAATGAAGGCGATTAGAGCGAAATAACGGGCAGGATATATTCATACAAGTATGTATTCCCAGTTCTCGGCGGTCAGATTCTCATCGGTCGCCTTGGCTATAAACTCAGATACGTTAGCACTTCACATCACCAGCATTGACATATTAAATGGGTATCATTGGTTCCGCAGACATACCGACAATGTCATCGTATGCATTCTGCTGCGCGCGAAACATGGCCGGGGGCTGAGCGCAGCTTCTTCAGAGTCGAAACAATCACAACGCTGAAGAATCAAGAAAGGAGGTATACGTTTCGAACCGTGAAAAGAGGTTTTCGAGTATGCTTGGATAAGAATTTCCGCTGTTCGAAGACTCGTAATCGCCGGCCGTGGTGTGGAAACAATTTGGAAGCCTTGAGCCGATGGGGGATAAACTACGTAATGCAACCGAAGCGCAGTTTGATACGGGATCCCAGCAGCCCCAATAGGATGCTTGACAAACCTTAGTGAGTCGCAAATATATTATAAGAAGCCTTATCAATCAATAAGAAGATAGAAGGTCGCCGGGTAAATATCAAAATATTCTGTTGGTAGGCCAGTTGTTGGCTGATGACCACTCCCCTCTCAGCCAGGAAATATGCGGTTTGTTCCCTTGTGACTAGTCAGATGACATAAGCTGAAGCCTCGATAAAGCGGGCG
The DNA here is from genome assembly GCA_001430955.1 of Chrysosporium queenslandicum. NCBI lineage: Eukaryota > Fungi > Ascomycota > Eurotiomycetes > Onygenales > Onygenaceae > Chrysosporium > Chrysosporium queenslandicum. The sequence continues at coordinate 207,521 of LJPI01000097.1, read as the reverse complement.
CTTGACATTGATATTTCTCATCCAGTGTTATATTGGCTGTAAGTGATGGATATGTAACACTGTATGGTAGCATGAATATCTATTCACTCCCTGAATGACATCTCCTTTGCACTCTTCTCGGAGTTGATGACATGCAGTGATTAAACTAAACATACATCGTACCTGGCATACCTAATACATCACACTCCCATATGGCTCAGAAAAGGATCTGCCAGATGCCCTGTCTTCAGCATTGGGAAGACATAATAAATCATCAGGTAGACAATATCAAACAAACCATAAGACTTGCAATGTGGTCAAGAATAAATGCGTAATGGGAAAGGCAGAGATAAGCAGAGAAGCATTCACATTGAAAAATGAATTTGGGGAAGAAAACCGGATAAAATGTTATCAAAGCATGGGTTACAGAGAATAATGTGTAGTGAATAGGGGGTGCAAGGTTCTTCCACGGAAGCGCCTCCGAATTGAGCAAAGATATGCCGCTCATCATCGTTGCGAACCTGATGACGCCGTAAACGCCTGGCCACTTGAGCGAAGAGCTATAAAAGCACCCGAGAAAGGTAAAAAGGGAAATATGCAGCAATCGCAATATTTAGAGTGGTAACCCGGAGACCTCTTAAAAACAATTTCCTCAAGTCAAAGTAGAGTAGCGAAAAGAGCAGAGAAATCATAGAGACAACCAGGCAGCCATGGGATCATTCAGAGTTAGTAAATTCTATCGCGGGTATCAGATGATGTTGTTGGCGTAGCAGAAATCGTCAAGGGGTTTTCGGTATTTTTGTGTATGTGTGTTTTGATCATAGTAGGCTGTCCCTGGCATTGCCACCTTAAGCCACTCGTGCATAATCGGAGACTGTTATCGTAATCTTGGGTATAACACATCAAGGCGTTGAATATTTTTAGAAAGTAGCGAGTAGTAGCGAGATTGAACAAATTCGCACCGACAATTTAGCCGCCACTCTTTTGAGCTTTCTCTTGAGCTCTGTTGAGTCGCGCAGCTCTGACAAGTGGTGCAAGGCTTGATAGCGGTTCACACATAGACATGAAGGGATGCTAAAAAGTATACCGGTCAGCAATGAACTTCACGATTGAAAGAATTCGTATGCTGCATACCGTAAGCAAATCATGAGCCGAGGCTCGTTTCTCAGGATCAACTCTTAGGGCGAGATGTAGAAAATCTCTGAAAACAGTCGACAGGCTTTTCTCGTCCTTGATAGTCGGGGTACCGTTTGTTGCAATTAGGTAGAGCGCCCTCAGTGGGGACTCGGTGAGATAGGGTGGCTCTCCTTCGATCATTTCAATCGCCATGATTCCCAGACTCCAGATGTCAACTTTACGGCCATATCCTGATCGTGTCACAACTTCAGGAGCCATCCAATATGGTGTCCCAACCATTGTATTACGTTTGTTCTGTGACTCATTTATCTGGGCGCAGAACCCAAAGTCAGCTAGCAAGATGTTAGCAGGCAAACTTCTGGTGAACTAAAAAGATGGGAAGCCCACTAAGTTTGATGTTCCCTTCCAAAGACAAAAGGATATTGTCAGACTTGATATCACGATGAATAACCCCTTTTGAGTGGAGATGTTGAAGTCCATGAAGAGTCTTACTGTATATCAGCCACATGACCTTTCACGACATCATAGGCGGGTGTGGACATACCTCTCGGCAAACAGCCGCAATCTGTCCCTCAGTCATAATGTTAAATGTGACAACGTCTGTTAAACTCCCACCTTCCATATACTCCATCACAACCCACAGATCACCACCATGCAAGAAGCTATCCATGAAATTAACGATGTTCTTATGTTTGCTGTCTTTCATGACCAGAATTTCATTAATGATTAGGTCTTTCTTTTGCTGGAGCTCTAGGTTCATCTGCTTGATGGCAACACATCTGTTGGTGCCAGTCTCATATGCAGTGTAAACACCGCCAGATGCACCCTGTCCAATCTTTTCAAGGTTTCGGTATTTGCGAGTGGGATCGCCAGGGGTACATATCGAGAGGAGGCGAGCTCTGACATCAAAACCGTCACTTTGTCGTACTCGCTGGCGTTGTCCTGGTGAGGGTCCAGCGCGTGCGGGGTGCGGGTATTGGGCTGGATCGACTGCAAGTCCATATTGCTGCTGTGCCGTTAACGGTGGATACCCTGGCTGTTCTACTCGGGGGATTTGGCCAATTGGTTGCAGTGGTTGCTGTGCCTGCGGCTGAAGCCGTAGTTGAGCGGAGGGGTCTGCCGGTCGTGTTTGCTGCTGTTGCTGCCGTTGGCGCTGGCTACGAGTGCGTTCTAATTGTTTACTGGTGATAGCTTGGTGTGCTGCCGTGCTGGCTTGTTCTTGCATTTGCTGATATTGAGCGGGTGAAGTCACCATGCTGGGAGGTACCCGTGCTGCAATTGCCATGTTTTGATTCGAGTTCGAACGGCTAAGCTGAGGTTGCGGTTGGAGTGGTCCGGCTTCGGGAATAGGGCGAATGCCGAAAGGATGTACGGACATCTCTGGTGCCGTCCGAGGATCCTTGGGCGTGGGAGGTTGAGGTGGTGGACGAGCAGGCATGAGGTTACTAGCCGAAGGCGTTGGGGCCTTTGGTGCTATACGGTTTGGGACCCAATTGGTGCCCGAAGGCGAGGGGCTAGGGGAGAGTGGACTAGTCGCTGGAACAGCTTTGGGGATCGGTGGCGGGGCCCTCGGATTCTCGAAGCTACCTTCGTGATTCTGAGGGAATCTTGGGCTTGCTGGAGGTGAAGTGAGCGCTGTGAGCGGAGAAAAAGAACCTGGACCCAGACCTCCTGGAGATGTCTTCAAGCTCATTGGATGTTCATGGTGATCAGTGGGTTTGGCATGATCAAATTTATGCCATACTCCTTCATCATCCTTTCCTGAAGTATTCTTCTCATAGAACTTCATGATATCGACCATGGTTTGCGGGTGTTCCTCTTGCTCTTTCTTTGAGATGCCACTCTCTTGGAGCATTCGCTGCCACTCTTTCGGAAGCCCCTGAATAAAGGAAAACCACATCAGTTCTGCGTCTGCTGGATCCTCAATTGCATGAAGCACAAATTGAAAAGAGTCCTTACTGTGAATTGGCCAGTTTTGTTGTCAAAACCAACATGAGTGACATGGACCGGATTTTCTGGTGCGGATATCTTTATGTTGCGGGGAGACCCGAGCATGCTATTCACGAAGTTGGAAAACCCAGACTTTTTCCTCCCGCCTAAACTTGGTTTAACGGCACTGCCTTCATCTGAATACCGCTTTGGCACAACCACTGTCCCATCAGGACTGGGCGGATCCATGCGTCTCTCCTTGATATTGAATGTCCCAGAGTTCCTCAGGGTCGGGGTGGTCCGTGGGTCCGGACTGGTGTTGTAGCTATGAAGAGGAGGGGGCCGCTGAGCGGATTGAGTGCCGGCAGAGTCCAACGCGTTGAGCATTCCGCGAGTATCGAAGCGCGATCCAATCAGTTCATCTGATTTCTGCAAGCTGAGAGACGATCGAGCGGTGTTTTGAGCTGAGTTTGGAGATGAATAGGTCCCGAACTCGTTGTGGAGCGCCACAGGAGAGTTGTGCTCGCTATTCTGATCGATCGACGATGTGGAGGAGCCAAAGCCGCCGGATTTTGTTCTAACGTGCTCACGGCTGGAGGCAGTGTGGGATCGCGGATAGATTGGAGCGGACGGATGTCGGCGAAGAGATGTATTGCTGGTTTGCTTCTTGATGGACCAGGTGGAACTTGACGACAACGGCGGCGGTTGCTTGAGCAGCTTGGTGGACGCCCGTCTGTGCGAGGAAGCTTTTGCTGAATCCATGTCCTTGGGTGAACCCTAGCGCAGCAAAATGGACGGATGCAGCCGCGGAGAAGGAGGAGGTTGACGATAACGGATATCAGAAGAGATTTGGGCCCAAGGGAAATAACAGCGAACGGCCCAACGAGAAGCGGCCTGGAGGGATCAAGCCACTTCGTTCGGTGGCCCGGATTGGCTGTCAGACCCTGCTCTTCCCGTCGGTGGCCCTTTGAGAGACTGGTACACGTTTGTTTCTGGTTACCTGCTGATGAAGCTTCTCTTTGATGGGGGTTAAAAGGGGAACAAAGCAATTAAATTGAGAGGAACAGACAGCATTTGTGGTTCACTCGCTAGGTTGGAAACTTGGGACTGCTTGAAGTTGATCCAGTAACACGTGGATGGTAATTATTAGGAGATGCGGGGAATAGAGGTCAAAGGGAAAGGGCCCCAAAATACAACAATGTTTCAGGACTGGTAACAGCACACTGATTGGATGAAAAATGAATGCCAAGCCCAAAAACACTGGATGTTCATTGGATGAGAGGAAATAGGGCGTGTTAGATGGCTGTACTAAAAGTAAGGTTTGCGGGCGCTGTACTGCAACCTTGGTTCCTCTGCGCTTCCGGAGGTACTGTAACATCCAGTACAGGGTGCATACACGCACACAGCCTGGAAACTGGCGCTTTGTGTGGTGTTTTGTATCAGACTGTGAAGTAAACCTGAAAGTGACGGTATCAACCAACATGGTGAGAGGTCTTTGCGGGCGGGTGACAGGTTTTGCCTCTCTCTAGCTCCTGCAGGCAAGCTTCCTCTGGATAAGAATAAGTCTTGCATTTTGGATGTTCAATGCCACTCATTCTGCAATATTGCATGCTCAAACTCAGCAAAAATTTCAGTAACACTCCTCCATCTATGTGTACGTAACTCTGTACAGAGTACTTCATTGTGGAAACAGACTGGAAGGGCCTGGAATAATGAAAATGGGCAGGTCAAAAAAGATTCTTGTTGTGGGCCCTCTTTTTGTGGAGCTTAGTTGCAATTTCTCGCCCATCCGAGCTTGTCCTCCATCGATAATCCCATCTCTAAAAAATCCTATTTTACTCCCGATATCAGCTGGTATTTTTCGGAGTACGGAGTTGAACGGTGACGGAGTGTTCAATGAAGGACGTACACTGAGCATGGCTTTACTACCAAGTTGGTGAACAAGGATTCCACAATGCAGGTTCGGAGCAAACATCGTCAAGCCACTTCGAGAAAATCGGTTTGCATGTCTTCGATGCTCAATCCAGACCAGGCATATGTGAAGGATCTCTCAAGGCCCTCCGACACCTTGTTGTCAGGCAATAATATCTGGCTGAGGACACACTGCGGCTGATCATCCGTTCCCAACCTTGGATTGAGGCTTACGGACCCCAGTGATGAGAAAGGGGCTTGCTTCTCAGCCTTCGCCCAGTTCCTTGTTACAAACCGGGAGATCCTGCTGCAAATTTTCCTGGGCTGCGGGCCCTGTCAATCCCAGTGCCACAATCTCCTTACTATGAGTGTGACAGGCCCTTCCCATATCAATACATACATACATCACAAATTGTACTGTGGGAGGGAGTATTCTGGATGCAAAGTAGTCTTGAGAAGCAGCTTTCCTGGTATGAAGATCGCAACCCAGAACCTCTATCTGAAAACAGCAGATGATGTTGTTTTCCAAAAGCTCCTGGGGGACATCTTTCGTCTCTTCTAAGGAGGCCGGGATGACCAGTTCCAGGTAGATTGTCTATCCTTCGTACATACAATACGTCCGTGGGAAATTGTCATTCGTGTCAGAGTTGTAACCCGGGATCGCGCATTTTCTAAGCTCCATTTCTGGAGAGGATGAAACAAAACGCCCGCGCCAGCAGTTTACGGCTGCAGTTGTCCTTGGGGGCAGACTTAAGATTATACGATCGTCTATGCATGCAGAGAACAGGCAAGCACCCGGAGACCAATCTCTTTCATCTCAGATCAGATTTGCCCTAAACCGGAAAAAAGAAAGCCAGTGGCAATCGCCATGGTAGCAAATGGGATCTCCTTCATTCCAAGATGTATCATACATGTAGGAGATTTTTCCGATTCGCGTCGAGACCCGATTCCATGGCGCACGGCTTTGGTGACTGCATGAAGCTAAACCGGGTTTAATATCTGCAGTCGAATCGTTCCGTGAGCCGGTGCTGCGAAGGAGCTCATTCACGGATCGAGATCCTGCGCTTTGGGGTTCTTCACAGATCCCAACAAATAATGAAGGTTGAATACGGCCTTGCGCGCTGCCCATGATGTATATAGATGGACCAACCTAAGGCTCCTGGGCCCGAGAAAAGCGCTTAGAATATATCCACACATGTCTCTCCTCCTGCTGCTACATACTTGATATTCCAGCAGAGAGATTCAAAATCAAATCGCTGCTGCAACCAGCTAGTTTGGGGGGCACTTACTTGACTTTGGGGATGCCGTGGGTCTGAGGCGCTAACTAACCTCCCACCAGGTTTGGCTGACTGACTAACTAATGGGCCAACTGCAACGTTGCCTCTCTTCGCTCACAACCAGATTTCTTCCTCCGCAAAAGAAGAGACGCTCATTCTCACGCTGCCATTGCACCGCTTCTCAACCCACCTCCCCATTCCTCTGTTCTTCATATTTCCTTGCTTCTACTCCTTTTCGTTTTTCCCCTTCTTCCCTTCGTTGTGATGGACTAACGGGCCAGATAACTTACCATCTCGACTTTTCATCCGATTCCTGCAGCCATTCTAACGGCCCCGTTCGTAGATCTTCACTGCATTTTATACAGCTTCTAAACCCCAGATTGACTACTCGATCCTATAGTTAATATAAATCCGGCGTTTGCACTCAAGTTGCTCCTCAATTCCACCTTCTGTCACTGTCGAATTTCCCTCGACGAGAGCTTCTGACCTTACATTTTTTTTCTCCTCCACCCGCATTTGTCTACCGACTTCGCTCTTTGCCTATTTTTAATCACTTTACATCCTTAGTTTCGAACTGCCCTTATCATCAGAATGGATTCTTCGGAGCAGCCCGGCTTAATCGTGAACGGTGCCCCCTCAGCAGTACCCTCCAAGTCACCCGCCGAGCTTCTCCAGGAAAAGCATGCACGCGATGAAGTGCACCAGCCCACAGTCGAGGAAGTCAAGGATGAAGAGGACATACTTCATCCGCCCCCATCCGCTGCCGCTGTGAAACCCTCGTCTTCCGGCCCGAAAGAAGAAACACCGAGGAGTGAGACTCCCAAACCGGAACCGAAACCCAAGACGGTGCCATTTGATGTGAAGTCGGAAGAGCTCTTTCCAGCTTTAGGTAGCGGGCCAAAGCCTCGTGCGCCTCCGGCAATGCCAATGGCATGGGATGGTCGTAAGGCAGCTGCTCCACCCGCCGGTCTGAATGGAGGATCTCGGAGCAATGTTCCATCTCGTACATCAACTCCGACTTCTGGCATTGCTACCCCTGCGTCCGGTGGCGCTCCCCCTCCGGGCCCGAGATTAGCGATGCCTGGAAAACACGCCGAGCAGATCCGTTTTGCCCCTTCTCAGATGTTGCCGAGAGGCGAACTCAGCAAGCCGCTCTCTGATATTGTAAGGGACATCAGCAGGAGGTCCAAAGCTAGGTTGAATGTCCGCGAGGGACCGGGAGGCTCCTACGTTTTCGAGGGTATAGGTACAGTGGATGCTGTTCGACAGGCCTTGAAAGAAGTTGCTCAGCAGGTTGGCTCAAAGGTTGGTCTCTCTGATAAACGCTCGTCGTATTGTAGACTTTTAACACGTGCCCTGTAGCAATCTATTCGTATCCCGGTTCCAGCGTCGGCTCGTCCGCATATCATTGGTCGCCAGGGAACTGTTGTACAGGGCATCCACGACAGAACCGGTGCTCAGATCAAGGTTCCCAAGCCAGATGGATCTAATCTCCAAGATGACGACGATGACAGTAACACAATTGACGTCTCGATTGAAGGCGACGCTGTTGCGGCTGAAATGGCAAGACGTGAGATTGAAGCCATCGTAAAGGAGCGGACCTCCAATATAAACCTTAAGCTTAAGAACATCCCTCCTGAGTTGTTTCCGTTCATTGCTGGAGCCCATAATTCCAACCTGAATGACCTCGAAGAGCGGACGAAGACCCAAATTCGAGTTCCTCGTTACGATACCTGGTCGAAGAGGCCCCCACCCCAGGAAGCGCCGGTTGGCCAGATCCAGTTCACTCCAGACCCAGAGAGGCATATTCACGTCTTCGGCGACCGTGTGGGCGCGCAGGAAGCTCGGGCTGAGATTGAGAGGCGTGCACAGGAACTCCAGCGCCAGATCGACTTACGCCACCTAGCTATCAACCGTGGACAGCATCAGTTCATCATTGGAGACAAAGGCCATTCCCTGCACGACTTTCTGGTTGAAACAGGATGTTCGGTCATCCTGCCTCCGCCTTCTGACGAGACAGAGTTCTTGACGGTCACCGGTCCTCCCAACCAGATCGAAATGGGAATCAATCGGGTAATGGATCTCGCCACAAGCATGCAAATGGCGAGTATCGACCTCTCACGTCAACACCCCAATGCTCCAATTGGACCGCATGCTTATGCCCGTGCACTCACAATGTATCTGCAACAGCGCCAAATTATCAAGGAACTTGAAAGGATGCATGACGCACATATTGTTTTGCCGTTGCTATCAGCAAATGCGCCCGTCGTCTGGGAGGTCTATTCCAGAGACGGTAAAAACACAATCCGCGCACGGTCTGATATCCTGAATCTAGTCCAGGCTCATCCTCCCTCGAAGCTTGCCACCCTGTCGGTCGATCCGTACTATCATGACTTCCTTCGTTCCCGAAGCGCCCCACAACTGAAACAAACCTATGGAGTCCACTTGGTTGTTCCGGATGATTCAGAACATTCGGATGTCTTACTTGTTTTCGAGGGCACTGGTCAAGCTGAACTACCGCGACAACGCCCTTCAGCAGAAGAGGTTACGGCTTTTCAAAGAGCCCTGAATGAGGCCCAGGCATGTCTTCTCTCTGCGTTGGGAGACCGAAATGACATTGTTTCGAAATCAGTCCCTGTCCCTTCAAAGTAAGTTACTCTTTCGAGTTTTCACTGCACTTTCTTCTAATATATCCAAGGTACCATGATAAATTATATAAATTTGTTGCACGTGAGCAAAGCACGAAAGGAGAGGATCATATTCCGGTACGCGTGGCTGTTGGTGACCAACAGGCTTCGCTTCGCGGACGCTCGAATGATGTTCAAGAGCTAGTCCCCAAGATCATCGCATTCGTCCGAGAGCAGGAACAGGATGAGAGGGAACGGGACAACAAAATATCGTTTGAGTTCCCACAGAAATTCGCCAATATCCTAATCGGGAAGAAAGGAGAGAACATCAACAAGCTTCGTGACGAGTTTGACGTGGATATCAAAGTGGAAAATGGAAAAGTAGAAGTCAAGGGACCGCCAGCCAAGGCAAATGCCGCCAAAACGCGGATTATTGCCCTTGCCAAGAAACTGGAAGATGAGACCACTTACGTGCTCAAGATTGCACCCCAATATCATCGAGATTTAATCGGCCAGAAAGGAAGCCAGGTCAATCGGCTACAAGAGCGCTACGGTGTGCGTGTGCAGTTTCCCAGAGCAGCTAATGTGGACGAGTCTGCGAACGATGCTGCAAGCGAGGTTGGCAGTGTGCGAAACGTTCGTTCCACCCAGGCACCTGATGAGGTCGTTATTCGTGGACCTCGTAAAGGGGCGGACGGCGCAAGAGACGAGATTCTTAGTTTGTACCAGTGGGTTGCGGACCACTCTTACACCGGTTCAGTCTCAGTTGCCCAAAGCCAAATCCCTTCTTTGATCGGCCAGCGTGGCCGCGAAATGGACAAACTCCGTGCAGATACTGGCGCACAAATCGATGTTCCTTCGGTAAACGAGGCAGCGGATGCTTCTGGCCGAGTCGAGATCAAACTAAAAGGCACTAAGAAGCAGGTCGAGGATGCGCGTAAATTGCTCTTGCAGCGCGCAAAAGAATTTGACGAAACAGTGACAAAGACGATCGACGTAGACAAGAAACATCACAAATCCCTTATCGGTGGCGGTGGTAAGTATTTTCATTACGCATATATGTTCCGTTATTAACTGTGGTTGTAGGTGCCAATATTCGTAAGATTGTCGTTGAATGCGGTGGTCCAGACGATGGGACTGCAGCTCGAATGGTTAGGTTTCCACGACCTGAGAGCGACGACTCGGTCATACGCCTAGAAGGCAAGGAAGCCATTGTCGACAAGATCATTACTGCTATCGAACAATTCGTCCGTCAGAAAGAGGATGAGGTTACCGTCTCGATCGACGTCCCACAATCGCAGCACCGTCATCTCATCGGGCGCGGTGGGGATACCCGACGTCAACTAGAAGCCCAGTTTAATATTGTTCTCGACGTCCCCAAACAGGGCTCTAATCGCACTGACGTCAAGCTTCGAGGCGGCTCAGATGCTGTCGAAAAGGCGAACACTCATATATTGACATTGCTCAAAGAACAGCAAGGTGAGACCGTGCAAGTGCCTCGAAGTCTCCACCATACAATCTCCGAAAACGGTTCTTTCTTCCGCCGACTGCGGAATGATTACCAGGTTACAGTTGATCATGCTGGAGAACAAATCCCCGCACGACCGAGTCCAACAAAGTCGAGAAACGCAACCGATGCTGCCTCACTACCCTTGATTACTGATGACCCGGCAGCTGCAGTTGACACTTTCTCTTGGAAGGTTGTTGATTCCAGCAATGATGATGCGCCTACAGGCATGATTCCGTGGGTTCTTTCCGGAAAGCCGGAAAACGTTGCCAAAGCAAAGGCTATCTTGGAAAAAGCCATTGCTACGGCTTCACAACCTTCAGCTACTGGTTACCTGATTCTCCCAGATCCCAGGACTTACCGCTTTGTCATCGGGCCCAATGGTAGCCAGATCAACGCCATTCGGAAACGCACCGGCTGCAGAATCAACGTCCCTAAGGACCAGGCCCGCGACGAAGCCATCGAAATCAAGGGTTCAAAGGAGGACTTGGAACTTGCTAAGGATATGATTTTGGATGCTGTCAAGGCAGGTACCAATGGGAATGGAAGAGCGTGATTGTCTCTTTCTGGTTGCCAAAAAGTATGCTGCCATTTAGGACTTGGGATGCCATTTACGGTGATGCATAGACGGGATCGTGCGATATCAAAGACACTTAAGAAAAATACTTCACTTACAACCAAGCCAATGTGGATTGGGCTTGTGAAAACGGCCAGTGTGGACTTTGGATTTGGCCTTATATATAATACCAGTTTGTATGTACTTTAGATTGTTAATACAAGAAAGCGGCTTTCTGTCTCTATTTGCTTTAGTTCTTAGCTCATCAAAGAGTCGTTAGACTCTGGGTTGGCCTACAGAGGGCCACAAGACGGTTGCTAGGGGATTAGAATGATGACTATGGTAAGTTTCAACCACACACCGAGTAGTGATGAAAGTGGTTTTCCGCAGCTAAACTTGTCATCTTCATTGTCTCTGCTGGTGGAACACAGCTTGCTTGCAGTTGTTCCAATATCCGACGGAACAGTCACGTGATCAAGGCCCTTGGTTCCAATTCTTATCCCTTGAAGCATTAAGAAGCGATTCAAATGACAGTCTTTGTGAGACCCTAGGCCTGCTAAGGCAGTTTGGAACCTGGGAGGGCAACAGTTCTGATCCTTGGATGTCAGAATGTTTTGAAGTTGTTATTCCCGGCTGATTTCATCTTGATGGAGCGATTTGGTCGCCCGTTGTGCTGACACCGCGAAAGCCCACCAGCACATGGAACAAGCCGCTCACCGTTGAAGATAACCAGACCGAGACACACTGCTTGAACGAAAATGATGCTTCCATGTGGTCCTTTCCCGTACGGGTAGCAACATCGACTTGAATCGTGGAACCGGAGAAGAACGCGTGCAGTGCAGAACAACAAGGGCTTATCTCCATCGGGCTCCAGAACAACCATAAAAACCGAGTCAGCCAACATCCCCGTTCAGGCGGGGAACGGTACCGTCGCGCGCTATGGAAGCAGACTGGGATGAACTCTCTCAAATCGCTGTTCCTCCTCCGGGGCCACACGTTTTGCCTACTGTCGCGTCCACCATTGCCTTTGACGATTCCCAGGAGCTGCTCTGGGTGGGGAACGAGTTTGTGAGTTTTGACCTGGGTTTCTCTCTGCTCTACCGCTTTCCCTTTGCCGTTTAGAACGCATTCTGTCGTTTAGGGAACTCGATTGTATGTGTGTATATGTGCTTACCATTTAACTCCGTTCCCAGGGCCGTGTGGCATCATTTTACGGTCCTGAGCTGCAAAGATACACATCCGTCAGAGCTCATCCTTCCCCCGAGGGTCCTGTCCGACAATTCCTCTTCCACGACAAGGGTGTAATATCACTATCGGCGAAAAGCATTCATCTGGCCTCGCGCCGTGGTTTGACACAATGGCACATTTCGCATCCGGAGATGAGCGAGCTGCGGTGCATGAGTTTTACGGCGCAACCGCACAAGATTATCGTTGCGGGTTTACAAGCTGCTATGTTCATAATCGATATTGATAAGGGTGTCATCGTGGACCAGTTGCCGACAGAGTACCGCTATACAATCATGAAGAAAAGCCGCTACTTATGCGCTGCCACCGATAGCGGCTCCGTCAACGCTCTGAGTCTCACCGATTTTTCTGTGGTTAAAAGCTGGAAAGCGCATGGTGCCGTGATAAATGATATGGATGCCCGAAATGACTTCCTGGTGACTTGCGGTTTTTCCGTTCGTCATGTCGGATCCCCGATTGTTGACCCCCTCGCCAACGTCTATGATTTGAAAACTCTCACCCCTTTACCGCCCATTCCTTTCCATGCGGGCGCTGCCTTCGTTCGCATGCACCCTAGATTACAAACCACCAGTTTCATCGCATCCCAAACGGGTCAGTTGCAGGTCGTCGATCTCATGAATCCAAACACAATCAACCTCCGACAGGCGAATGTGGCTTTCATGCTTGGTCTAGAGATATCGCCTTCTGGAGAGGCTCTAGCTATCAACGATGCAGAATGCTCCATTCATCTCTGGGGTTCACCCGCGAAGATCCATTTCAATGAGATCAGCAAAGAAACTGAATTTGCCGATATCCCTACACGTTCCTCTATACTTGATTGGTCAAGTGATACACCTTTAAATATTGTTGGAATGCCATATTATCATGAACGTCTCCTCTCGGCATGGCCCAGCCATTTACTCTTCGAAGTTGGAAATGCCCCTGTCCCGATTGACCCAGCTATTCTTCCCTACCTACGACCTAGCGAGCTCGGACAATACGCGCAGAATCCGCGGAAGAAACGTAGATATCAGGTGGAAAACACTCGCTTGCAGACTACGACAGAACTTGCTCTAGCAGCACCAAAGTTCTTAAGTGAGAAAGCCAGGGAGCTTCCAAATTCGAAATCTGAGAGTACGAAAGATGCTGCGACCGCCTTGCAAGGGCTGAAAATTAACGGGGAAACGAAAGAAGATCATCTCTTGAAATATAGCAATGTTGAGATCAAATATAGCAAATTTGGTGTTGATGACTTCGACTTCAGGTGCGATATATTCGGTGTCCAAAATGCTAATGCGCTTCCAAGACTCATACTGATCACTTGCCTAGATATTACAACAAAACTGAATTTTCGGGTCTCGAGACACATATCGCCAACTCGTTTACGAATTCATTGCTTCAGCTTCTCAAATTCATCCCATTGGTTAGAAACCTGGCATTGCAACATGTTTCGACTAACTGCCTCTGTGACTGCTGTCTTCTGTGCGAGATGGGCTTCCTTTTTGACATGCTTGACAAGGCAAATGGACAAAATTGCCAGGCTACTAACCTATTGAAAACCTTTAGCAGTTTTAGAGAAGCTGCAAATCTGGGTCTATTAGAAGAGAGCCTGAGCAATAAATCTTTGGCATCGGCTATCCAATCGGTCAACCGATTCTTCTTAAACCAGATTGCACACGACTTTCGGACGATGTACCCAAATTCAGATAGTTTGGACCACACTCTAAGCACCGCTGCTGTTGAGTCGATTTGTTGCATGTTCTGTCGGAATGAGATTGTGCGCGCTGGCAACGGCTTCGTAACGGAGTTGATTTATCCAGCTGTTGATCCCAAACAAGGACATCGCAATCCAGCATGCCGATTTTCAAACATTCTTCGCTCAAGCATCGAACGCGAGACTCAAAATCGAGGATGGTGCAGCACCTGTCGCAGATACCAGCAAGTTTCGATCCGGAAAACCGTCCAGCGGATGCCGCTGGTTTTGATGCTGAATGCAGCAGTCAACAACCCCGCGTGCCGCCGATTTTGGTCAATACCGGGCTGGTTACCGGAAAAGATTGGAATAATGATCGAAGACAACCAGATTCAATGCTATGAAGGGGAGCAATTACGGATCCGGCAGCAGAATAACTTTGACGGCTTAGCGGTGTACGAGCTAGTTGGGTTGATCGCGGAGATTGATATCGTGGAGCAGAAGAAGCCACATCTAGTATCGTTTATCGACGTTGCCATATCTGCACGTGAGCAAACAAACAAGAGCAATTGGCACCTATTCAATGATTTTCTGGTTACAGGCGTTAGCAAAGAAGAAGTGTTCTCATTTGCCCAACCATGGAAATCTCCATGTACGCTGGCTTATCAGATCTCGACCAGTCGGCATGGATTGGACGATAGCTGGAAAAATGACTTGGATACCACTCTCTTGTTTTATGAGTGGTCTATGAAGTAAGTACTACCCTGGATAAAAGCATAAATATGGTTATTCATTGATTCTCTATAGCAACCGGCGTCCAACCGACAAATGTCATATCCTCAAACTAGACGAGAAGCCTGTCGCCGGCACACCAATCGCTCTCGATACCGAATTCGTAGACTTAGAAAAAGCAGAGATTGAAGTCAAAGCAGATGGTACCCAAGAGATGATCCGACCAAGCAAAAGTGGACTCGCCCGAGTTTCCGTCATTCGAGGGTCCGGCATTGATGAAGGGGTTCCGTTCATTGACGACTATATTACGATCAAGGATCCGATTGTCGATTACGTGACTCAATACTCTGGCATCAAGCCAGGAGATCTCGATCCGCGGATCAGCCGTCACAATCTTGTCCCACTAAAGGTGGCTTATAAGAAACTGTGGCTCCTTCTAAATCTGGGCTGCGTGTTCGTTGGCCACGGACTGGCGTCCGACTTTCGAAAGATTAACATTCAAGTCCCTAAACCCCAGACGATAGATACACAGTACCTGTTCTTCCATCCGGGGAAGAATCGGCGGCTCAGTCTTCGATACCTGGCCTGGGCAGTATTTAAAGAATATATCCAAGAAGAAACGACCTCATCAATCACTACCACAACAAATCCCAACACTCAGGACTCAAATAATACGTCTACAACAACTACCACCGCCATAACAACGCCGCCAGAGGGCCACGACTCCATCGAAGACGCTCGCATGGCCCTTCGCCTCTGGAAAAAATTCAAAGAATATGAAGATGCAGGTATAGTGAACCAAATTCTCGAAGAAATCTTCCGTGAAGGAGTAAAGGTCGGGTTCCGCCCTCCCGCCAGGTGCTCCTCCCAGGGATCGGCCACGCCCGTTCCCAACAACAATAACAATAATAACAACAACGGTGGTGTGAACCCAGGCGGTTTATCCACCCCCGTTCCCACCAACCCGATCTCCCGTCTTCCTGTTAGTGGAAGGAACACGCCTGACTTTGTCATACCGGTTGCCCCCGTGTCAGGGACTGGCGGCCCAACCGGGGGTGGGAGCTCGAATGGAAGTATATCCGGTAGCACGCCGTCAACTCCGCGTCAAGCATTTCGCAGATCCACAGCTCTGACGCCAAGCAACGGAAGCTTTGGCGGTGCTAAGGGGCTCACGTTTGGTGGGAGTCCAATGCGCTAGCCACTATTATATTCAAAGAGCAACTGTGACGTAGAAAGGGATGGTCTTGGAACGTCGTCCTGATTTTCCGTTTTTCAATATGTCAGACCAGCCGGCTCAAGTGTGTTTGAGGCTATTCTAGGGCTTTCTTACGATTATGTTGGATTGGTTCGGATATAGTTTTTGTGGAATGAGAAGGCTCATCGTGTTGGAGTGATTCTCAATGACAGAAGGGGATGCTCATGCCAGAAGAATAGTGGAAGTAGTAAACTAGGTAAAAATTGAGATAAAAATCTGCTATAATGAAATTCATTCTTAAACAATCTGTTTGTTCTTGTATATCTCCCGACTACCTCGGACTCGCATCCTGCGATTGCTGGAACATATGCCTTGCCATGTAAGCCATAATCTTTCATGCTCAACTAAACATCCCAACATATTGGGGCGCTTAATCACAAAGATCATGAATATTGATTACCTCACATTCCCGTAGCTATGGGTATGGTAGGCCTAAAGGCATACCACGCTTGCGCTCAAGACACCGCCAGAGTTAACTAGAGTTGTGACAACATCCTGACTGACAGGCCGATCCACACCAAGGATCATCAAAGCCTCAGTATTAATGTCGTTCCCATTATCATGCTCCAACTTTTGGCCTTGGTCCTTGGTTGCATCTTCTTCAAGGAGCTGCTTTGAGACAGGAGCAACGCTCATGAAATTGATGTTGACTTCTTCCTTTCCAAGAATGCTTCCCACCACACCGATTTTTCCCGGTGAATCATAATTGTGGCAGATGAGCAGTCTGCCTTCGGGAACAAATGATGTAGCGAACCGGCCAAGGCGGGATATAACAATTTGAGATCCGGAGCAGGTGCCCGAGATAATCTGCTGGTGCGGAGTATGAGGAGAAGATTTCTGGGCCTCTGCGGTCCCACGTGCCCTGGATGTTGCTCGGGAAGGTGGCCTGGCAACAAGGGTGACTAGAGAGGAATATGAGTGTGTCGAAGGGTCACGAGAATGCTGCTCGTTCACGACGATACCACGCTCCCTTGCAACAAGTTCAGCATTGACGATGCTCACGTTGGTGCTGCTGATGGGACCCATCAGTCCTTTAATCAAGGCAGCAAAAAGTGGTTTCGTATTGTTGATTCCAGCAATCTCGCCCTGGTAAATCAGGTCAAACGTGTTCCGGTTAGCGTCAAAAGAGGTGGGTGAACTGTAATGCTGAGTGTATAAGCTGCCCATCTTCTCGGTTAGCCGAACGAATGGCTCCAGCTTTTTGTACTCCTCGGGAAGAATCAGAGGAGCGTTGACAGCGCTGCGCGGCAAAGCTCCCCGTAGAATCTGAAGGACCTGTTCGCAGACATCAATTGAGACATTCTCTTGAGCCTCTACGGTTGAAGCACCAAGATGCGGAGTAGCAACAACATTCGGATGTGCAATGAGTTTCGCGGCACTGGAATCTGGTTGTGGTGGCTCCGAAGTGAAGACATCTATGCCAGCACCGGCAATATGCCCAGATTGAAGAGCTTCCAGCAGAGCAACTTCATCAATCGTACCTCCGCGGGCTACGTTTAGTATTCGAGCGCCAAGTTTCATTTGTGCAAGCTCAGCACTAGATATCATGCCTTTTGTGGATGCAATTAGCGGAGTATGGATGGTGAGGAAATCCACAGTCGGCAAAAGTTCAGAGAGCGATGATACCAATGTCACAGATGCTGAAGAAGCAACCGCTTCAGAGGCATAAGGATCCATGGCCTTTACGTTCATCCCAAGCCCCTTTGCCAGTCTCGCAACAATCATGCCCACTATTAACAACAGTCACATTAGCACACTCTAGTTATATAAGTACAGATTGCTGCCAGCACAATGTTGCTCACCTTTCCCTAGTCCAATAATACCTAGTGTCTTCCCTTTGACTTCAACACCGACGAATTGGCTTCTCTCCCACTTGCCATCCTTGAGACTGGAGCAAGCATTGGGAATCTTCCTCGCCATTGACAGCATCAATGCAATTGTATGTTCGGCGGCAGCACCGACATTCCCAGACGGAGAGTTGACGACAATGATTCCAAGTTTAGTAGCAATATCAATATCTATCAAAAGGGATAGCCGTTAGCTGTACATCCATTAGAAAACCTATTGCATAGAACCGAACCAACCCACCGACGTTGTCCACTCCTACACCGGCTCTCGCAACAACCTTCAGGTTCTTGGCCAACCGCAGCACTTCGCTGGTCACTTTGGTCTCTGACCGAACAACTAAGGCGTCATAATCGGGAATAATCGCCCGCAGCTCCTCCGGGGCCAAGCCTTTCCGCTCGTCGACATCGACGCAAGTTCTTAGAAGGGCCAACCCATCTGATGATAGCTTCTCTGGAACCAAGACTCTGGGAAGAGAGTCCGAGGTGCTTAGGCGAGCCATTGTGTCAGTGCAGTGTAAGGTGGGGCAACTTGAGCAGTCTGTTGTTGATATCAGAGTCTGGTGGACAGAGTCTTCGGAAATGACCCCGTATCAGGACAGAGAGAAGGGAGCTTCACGATTCACGGTACAGCCTACCGTGCAGGTGCAAGAGGCAGGGAAGACTGTTTAGAGCGGGTTAAAAGAGCAGATATGATGGGTATATGATAGGTGCCATAGCATCGCACCCGAGAGTCAACCTGGGGCGCACAGACGGGGTTCGGGCTTCGCATTCACCCAGTCAGAGTGACAGCAAGCAGCTTGCTCACTGCATAATGTGGAAAGCTAAGTCTGCAAACTGCGCGATTGTGTCCGATCGAATAGCCACCGCAGCTTACCTGCTGGCTTGAACCAGTTGCATACCGAGTGCAGACCTAGCCAGAACTCTCCGAGACACGTCCACCCAAGTATGCACATCCTTCGTATGGTTAACATGTGGTTAGTACCCAAGTTAGTACATTACTGTTCAAGGGTGGTAGAAGCCTAAGTGTGCTCCAAGCTGGTTTTTCTTCATCTTTTGATTTTAATCAATCATCCAACCCCAATCCAATTAGTTGTTATTTTATCTGCAACATCCCAAGAACCATTAACAAGCAGGTGATGACGATCATCAAGGTAGATTGTAGGATAGCATTCCACCAGAACACTCAGGCCCACGTGACAATAGCAGGGGACCAGCCCGAGTTGCTATAATTATAACTGGCATCTGGGTTACAGAATCATGGATTAACAACAGGGATCTGGAGCATTGTCAAGTTGTATCCTAGCATATGAACTGACCTCAAGGTGCCTTTGACATCCAGAATACCAGTGTGTTGTTGTGGTTTTGACAGGAATTGAGGATGCGGCACTGTGAGGTTTTCATTCTCTTTATTCCTTTTCATTAGCTGTCTTGGTATAACCTCGCTATTGCATATCGCTCGCTCTTTAAGGCCAAATAGAACCAGAAACCAAATTGTTAAAGGCAATAGTGTACTCTGTATATAGAAATGATATTTTGAAAACACTGGACTGCTCTTCCACTGCAAGCATTTATATTTTAGCCTAGTATTCCATCGACTCCTCAAATAGCTTCCTCAACTCCTCTTTTTCGGCTTGCAGTTCCTTGCTGAGATTCGGCGCAAGATCCAGCACCCGCTTTTGAGGTATCGTGCCTTCGACTAACATATCGATATGCGAGCTGTTGAACCCCAGGTCCTTTAGGCCTCGTGGCTGGTCTCCCAACTTGATTAGGAACTCTGCGATTGCCTCTCCAAGGACCTCTCCCGCGCTTTCGCGTTTGACGTTGGAGACATCCTTTCCAAAGACTTCCGCAGCGGCCAAGTGGCGATCCGGATTGCTTGCAGCCGTGAATTTGAAGACGGCCGGGGCGGAGACTGCGACAGACACACCGTGCGGGATGATGTCGTGGTCCACCTGGTATCCTTTATGCTTATACCCAGGGTTCTGTCCGGAGATAGGATAACTCATGCCGTGACATAGATGCACGCCGGCATTTCCGAAGCCAACTCCTGCCAAAGTCGCAGCGAGAAGCATCTGACTCTGGGCTTCATGGTCCTCCGGGTCCTTGACGGCTCGTGGGAGGTACTTCACAGTGCTCCTTAGCGACTGGAGCGAGAAAATATCTGAAATAGGATTAGCACCTTGATACGCCGGACGGTTTATCGGGTTAGACGGGCGGGGAGTGCGCTCGTTGAATGGAATTGCAGTCCACGATTCAAGAGAATGGCAGAGTACGTCAAGCCCGGAGGAGGCATGGACGGCCGATGGCATTGTTCTCGTATTCAACGGATCGCAGATACCCAAAGTTGGCTTCATGTTTCGGTGGGCGACACCGGTCTTTGCCTTTTTATCCACTAGGTCAAAGATGGCTGTTCCGGTGGTCTCAGCCCCTGTTCCTGCTGTTGTTGGAATAGCAATGAGAGGCTTCAGTTGCTTGGCGATAGGCAGGCCCTTTCCCAACGGCGCGTTCACGAAGTCGAGGAAGTCTGCTTCGGGATAGACGCAATACAGGTTCATAAGCTTGCAGGTATCAATGACAGATCCACCGCCTATACACCCAGTTAGAATCGGTTTAAAACCACCTGCGATGCACGGGACTGAATCTGACCAACAGCTAAGAATGCGTCTGCATTGTACGGCTTAGCGAACGCAATGGCATCTTTAACCCTGCACACATCAGTCAACTTTCCATCCGACCCTCCTCTCGCACCGATTGCCATAGAATACAACACTCACGAATAATCCTTCGGTTCCACCCTCACATTATCATAGACCGTAAACTGAATACCCTCTTTACTCAATCCCTCAATCGCATTCTTCATCGCATCCAGCTTCGCGACGTTCTTATCCGTAACCACGAGCACCTTCTTTGCACCTAAGTTTTTGAAATCCATCCCCACTTCCTTTGTGGCACCGGGCCCGAAGCGGATGCTAGACGCGGCCATCTCGAATGCATATTCCTTCTGCAGGGACGGGTCAATTGGCGTTGCCATGTGCCGAACATGTTTGGCTATGGAAGATGGGGTCGGTCGGTGGTGATGGTGATGTGCCGGGTTTGAATGGCATGGACAGCTTGGAGGGTGGGTGTATTGGACTGTGCGGAGGAGGTTCAAGGCCCGAGTAGCCGCCGTGGGAGCGACCCGGATTGCAGGGAGAACCATGGCAAGTTGCTTTCGTTCTTTGGGACAATGGAAGAAGGTCAGGAATGATAGGATGGTCGATTGCGATCAAGTTTTATTCCCATGAATTGAAAAGAAGAAAAAGCATACGAGGACGAAGCGTAAGGCCGGTTGAAAGGCGTTGTGAAGCTCATTATCCTTCGGCCCTGCGGGGAAGGGGCCTGGAGAGAGATTACCGCGGCGCTGCCTCCAGGAGCCAACGAAGGCCCAGCCACCAGCTAGCTCAGGTGTGCCCGGCCTTTGCAACACTTAAAACTGATGCTTATCATTGGGGACCAGTGCCGACAAGGTTCTGGGCGGCTCTGGGGAAAACCCAAATCCCCCGGCTTCACTAGTAGCCGAGCCTGTCTAGGAAGACAATTCGCCCTTATCTTGCAGGGCTAGCATGCAGATTGAACAGGATCTCGATGAGATCTCCCGGGTGCCCACCATCACCAACCATTACCTATGGACATGGTAGTCAACTTTTTAGCCCCTAGCTGTACACCTTGGGAATTCACACAAGCAATGAGAACTTAGCCCTCAAGGCATGTGAGCAAGTTTCCAGCGGTCTTTGAAATGCTTCACTAAACAACGCCCTAAAACGGCACTACAGCGAGTTCAACTCCGGTGGATGATGTTAGGTGTGACTACAGAGGGATTTGGAAGACGGAAAAGGTATCAAGCTGTTGTCACCGCCTTCCCATTATTTCTCGAGGTACAGTACATACATAGGTAACCTGAAACTGAGGGTATGGCATGCCCAAAGAGCCCGGCCTCCCTTCAATTTCAAGACGAGGAACAAAATGGGTAGTATTCAAAGTGAAAAAGTAAACAGCACAACATGCATTCAGCCGGCAAATCTAGGTTGTCTTCGAGAAGGCGAAATAGGCCACTCAAAAATCATCAGGGCTCTCCAAATCTGCCAACTTATTACCGAGAAATTTTCCCAAAGCTGCACATTTTGACTCCAGAGCAAGTAAAATGGTCGGTGGGGAGCTTAGATTCAGGCTAGCTAGTCTTTTCAAGTCGCTAGTTCTGTCAATTTCCCATTGCGCACGGAGCGACTTGTCTGCCTCTTCATTCATAGTCTTACTGGAATCCGTCATGCGCGAAGATAGCTGGGGAATGGAAAGGGACCCGCCTGGCGCTGGGGCCGACGAGGCGAGCTTTCCGGCATCTTGTGCTGGGTTAGTAAGGTGGTCATTGACAGCAGAGAAGGAGTCGACGGGCCTGAGAGTTCGCTCAATGTCGCTGGAAGCGGAACTCAAGACGGGGCGTCGGTTGCTACCATTCGCGAGGGGTGAAGTAGCATTATGATCAATTCGTGTGGGCCCAACGACAGCGAGCAAGACTTTGTCTGCGATTTTAGTCACCACTGCAACGTGGTCTTCCAATTCAAAGATAATACTGCCAACGTCTCCCAGCGGGATGGAGGCGGTTGTGACAAAGGATGAGGGATGATTTGCAGGGTTGACACCCGTCAGGTTCCCGCTTGATTGGTTGACTGCGTAGGATTTGTATGCGGCCCCATATGTTGCGCAAAGGTTTCTGACTTGACGCTGGGTAAGAGAAGAGGCATGTGCAAAGACGGCTCCATTGGTGGCGAAAATGCTAGATCGAATAAAGTAAAAAAAGTTGTTAAGTAAACGTTCTCAAGCCGAATAAAGGCATTAATTGAATAAACGTCTGGTTCTAGGGGAAACTTACAAGATCGAAGCAATTTCAGGAGGAGACAAGTTATCTTCCAGCAAATCTGCCAATGCTAGCGTATCCAGCATCTTGATGTTAGATAGCATCGCAGAGGCCATGTCGTCGGTATTGGTTTCTAGATCCGAGTCGGTCTCGGTGCCATCAGGGTTACTTGCCCAGTCCCTCGGGAGCAATGTGCCTTCTGGCTGCGATGGCGGTGGATGATAGACACAGTCCTCAGGGAAGAAGAAACAGTTATCCCGATAGTCTATCTCGCTGTGGTCGTATTCGATGGGTTCGTTTGTGCACTCGAGGAGGTTCTGAGCGTGTTTCACGTGACTCCTTGCCCAAGCTGGAAGAAAGTGCGGATCTTGATGCAGGAACCACGGCTCGGGGGTGACCGTAGTAGAAGCAGTGGGAGGAGCTGTAGAAGAGAGATGCGGTGTGGTCGATGGTCGAGTTGTGGGTACTGCGGTGCCGGAATAGACTGATTCAGCCATTGACCATGTATAGGATAGGGCTCGACAAGAATGTATGCAAGGAAAGCAGCCATCAAAATCTGCAGGCAACCGGGATAGCAAATCAAAGCTGCAATGACAACGGAATGGAGCTAACTACTCGTTTTGGGTAGTTGGCCACGAGACAAAGAGCGATGTGCGCAGAGCAGCTGTACGTGCGTCTGGAGAGTAGCACCAGGGGAATGTTGGCACAGTCAAGACCTCAAGGCCAGCTTTGTAACAGGAGGGCAAGTGGATATCTTAGTTGGGCTGTTAAGGAGCATTGAAGCTGCTTAAAAGAGGCCTGAAAGCGGGAGGCCGCCACCACAAACAGGAGGAGCCATGCTCAATAAGAAAAAAAAAAGAAAAAGAGTCAAAACCCACTCCATCCCGCCAATGAACACATTGGCAAAGGAGAAGTGAGCCACACAGAATTAGGAAATGGAACACGTGTGCATGAAGCAGGAGGTAATAAAAAGAGAGAGATTTTAGTAACTGGAGCATGTCACACACTCTGACAGAGAAAAAGCAAAGAATGCACATACATTACCTGTGGACAGCGTCTGGCTCCTTGGGGGCGAGCGCTGAGTGGATGAAGGATCGTGATGCTGCCCAGTCTCACTTTCCGTCTGAAGTTGTCAAGGGGGAGGGTGTGATTACTAAGAGCCGGCCCTGCAGCCAATCACATGCGGCTTCCTCGGACATCCTCCCATCCCCACTTGCCGGTTTGGGAGTTCGCGTTTCTGCGGAACGGGTCAATGATTCCACGCGTTCCGCTCCGAAACACTAATCTTCGCTGGCGGACGAGGTTCCGGTGAACCAGCTTCAGCAGTGGAACTCTCACTCGCGTATGAGGCTGCCAGAGGATCGGGTCACGATGCGCAAGGTGGTTTGGTGTCCCGCTGCGAAGGACTGAGCGTCCGGCATGGGCACGTCGTCTGACCAATTTCTCGTCGCCAGGGCCCAGGCTTCAAGCCATCCCGCACTAATTGGGATGACTTGCATCTCACCATGAACTAGCGCAAGCAAAGAGCGCATCGATCGGTTCTCACCCCGTATGAATCACTCGAATGATATTGGCGCAATCCTTCTGGAGCGGGGCCAATCATGGAATCAGCCTTACTGTCTGCCTAGCTCCAAAACCATGGTTGTTGGTCGCTCTGCTGACTATCGGGAAGAATTACTTGTTTCTCAATTCGTGTGAACCAGTTAATTATCCCTAACTAGAAAGGTTTTATTGATTCTAACTGAAGGGCAGTATTACCGACACCAGAAGATGCACCATACTCGATTGTGGGTGATTGTTTTAGTAGGGTTGTGCCTAGAGAACCAAGATCGTTTCGCAGAGCCAATGGCTTCCCATCACCACTTGCTCCGGCTTTTCAATGCTTCGTTTTGGACGACTTCGATCCAGTACCCGTCAGGATCAAGAACGAATGCGACATTTTTCATTCGTCCATCGGTCAAGCGTTTCTTCCAGTTCACATTCAAAGACTCAAAACGAGCACACGCGGCATCCAGATCGTCAACAGAGATACCTAAAGATCGACAACGTTAGACGACGTAAGCATGAGAAAAAGAAGAGGGTTTTGCCAGCCGTACAGATATGCCCGAAGCCCTGTGGCTCCGAGTTGCCGTCATGGTAGACCTTCCCTTCTTGCTTCTCAGTCCCATAATTCCATGTAAGTTCCAGCAATCCCTCCCATTCCGCCACAGGATTCGACGAGTCCTTCTTAGCTGGTGGGTTCGACTTTGGATATCCCAGAAAGTACAGATTAAAGCTTGCAGCCTCGTTCTTGAGCTCCCGTACCAGCTCCATTCCCATTGTCTCCTGATAATACTTCAAGCTCACCTCGGGATCTTTCACTCTAAACATGGTATGGTTCAACCGGTATGACTTCGGGTCCGTCTGTGTAACCGCACCAGAAACCTTTTCGTCGTCCGTCTTTCGAATGATCTCGACCCAATACCCATCGGGATCCTTGACGAACGCAATGTTCCTCATCTTCCCCTCCGTCAATTTCTTCTGGAACACATATCCCGCATCTTCCAGTCTCTTGCACGCCAATTCGATGTTATCAACCGAGATCGCGATGTGTCCAAATCCACGGTGAGGCTCAGTATTTCCATTTGCAACCGTATAGTCGGGATCGTTCTCGGTGCCATAATTATGAGTGAGCTCAAGTACGCCGTTTCTATCTGTCCAATGACGGGGCCCAGAAAGGGAATTGGGTCCGTCATAGGCGAGGAAGTACAACGAGAATTTCGCTTCTTCGAAATCAAGCTTGTTGATTTGCGAAAAGCCGAGGAATTTGTAGAACTCGACTGGGTAAGAGGATTCAATCAGTTTGAACTACCCCAGATCTCACGACCATTTTCTACATTCAAGTATGAGACGGTAAACGTACGTGATTTCTTCGGGTCCTTTACCCGAATCATGGTATCTATGCACGAGTATGGGGTCAGCATTTTCTCCCCCTGGCAAAAGGCTATCGAAACGTGTTTCCCCATAAAACGGCCTCGAACTCACGATTCAGCTTGTACGTTGACGTATCGGTCGACATGATGGCCGGATGGATGTACAGGCACCGGCAAATGCTGTACTTCTAGAATATCAATGTTCAAAGGTGAAGGAAGAAAAAGAAAGAAAAGAAATGTCGACCGGGAACTCAATTGAGTCGAGGTTCACTTACGGATTTTATTCCGTTGGAGCGGGGTCGGTTACTATCTGGCCTGCCAAACCAAATCAAAGCACCGAATGTGGTGCGGGGCAGGTTAAGAGTGGCTATGACGTAGTCAGCTCTGGGCCCATGATAAACGCGGCTTTACGGGGAACGAGCCTTCGGTCCGTACAGTGGTCAAGGCTGCTGCTGCGGGGATCGAGAGGGATTTCAGGATCTGTTCCGAGATCTCTCCTTCTTTGAGACCTTATAAGCCTTCCCGTGGCTGTCCCGCTGGTATATGCCGCTCTCAAGCCCTTTTCGCAATTTGTTACAGTCGCGTTCTTTCTGCCCTCTGTGCCTACAAAAGTTGCAGATCACGTTCGGAGAGCGGGAGAAGTTGCAGCCTGCTCCAGGTCCGCCGCTCCTAGATTTGTTCAAGTCACGATACCGAGAGCGATTGCTATCGGGCCCGGCCGCGGGCCGCCAGAGTTTGGGGTTAGTTAAGGTTGCCAGCCGAAACCGGGGCTCGCTGCGGGTAGTAGTAAGTCTCTATGTATTGAACAGCTTCGAGAAGGGTTTTAAAATTAGCAAGAATATGGGTTTTCATATGCCAATTTGCTGGTTCGTCAGGAATTCGGTTACAAAGCGCGTTGATTTGGCCAAGTTCATGTATATACTCCGGGGCGACGTGTTTAAGCCATAAAAACGCGTTTCTATAGCGTCTTGCAAAAGTCAATGGAGTGTCACATTCCTTCCAAAGAACGTTCGCTAGGTCTGTTGCTGCTCTGGAAATATATTCACAAGCAGTTCCAGCACAATTCATCTGAAGGGTCTCCCACTTTTCCCGGAGTGTCTATTTTGGTTTAGCCAGAAGTGGAATGGCACGGCGCTTAGTTCATGGCTTTCGAACAATTCAGCAGTCGTTCCCGTGTTCTGCATCGCTCCGCCTTTTAGAAAAGAGTAGAACAGGCAAAGTCCCAACAAGTCAGACTGGATGAAACAGTTCAAAGACATCCTACAGACAAAACAGATGTTCAATTGAGTAAACTAAATTGAAACCAGTCATGCATACTATGTCGAAATATGTGGATAAAGAGAGAAATGGGTATTCGATATTAACAAACAACAGACTTGGGGTGATATACTCGGGGGTATAAACAAAAATGGGGCCAACATGATAAGCCAAAACTTCATCCAATTGACAAGGATAATGTAAAAAGGGGGAGGTTGATGTGTGCGATTCAAAGAAAGGTGAGACTTCAAACAGCCTTCGCTGCTCCATCCACCGCGACCACGCCGTCTTCTTGCTTCTCCGCTGGCGCGGGAACAGGATCCGCTTTCAGTTCCGCGGGTTTACTATCCACCAGCGGCGGCATGACAGGCGACTCGGCCTCCGCGGGCGGCTGCGTCATGCTTGCGCTCCTCTGCACCACCGTCGGGCTCGTGGCTTGACTACCAGCACCGGTCGCGCCAGCTCCAACAAAGCCCGTAAGCGCATTGGCCCATTCGTCCACCTGGTTCTTGCTGTGCGCCTTGAAGTGCAGTTCGGAGCTCATGTGGAAGGCGTTTCCAACCTTGCCGCCCGACACGTCCTTGCCCTTGACGGAGAATTTGAGATTGTCGAAGCTGCCGATGGTGCAGTCGGGGAGGTACAGCGAGATGTCGGGCTGGGGATCGTGGCGGAAGTCGTCGTTGTCCTTGAACCCGTGGAGAAAGCCGGCTGGGGTCACCACGTAGTACCCTTCGCTGTAGCCTTTCACCATGGCACGGGACTTTCGCTGTAGGGTGCCCTCCACCAAGGGTTTTGTAGCGCGGTGTTCCTGGTTGGGGAAGGTGATGTTGGTCATTGAGCGTGGAGGTGTGTTGGGGTTAATCAGAGATGCATCGTTCCGCTCATAGAAATTCGCCCATTCAAAGTCCGTCGGAATCTGCTGCCCCGTGCTGACCATGTCCGCGTACATGGAGCGCTGGCGATCCGACTGGGCGCCCATACACTGAAAGAAGCGGTTCAAAGCAGTCTGCACGGTTTCCAATATATGCGCCTCGAACTGCTGGAATGAATTTTGTATGGCAAGAAGCTCTTTCAGATTGTTATTCTCTTCGTTGACCTGCTTGTTCAACCGATGGTGGACTCCGCGGGCCAAAACGTATGGATCATGGGAAGCTTCATGTTTCGACTTTGTTGCCGAGTCAAAGGCCGCTGTATACTGCCCAAGGAGCTCAATATGCTTCTGTGTGCTCGTGCGAGCCTTGGCGACCTGCTTCGCAGCCTTTGTAGCACCATTCTTGAGTTCTTTAGACTTGGTCTTGATTTCGCTATGCAGTTTTTCGAGAACCGGGAGCACAGTGGACTTGAGGTTCTTCTCGGTTTCGAGATGGACGTCGGCGATGCCCTAGAGACATGAAACCATATTAGCAGGGAAATCTTTTGACGTTGCGAAACGAATATGGTCTATACCCGAGTGTTGAGTCGCAAACTGTCAAACAGACCGGTTACTCCACCACTTCCCTGGACGAAATGGTGTCCTTCCTTCAGTGGCTCGGAGACAGTCTATCAGAGTCGTGGGTCAGTCATGATCACCTGGGCTCTAGATTTGAACAGGGGAAACCAACCTTCAAGATCTTCTCAAACTCTTTGGCCTGCGCCTTTTGCACTTTCTGTGTCGCATTGACATAATTTTCGAGATATCCACACATGTGCTTCCATGCCCGCAATCTCTCAACTAGAATGGAGGTAGTCTTCATGACGCGCCACCAAAAATCATCAAGGCCGCGATGGTTAGTCAATGGCATTTTCCAAAATGAGCAAGGCAGGTAGGCTTCATAAAGTTAAACAAATAATTTTTGCAATGAAATTAGGAACCTAGGATGGCGCGAGTAGTGATTCGTAGAATAAATCATCGATATTCCATAGAGACATATTCTTGAGGCAGTCAAATCTGGAGCCGAACCCAATGAATCTGGGAGGAAGACTTCAATAAATCGAAGCCAAAAAAAAAAAAAAAAGATGGCAGACCGCAAGATGGCCCAAGGACTCCATAACGCGATCACATAATGATGGCACAGACACCCAAGGCAGGGTCAATGAGTTGGTGAATGACATGTGTCGGTTCAATTCTCCCAAAAACTCAATAATCCCTGAACACCGACTTGAAGCCCAAATTGCGGCGACCCAATCGGTCTCATCCCCCACCCTTCGCAGCAAACAACCTTGAAACAGGCCCAGGCGGGTGAGAATTGCACAAACTCCAAAGGCAAATGGGCGATGCAAGACAAGAGGAAAGGAAGAAAAATATTTGTTTCTTTTACTCACAGCACCCATATCAGAATCCGGAATGGCATCTTCGTCACTGGAAGCGTTTGTGGCGGTGGTCTTCACCGTCCCTGAGCGATGAGGAAGAGCTGTCATCTTTAGCTTCGGTAGCCCTGGACACGCTCTTTTCAACCTCTAAATTGCTCTTGTGCCGTGTAACTCGCTTGGAAAGTTCCCTTGTCCCAGTTGCCGATCAAACCCGAGAGACTGTCTCGTATGAGGAGTGAATCTCGAATGGAAATAAAAAAAGCAAGAGGAGGCAATCCGAAGGTAATGTCAGGCGAGGAGGAAAGGGGAAGAAGAAGTCAGAGATCTGTGGAGGGGTTCTTGTCGGGTCGATAACTTAACGATTAGCTTCCCCACTAGTTAACTACTGCAGCTCAGTTGATTCTGTTTGCTCACAAACTGCACACAATTGCAAGGAGAGAAAGAGATGTTCCAATTTTGCTTTGACATGCACAGGGGTTTCAAAGCAAGTTGAAGTAATACACGGAAGTGCCTTAAATATTAATGGCATGAGGTTCCCTGGATCCTGGATTCAAGGTTCTCGTCTGCGCTTGGGCTGATGAGGTCATTGCAGAGTTTAGACTCGCAGATTTGGATGGTGCCACAAGTAGTTCTGCGAGGCTAAATGCCGGCTTGGGGGCAAAAAAATACTCAACACAAAAGCCAATGACGGATGTGGTGATATGCTAGTGCATAGTTGTCACGCGCATATTGTAGGATGTATGTATAGTGTTATATGTACAATACTCCGTATGTAGGATGTCTAATGCGTCTGTCGAGAGAGTTGCGAACTGCCCACCATCAACCCTCGACAAACGCTTGTGCGGGTGATCATTAAAAATAAACGCCGTCGAGGTCTGTTGCCATTGCCCAACCCAGATTCCGAATCTCATCTCAACGCCGTAGAAATGCAGGCCAATTCGTGAATCGTGAATAGTAAATCGTAAAGGTACGTATAGAAAACCGGAGTATCGGTCATGAAACTAGGTTGAACGTTTTCGAGCAATGCCCGAAGGAAGCTATGCTCTACCACGCGCTTGCATTATCCTGATTTGCCTTTCGCTGTCCTGTGAATGGCCGTGGCTAGCACCGCGATGGTGAAGTGAGAAATGGGGCCGAGCAGAATTCTCAAGAATTCCAAACAGCCGGCTGCTTCTTCGAGAATGAGATGGCTGGGCCATCGGCGGGCGAGACGCGCCGGAAGCAGTGGCAGTCTCATAGTCTGGAAGGGTTCCATCATAATGTGTCTTTGGGCTTGATCGGAGAGCTGTAGAGTAACTAGGTACACGGCAAAGGTCTTCTACCTCGCTGATTTGGGGGTGAGGGGTGACAACGCCCGACGGAACGTGACCTTCTTCTGAAGAACGGCCTGAAGCGTCTGGCGTAACAACGTCAAGTTCGCTCATAATCGAAGGGAAGCGATCGGAATTATAGAAGGATCTCCGTCGAAGTTCGTCTCCCGGAGCTTCCAGCACTTCGGGAGGCGGTGTCGCAGGAACGGATCCGGTGGTATGAAGGTCGGTAAGTCGACTATGAAGAGCAAGCGCACAGATATCTTCTGGCCGTTGACCGGGTAGGGTTGCAAGATTCTCGGCAGACATATTTCTACTTTGCGACATGAATGGTGAAGTCATACCGCTATAAACACCAGGAGTGAAATAACCATTTGGATCCAGATCACCATAAAGGAGATCGAATTGATGTTCACCATACAGTGGGGGAGCTTGTTGAGCTATGTATAAATCGACCGTATGTAGTGAGTTCCGATTCTGGTTGACCAGGTTGTTGTTTTCATCAATGGGAAGATTTGGAGAGATGAAGATGTGGATTGGAAGGGTTGCGCGAAGCTAAGCGATCACCTTATTAGCAGATGTATAAGGGATGGGAATTGGAGGGAATAATACCTCTGAAGTATGCCCGTCAGGGTTGTGAAGCTGAACTCTGAATTTGAGCTTATGCCTGATTTTGATGCCTTTTGCATCTGTGTCCTGCAAACACTTGCGTAGGGTCTTTGGCAACTCCCAGTTTTTGGAGAAACTATATCCTTCGACCTCTTCGTCCAAAATTTGTAAGTCCCTTTCACTGTCTATCTCGAAGGACTCAGAAAAGATAATCCTGGACGTTTTTGTGCTCTTGTGTTGTTGCTGCGGCGATTCATCTGCAGCTATGGAAAACTCGTGGGTCTCGAGTAACTGAGATAGAATTGAGCCAATCCTTAGACCTTTCAAGAGCGGAACCAGACGAAAATTCACTGTAACATGAGTGCCAAATATCACAGCTTTGTTCGGGACTGAGATGGAATATTCAAGCTTATTTGGCCATATGTTCTCCACGGACTTTGGAATTGTCAGTCGCATGCCTTTTCCCAACACAGAAGCTATGGATCACTCACCATCACATGTATTAGCTCCAATGCATTTGGATCCAAAGTGCGAATAATGCGCAGTGGTTTCCTGGCATGAATATCCTTTGCATACTTTCGTCCAATCTCTGCCTTCAACCGATATGTGATCCACGTGTCTGGTAAGCCCTCGACGCTTTCCGGTAGCGAGCCCGGTAAGATGACATCGAAAGGAAATTCATAGTTGTCTGCGGGCATGATCTCGGTCTTCCCCTTGCCTGCATCTCGGAATTTCCAGGTCTTTTCAAACACTACCTCTTCCTTCCCTTGTTTTTTGCTCCCGGCGAGTGGTCCGGAGACACAAGCCCACCTTAAACGAGAGAACCGTCAGTAAGCTACATTCGGGTCGGGTCCAACTGGTCACTCACCCTACTCGAGCAATTCCCACAAGCTGCAATTTTAGGTGCTTGATTGTCAATGGCTCCGACAGACAGAGCACTAAGGTGCCCTTGAGGTGAGCGCTAGCAGCCTCGTCTGGGCTTCCGCGAAAGACGATATAGTCATCGTCAAGCCTAAGCTTTGAGAGTGAGCCGCATTGCTACATATGGACTGCTGGAGCTACGCGAGCAAACGAAAATTTGAGCGAACAAGGCACGAGAGTGGCCATACCTGATATCAAAATACTTGGCGTGGCTCGCATGGCCAAAGAAACTGAGGGCCATGTTAGACGGGACCTGATCGCATCAAGGCGCGAAAAGACGGGTGCCGACGAGGAGGATGGGATGATGCAAAGGTGCAGCTTGGAGGCTCTAGAATGGATAGAATTGAGGTGGCGAAAGGTTGTTGGAGGTTCAGGTTGCGGGAAGATTCTGAGGATAAAGAAACGGCGACGAACTGGGACAAAGAAGTTGAGAGGTTAAGTAAGGGAGGGCTGTTGGTTGGTTGGATCGCCTGTAAATGGAACAATATCAACAGTCGGATAGTAGTCACAGAGACAATTAGGAAAGAGGCGGTGTTTTGCTTGGTGTTTCTGGCAGGCACGGTGTAGTAGGGTCGCAAAACTCAATGGAGAAGGAATGATCTATCAAGTATCAAGAGATGCAAGAGCGATGGATGTTGACAAGTGAATCATGAACAAGGCAAGAACAACAGCGAGAGCCGCAGCTTGTCGTCCATAACTAGCAATGCTGCTTGCAGATGAGGAGAAGAGCGACAAGGGTTACTCGCACCCTTGCAGGCAGAGACCGACATAAATCCGGCGTTGCTGTTAATAGTCACGCCCAAAGAAGAGAGAAGAAAAAATTTCCCTCCATGACGCCGGTGACGATCAGTCACCACAGCCACTCACATCGCATCCCTTCAACTAGGGAGCCAGGATCCGCTTTAACCGTGATGGTGAGAAGGAAGGCCAAGGGAGGAGGGGTGCCAGGATGCTAAAAATGCCAATCAGCCTTTAGCTAGTGACGACTGACACTTTATTCCATCACAGTGGAGACAGGCGACGGCAGGCCTGGCACTACGACTTGCAGGGCGGAGCACGGAGGACGTGCCAAACCTCGCATCCCCTCCAAGCTTGGAAATCTTCAAAGGAATTTTCCTTCGTCGACCGAGATGTGCATGTGCTGGGAAAGGGGCGAGGTACGCCTGGAAGTCGAGGGGGCCCAGACTTTGAAATTGACATCGCTGTTACCCAGTCGCATCCAGGTCTAGAATTCTATTTTTGAGATCTCATGAGTGAAGAAGCGATGGGCTCTTCCTTGCGAGTACGCGCTCCAGGGAGAAGGTGGGAACACGGCAAGTCATCCGCATCGCTTCTCAAAACCAATCGTATCTGAAAGTTTATTAAAACACAACTCCCGGCAGTATCCAACGTATCCAACATTGCGCAAAGCGTCTCAAGAGATGCAGAACGGGAGCCAGTCAAAGGGCTTCCACATAACATGTCTCCTTCGATAATCTAGACATAACCTTGTCTTCCACAGATCTGACAAACGCGATGCAATACTTAGTACTTGTCGCGGCTCTCGATGAACGTGTCTGGTCAAGCAGTCAACTTCCGGTCACAGTGGATGGACACGTTCCCAGCCAGCTCTGGCCAAGCCCGCTTTTCAAGCGGATTACCCACCATCCAAGCAACTAATCGATCTTGGCTCGAAGGGCCCATTCTCTGGAACTTCCAATTTACCATCAACAAAGATATCCATGTCGCCGTGACGCCAGAGACATACATGTTTTACCCTGTTGTCGATGTTGTTAATCGACTTGATATCGCGCAATGCCCACATATGGAGCATGCTGATCGGCCGAGGCATACCCTGCTCGGAAGATTTAACATGAATACTAATCTTCCTTGGTGATTATCAACGCCGGCCGGTCGAGATCTCAGTCACATGCTATGGCACTACATGAGGAGAGTACGGAGTACTGCTCACTATTATGGAATTTAGTATCTTTGGGCGTGTCAAGTCAGAATTCAGTATCCCAGACACGCCGTTACCAATGTATAACTACAAAAGACTTGGATCGCTTGAACCACTAACTACGAAGCTCTTAATTGAACCGGAAAGAGGCGCCATGAATAGCCGCTTTTCAGCGCGGGAATGCAGTGCAAATTTCCCGTAGACTCGTTCAACAAGCCGATTCGTGGAATGGCTTGCTAAGGAGACCAAGTCAAAAAGTGAAAAGAAATGTTAAGAACTCGTCTGGAATCACCGATCACATGGTGCGAAATGCCTATTTCCCCGACTTATGTATGTACATACTTAACTTATTCTTCTCGGCCCGATCCCAGAGCCCTGAGCACCATCGATTCCTTGTGAACAAATCCAGAGTAACCACAACTTGTACTTTTTATCTGTCTCTGGCATGTCTTATTATTCCAGAGACCTGATGTCTGCAAGAGACGAACTAAATGTTATCTCAAGGGGCGCTCATACAATAACTACCATAACATCATGTTAACTAGTAGCGGTATGTTCGCTCACCACACAATGCTGTGACACCGGGTGTGTGATCACATGCGGGGAACAGATCAGAGTTGCATTCTTCAGGTCATTGGTTTCAACAATCATCAGCAGTGGCCGCTTTGAAAGGTCGAGTCGTCAGTTATGCAGTTACAGAGTATGTTGTCACCAATGAAGGGTCAGGCCACCTTGATGAGAAATCGTATGATGCGATGGAAACCGCCCGATCATCAAGATCATCAAATATTGGTGAAAAACCTATTTTTCCCATCACAAGCACGATGCGGCAAACGTGTCCGTACAATACCAGTTCCTGTGCTAGTACATCTATAATATACATACACTGTGTCTGCACTGATCTCAACCTGAAACTTGTCTACACCAAGCAAAGTTAAGGCGCAAAGATGCCAACATAATATGCTTTAACATCAAAATTATCTCCGCCAAATTCATGAGGGACAGGACCAATGGGGAAAGAGAATTTCCACCGGTGGGATTCACTTGTTACGTTCGCAACGAAGGTCTCGTCGACCTCAATTCTTATGCTGGCGCCCTTGATGAGTGCGTACTTGGTGCCCCGGCTTCCTCTTTATTGCCGCTTTCGTGAGGACGATCCCAAGTCCGAATATGCCCTATGGACAGAGCGTGAGCTTGAATCGATAACCAAGACAATGCGTCAAGACATACCATCAAGCGATGAGGTCATAATAGAGTCCTCCAAGAATCCTATCCAGCTAACGGGGTCTTCGCCAATGACCTTCGACTATTGTGGGAGGGGCATGTCAGCACAGCTTTCCAGGATATGTCTGCTGACAGAAGAGGCTCCTTGCGCTTACCAAAATGGGCGGTAATTGTGCAGTCATTGAGCGTGATTCAACGGGGTGATACATGGGCCCTTCGTCCCTTGTGTCCGGTTGACTGTCAGTGTGGGCGGAGTCAGACCTTAAGCGCCCCGTGGGGTTAAGGTCCGTTCGACTGCGAGTAGCTGCATGCCCACTGTTTATGGCAATGCTATTTCGCTGACGGACAGTGGCTTGCAACTGTGGCCATGAAAGTTAGCTTCTGGGCTTGATGGGGCTCGTTGGTATTTCTCACTGCTTTGGGACGGTGAAGCATCGCGGCACTAAAGTCCCATAGGAGAAGCCGACAGTCATCTCCCACACTCCCAAATCGGTAATTTCTCTCATCGCAACGCCAAGGGTCGAAGGCAACACATGTTACCCACGAGTTATGTCCCTGGCATCGCGCAACTATTTTACGCTCTTTAAACGACCAGATGGAGATAAGGTCATCCTGACTGCCGGTTACGATATAATTGCCATCCGGTGACCAGCAGATACAAAGTATTCCTCCGTAATAGCTTGAGAAGACATCTAACAACCTGTTGATGATTTAGCCTGAAAAGCCAGCTGAAAGGAATGCACGATGCATCTGTGTCACTATACCTCTCTTCTAGATAATCCATAATGCATAAAGTGCCGTCTTCCAAAACAACTGCTAGGTGACGACGGTCGGGCGAGAAGGCGAAGCTATTTATCCGATGGTTTGATAACTTCCAGCATGCCACTGGATTTGTCTTTTGATTTGGCGAATTGACAGACTTAAGGACTTTCAATGTGGTTCTCCCAGCATCACCATTCTTCACGCCGGCTGAATCCAAACTCCCATTGAGGTCTTCTGGAACAAACGGCGCATCCTCCTTTTCTTTGTCATAAACCATTAGACGACCATCGTAGTGGGCGGCCATGAAGAGGTTTTCTGACCCCGGAATCCACTTAATATGTGCCACAGGCGAGCCGTTGATACTTGAATTTTTATTGATGCGCGCATATCTTTGCGACATTGGCTCATACCAAATAATGTCCCCTGAGGAAGAGCCCATGACTATGTCCAAATGGGAGACACTTTTGGTTACCTCGTTTACATCATGTGACAATATATGCGCCTTCATAAAAAGTACTTTTGCAAGGGGGTCTTGCTTGTTTTTGGCACTGAAATCCAGCCACTGAAAAGCCCGGTTGATATTTGCAAATACGTAAAGCCCATCCGGACTTCTGTCCGGCAGCTTTTTCAGCGCATAATCGCTGGTGATTACCCGGGAAATGAAGGTCGACGTGCTCTTAACGATGCTGTTTTTCGGCTTTCGACGCTTCAGCCCTGAGCTATCCTTGCCCTGTGAAGTGGTAAGGGCGGGATTGCCTTCCCCGAACGCTGGGCCAGAGACAATTGATAAGTTGTGGCTGCTTCCAGCTTCTGAAAAGCGGCTGCTGTCATATTCTCGCTCCTTGATAGTCCGTAGATCAGGGTTTGTGCTTCCGAAAGTGTTCGTTCGAACGATGTTCGGAGGGTTGCGGCGCGGCTTTATGATAACAGGAGAGACCTTCACACCCGCGGTAGGTGGTGAGGGAGTGGTGGCCAGAGGATTATGAGGAATCTGTGGTGGCTCTGACGGATGTGGTGGTGGAGTTGCCAGATGGACATCATCCCGGAGCTCATACGTTCCTGGATTTAACCACCGGTCCATAGTTAGTGAAACGGATGGTAAAGATCAAAAAGATAAGCGAAAGGAAAATGAAGTAACAGAGAAATCAGGGCAGCTGAGAATATAAGGCGGGCGTTATACCTTCGCCAACTTGTAATGGACACCCGCCTTCTGGGTGTTTAAGGACGTTGGTCGTCTCAATCAAAGGAGGTAACCCATTCGCGACTCCGGCAGCATAAGCGAGAGGTGTGGAATAGCGCGGAGGGGGAGGGGGGAGAAAGCTACCAGGCTGTTAGCTCTAGGAACTGGTAACTGGCACCGGATGTGACCGCATCACTGCAATCGCGAATCAAGCTCAGCAGGAGAATCTTAAACAACATCGCAATGCCCGAGATATCTCAAGCGATTGCCAAGGGACGACGAAGAAAGACGGTAGAAAATAGATCTTACAACATCATATTGAAACACCCTTTGCTAATCCCACTCAATCTCTATTCTCAGAGCCCCTGGCATTGAACGGGAATGGCAACGATGACGACGGTGACAGGAGAGAGGGATTCGGTTACCGGCTGTCCCGCGGTACTCTTGCCAGCGCGCCTAGATTTGCTGACGTCGCATCTGGCTGGATCCACGGGTACTTGCAGGGCGCTCAGATGGTTCAGGGCATACTCAACGGGTCATAATTCCGTTGCGAACGAAAGATTCAGACGGATCGTCGTAGAAAAGGTCAAGATGCATCGTGTGTTGCAGCTCTCCACTGTGATCATGGCTGGTCGTTAGCAGTGGAGACTCGGAGCACGTGCCGGTTGGGTTTCCACCCCCACATGGGGTGGGGAAATTCATTGAGAGCGCAACGCATATATTGGTGTTGACATATGGAGCATGAAGTTATCGACAGTAGGTTAGATGAATAGAACATGGGTATCTAAATTACATGCTAATACATAAGTTGGTCCAATACAACTGGTTTCAGTTCGCGCTGCCGGTGACACGGCGCCAGATAACGACAGCCGCAGCACCAGCACACACAATTGCTCCAAGAGCGATGCCCCAAGCCATCCACTTCCCTTCCACATCTTCTTCTGACCTTGGAAAGGCCGTACTGGGCTCCATGGCTGCTTCTGCAATGTGCACAAACAGTTCCTGAATCGAATTCCAAGTGACGCTGACATGCAACGGAGGACCGGGCATGTTCAACCGGCTGGTATATTCATCAGGCTGGCATTCAGCACGCTGCGTCGTGCGGTCCAAGTCAGCCTTCAAAGCGATAAACACACTCGGAAGTTCTTCGAGGTGTGGGTATTTCGCCCGTAGGTCCGGAATATACGCAAAGGAATCCGGATCAGACGAGTCGTAAGTATATGCGACAACGTCACATTGGTCTAGAAGTTTCGTCCTATTTTCTAATATTGCCGGCTCCAGTTCACCGAGCTCGTCCAATATTAAGTAGCATTGTCGTCCGCCTGGGAGCTCAACCGTGTTTACAGCCGTTCGAGGTTGAATTGTTGGGTGGTAAGTAGAACTGAAGCCGCGTGACAGGAATGCGTCGAGAAGGGCTGATTTTCCCGACCCTGGTGCACCTAAAACATGGCAAAGGACAACATTCCGTCCAACCCGCCCAGGGCGTCGGCGCCGTTTCCGCGGCTTGGTAATCTTCAACGCGGCTGTAGTTGAAGGATTGCTACGGTCAGTAGACTCGAAGCCAAGGTATGCGAGGTACTCAAGTGTAGTTTTCGGCGATGTGAATGTAGTCATACTCCATTGGGCTAGCCATCCTTGGAGAGTGACATGCCCTGCCTCGTTACGCACAGTGGATGATGGAAAGGAGCCGTCTGTCCATGAGTTTGGAAGTCCCGGAGTCGGCGCGAACAGAGAAGCAAGCTCTGCATCATTCAACCCTCCATCGTTATCCTTGTCGCAAAGCAAGAATAAGTCAACGAAGAACCGATAACCAGCCGGTGACAGCTCCGCGGATGCAAAAGGCGGAACCTCCAGTCGCGGATGTAGGAAGTCCTCTTGTAATGACAAATTATCAGTATATTGGAAGGCTCGAAGTATGATCCAGACAGTCTCGTGACGGCCCTTTTCCACATATAATTTGTTGAGGTATAGGAAGCCTTGAGCATCTATTCCTGATGGAGTCACTGACTGGGGGTGCATCCTTTGAATCGTATCCTTTATGTGTACGAGGTCGTCATCGTTCAAAGGTTTCCCAAAACACTTTATTTGAAAATCACCAAGTTCTTTATCGTTCAGGTACCCATTGTGGTCTTTGTCACATAGATAGAAGATGCGCTGAAGGGCATTCACGGCTGCTGGTTTCAAAACCGATTCTTTTGAGTCAAATAAAGGAGCTATCGGGTAAGTGACGGCCTTTTGGCAAAGGAAAAAGGCCTCATTCACGTTTCGATGTTCTCGGGCACTGCTCCGTATGCATGAGTCAATCTCTTTAAATTCTGCCATTATCGGCAGCATTTCCTCCTCCACAGTTTGTTGATCCACGCCCTCCGAAGTCAGATCAGACTTGTTGGCACACAGGACAACCGGTACATTGACGCCCAAGGATCGAAAGTACGGGAGCCAGAACAAGGCGACTCTTTCATAGCTATAATGGTCGGAGTACACAAGTAAGATGACATTGGATTTGCGCAGTTCCTTCGCAAGGTTGTTTCTCTCCTGAGGTAATGCAGACGTGTCAACAATCGTTGTAGTAGTTACGGTCTCAGGCGTACCGATGGTCGGTGGAATGGTAACCTGAGGGAGGACAGGCTGTATCTTATTTGTGACGAAGACTCCCTTTACTAGAGAGGTTATCAAGCTGGATTTCCCAGTTCCCTCATCTCCACAAACGCATATCCGTACTGTAAATGAGGCCCTTTGGTCAGTGATAGAAAATCTATGGAAGAATTGTTTCTCACTTACCAGTACCCATTTCAGATTATTCAAAAATCCTTTATAGCATCTGCACAATATCCTCTTGTTTGCTTTCTTGCATCTATGGACCCAGCTGAAGCTCCAGCATTAAAGCACCTCAGGTCCCACGGAATGCGGGAAAACAGAACATCCAGATGGCCGCCACAGGGGTTCTCTGCATGATGCTTGCACAGGTAGCATTGTGCTGACATATCAGCTCAGCCACAACCTAAAACGGCTTTCCCCACAAGCCATTGAGGTGGAAGTGATGTTTCCGTCATCTCCCACTGCATTCGCATTGCAATACCGCAAGCCAGTGCCAATTCCAACCAATTTGTTTGGCCCGCAAATTTTGTTGCTGGCATTTTGTGATCCATTACTAGTTCCTTTTTGAATTGAATTCGCTGCCAGCGATCGTCTTCCTGGCTACTAGGACTTCTTTCTGCATTTCCGCGGTCCTTTGAGCCCGGGTATCCGGCTCTTGGTACTAGACAATGCCGTTGGGAATCCATAATCCGTTGCCCTCTTCCATGAGGAGTATGTGCCTATTTCAAATGGCTGAATCTTTCACCTCTGCTAAGATCATGTCACATAGGCGAATGTAGGAAAGCTGGCAAGATCTTGGCTTCCTTCGTCGATCCCCGCCAGGCGTTCGGTCCAGATAAGATCATTCCGCCACAAATTCTCGCCAACGCAAAGGTTGGACAAAATCTTGATACCAAATGGCTTTGAGTGTTATACGCTCTACATATTTTCAAGGCGATATTAACCGTCCGGGCTTTCGTAGGGTCTTGCCGTTATCACGGTCTTGAAAGCGGGGTTCATTGGTTCCGGTCGATTCGGCTCCGGTATCGTGGTCGCACGCCTTGCGGACGGCTCTTGGTCGGCTCCTTCTGCAATCGCCACTGCGGGAGCGGGAGTCGGGGGCCAAATAGGATTTGAGTTGACCGACTTTGTTTTCATTCTGAACGACTATGCCGCGGTGAGGACGTTCTCCCAGGTTGGTTCGATTACACTCGGAGGAAACGTTTCCATTGCCGCGGGGCCCATTGGTAGGAACGCGGAAGCTGCAGGAGCTGCGAGCGCAAAGGGTGTTGCTGGAATATTCTCCTACTCCAAAACAAAAGGCCTGTTCGCTGGTGTTAGTTTAGAAGGCAGCGTTTTGGTTGAGCGCAGGGATGCCAACGCGAAGCTCTACAATGCTAGAGTGACCGCTAGCCAGCTGCTTGGAGGAGCTGTTCCTCCGCCACCCGGTGCCGAACCCCTTATGAGAGTACTTCAGTCTCGCGCATTTTCCGGTGTCCAGTCGCACGGGGACACGATGTACAACGATATTCCTGTATACGACGACCGCCACGATGATGTCGTTTGGGGAGGGAGAAGAGGAGAGGCACTTGGAGAAGGCGTTCCTCGCAACCGGTCTGCATCTATGAATGATGAATATGAATACCATGACCGGCCGAGAAGATCAAATACGTGGGCAGACGATGTTTATGACCGCCAACCGACGGGAGGAGTAAATCGAACACTTAGTGGTCGCCTTGGCCAGGAGCGGTTTGAGAGTTTTGGCAGCCGCGGGCGCAGTTTCACTGCAGGGGCTTACGGAGATGATTATGTATACCGTGATCAGAAGCCAGCCCGCCCAACAGCGCCCAAGCCAGTGTTTGGAAATAAGCCATCGCCGTCTAACCTTCAAAAGAACCAAGCTGTCGCCTTGTTCACATTTGATCCCGACCAGGAGGGAGATCTAGGAT
Organism: Chrysosporium queenslandicum; assembly: GCA_001430955.1. NCBI lineage: Eukaryota > Fungi > Ascomycota > Eurotiomycetes > Onygenales > Onygenaceae > Chrysosporium > Chrysosporium queenslandicum. Next base: position 166,027 of record LJPI01000097.1, on the reverse strand, counting down.
TTAAGAAGGGAGAAATCATCACGATCCTGAAGCGAACGGATAAAAAGGAGGATTGGTGGACCGGCAGGATTGGAGATAGAACTGGGGTCTTCCCAAGGTATGTTTCTGGCTGGCATTTGCCTGCATCACCATACACACCCCATCAATTAACTCATTTCTTAACTTTTTTTTTCATTCCAGCAATTACGTGGAGGCCATGGACTAGATGGTAGACCCTATCCATCCCTTCCAAACTCGCAAAAAAGCCATTTGCAGCTATTTCCCGCGCCATCTTCGCTGCCTATTGCGCCTTTCTCGGCCCATAGCACTGGAGTTGAAAGACTGCCATCTTTTATGATAACAATGACACTTTCGGGGCATATATGTTTTGAACATTTACTTTTGAATTAACTGAGGAGGATTTTTGTCTTGTTATTTTGATGCATATTTTTGGAAAGGCTGGCGTTTCTTCCTGCTCTGCAGTTTTCGTCCCTTCATTTCACTTTTTATGGATGATGTTTTGGTTCTATATCAAATTGGAATGTCATTCAGATAGCACTCTCTATCGCACCGAGCGCCATGAGTATAACACAAATGACCTTCTCCACTCTCATCCTTGGATTTTCGTCCTAACATCTCTCATGTCCAAGTAAATCCATAATGAAGAGCACTTTCATAGCAGGCTCTCTGAACTGTGTGATCGATCCAGCTGCTTGTGGTTTCGGCAGGACCTGTTTGACAAATCTGTAGATGGTCATGCGGCTGCTTTCCTGAACAGCTGGATGACCCATGCCTATGCGGTTAGTTAGACCAGTTATTATTAGAAACACCATAGTAGCTTGTCAAGTAGTCATTCATGTGAGTACTAATTTGAATGAGTGAAGATGTTGATGAGATAACTGTTCTGCTTCCTGGCATGACAAGACAGGATAACCACCCGAGCAACTAGCAAGGGAGTAAAATTCCATGTGCAAGGCATTATTTGTGGGCTGTCTTCAAGTGCCTGAAGCTCGGAGATGCAGACGTTGTTTGTAGTTGGCTCCGGCGACGATCGCCGGCGGCCAGTCAACCAATTTCAGATGGGTCTCCTGCAGTGAAGGATGCCCACCAAGACCTGGATATGTCAGTCGGGAGATCGATCCAGTGATCTCTGCTTGAATCCAGGCCTGAACGCGAGGCAAGCCGCTATCTGTTTCGCTGACTGTTCATGTGGAGTACAGAGTTACGGTGAGGTTTTTTGGGCCGAATCCGACCCGGTGTTTGAGATTCGTCTCTGTTTGTGAGTTTTGTTCGAACAGTAGGCGAGGATCATCAAGGACACAAGAATTTAGCTCTCTTTGCAGGCCCATTTGCTACCTGCTGGTAGGCTGTAATGATAGTTTTGCCGTAGCAAATAACTCCTAGGCACCATTTAGTGAAGAGCTCCAGGGGAGAGCCAGGCCCTGTTTCACGGAACCATCCCAGAAGTTACCCATCATTGGCTACTAAACATCGTTTCGTCTCATCTTGCTGTGATGCCCAGGGAGTGGGAGCACCGACAGGTTCACTGAGAATGGACAAGTAGAGATCATTTCTCAACGGCGATACATGGACGCTTGTCCGGAATCTTCTTCTGCCAGCATTTCATGAACTCACTGCTCGTCAAAATACGGAGCTAGTCACCGTGCACTCATCATCTCATGTGCTGCCTTCACTTCACTCATTGTCTGTGCATTCCTCGCTGCGCCGGCCACCCATCCAGCTTCACCTTTCAACAAGCAGTACTGCCACGCTCGAATCGAAGATCCCAGTCCGCGTACCCCAGAGAAAACGGGACCCCTTGCCATTCATCGCGCTTGCGATTATTCAGGGAACTCTTTTCCCAACAAGACACCCACGATTTTTGCCGGCTCTCATTTCCTGCGTGCTTGATCCTCGCCTTTCCTCGTGCTCTCGTTCACTCATTCTTGGCTTAATGGGTGAGCAGGGCCTGCCGCCGTGACCGACCGTCTTGCGATTTGGTTGACGTTTCGATGCCACTCTATTCCCCTGCTACGCCGGCGGTATATTCCTAGAAAGGCTTTGTCTCCGCCCGCCAGTCTGTCTACCCTCGCTCAGATAGTGAAGTTGGTTCCTACATAACTCCAATGATGCAGGTACGTTACATCTCCAGAGTTGCACTCCTTATCGTTCAAGTAGTACGTCCATGGAAGTAGAGCACGCCTGTCAAGCGGATGGCTGGCTAGGGACCGTTCGACCATCGCACGTTGCACAATCCGGCTCTATTCCTCCCACTTGAAAACGCACTGCTACCTTTGTTGGAGATAGCGCGATCTTGGTTGATGACGATGCTAATTACTCTCCTTCTGCGGCAAAAGACGTCAGTAGGATCCTACCACCGAGAGTCTGGGAGGGATACAACACGGCGGGGGCATCTTCCACGGCTGTCGATCAGCGACGACAGCCACCGCATTACGGAGACTATTAGCCAAATGTACGATGATGACTACGATACGCGGAATTCAAAGCGATTGAGTTTCGTTGCGACGCAGCAAGACGAGACCATCTCTACCACCCCTATTACCAGAAACAACGCTGGCCCCTCCAACTCTCCGCACCGAGTACAACACCTTCCCATTAGAACGAGTTCCGCTGACGTGGAGAGAACAAATGGACAACCGTGGGAACAAGAACCTCAGCGGGAGGGGAGTGGACAGCGCAATACCGGTGAACTATCACCAGGACTGAGTCGTGCGGCTGCAACCGAAACCACTACCACGACGTTCAAAGTCGACGACCTCGACTATGAATCTGATCCTGCAGCTGTCGCACAGGAGCTAAATAACCTGGCTGCACTTCGGAGGATGTCAATGGACATCGGAGCGCTTGATCCGGACCTGCCCTCTTTTGGCTCCAGTTTTAATATGCCGTCTATCGCGCCCTCCTCATCCGCTGACGAAGATGACACTTCCAGATTATTTTGGGTTCCGGCACGTCTCCATCCCGGAATAGCGCCAAATGAGTTTAAATCCTTCCTTGAGAGCAAGGCAGAACAGATCAAGAGGCGATCCGGAGAGCTATCTTTCCTAGACCCCAATTCCGGGGCACAACAGGGGACTGGCGGTGAATTGCGAAGGAAGAAGTCGATGTTGTCTAGGCAGGTGGATTCATCGAGTGTCGGTGGCCGTTCTGACAGTATCAAGTCCTGCCCTGCGCCAAGCCTGGGGGCCCTAGCGGAAGAAGCGTCGTCTGGTGCATTATCAGACCATTTTGCCGACGATAAGCCTATTCTACCTCCCGCTCCCCCTGGCCATAGCTTACGAAGGTCGACTCGAACTACATATCGTAAAGGCAGCTTGAAGGCTGGCGAGAGAGTTCCAAGAAGGTTTCCAAGGCAATCGGATCCAAATTCGAATGCTGCTTCACACCGACCCTCACCGTCGGCGACAGATGTCCCCATCCTTGGACTAACAAGGGTATCTACTGATCCAACTCCGGTGTCCGTTAGCGTAACAGGCTCCCCTCGACAATCGCCAGCTACAACCCCCGCGTCTGATAACAGCCATGATCGCCATCTCGAATTACGACAAGAGCGCCCAAGCCTGGGCCTACGAACCACTTCAACAGCACAATTACCAGTATCGACATCCTCAACAGCCTCCGCTCCACGTTCTATTCTTAAAGGTTACCCCGCAGCGTCTCAGCACGGGGCCCAGCGAGATGAGACATCTGCAACCGATAGAGCTTCGCCTACTACCTCAAAACAACATTTTATCCCAGAGAGGAAATCTTCCCATGACCCGCCACCTTCTCTTCCACCACAGATGCCCTTGCCGCCAGAACCTGCTGGGAGTAGACCAAGGAAATCATCGCTTAAACAAGGTAAAGAAACTTTCCTGAAGCTGAATGATATCGGGATACATCCATCCTCTCTTCCTAGTGGTATTACACAAAGAGATAGCTTACAATTATTTCTACTATAGCCGAAGACAAACGATCCGACAAAAAGTCAAAGGAGAAGAAAGATTCTGACGGCACTCGAAAATCAAGTTGGCACTGGCGACGAAGCACAGATGACAAGGACAAAGACAAGAAGAAAGAAGAGGAAGGAAAGAAGCATAAGTCCAAATCGAGCAAATCTGGAGACAGAATGCATGATAATACTCGGCTTGACGTTTTGCAGACGTCAATTGATGGAGGCGTTAAGGGGCGAGAAAGTTTGGTCCTTGAACGCTCGGAGGTAAAAGTGAGCGACGATGACCACCGGCGGAAAGATAGGAGATCTGAGAGTGGCGAAATCAAGAAGGAATCGGGCCTCTTCTCGTCCATATTTGGAAGTAAAAAGAAGGGAGGGAACGACAGTCACAAGAAACATTCGCGGCATTTGTCTCCGGAACCCCGTTTGCGTGAATTGAGGCCTGATATAGACTACAACTGGACGCGGTTTTCGCTTCTACAAGAACGGGCTATTTATCGTATGGCGCACATAAAACTTGCGAACCCACGACGTGCTCTGTATTCACAAGTCCTGTTGAGTAACTTTATGTACTCCTATCTTGCCAAAGTACAACAGATGCACCCGCATATGAGTTTACCCACCTCGCCGGCCCAGAACCAGCAGCGGAAAAAAGAACAGCAGCAGCAACAACAACAACAACAGCAACAGCAGCAACATCACACTGACGAGTATTCTCAATACCAGGGATATCAGGCAAGTCCAAATAATTTGATCAAATCACCTTGATATTGAGTTTCTAACCTCAGTCCACAACAATAGGAGCAGGATCAGTACGGCGATAGCGCAAATTATACTGATGATGACCGAACGTATTACGATATGGATGGAGACGGCAATCACAGACGCAACCAAAGTTATGACTCCGGAGAGGCATGGACCCATGAGCGCAGCCAGCACGCTACCTCAAATGGGAATGACTCTCATCTAGATGACGACGATATGTGGTGACGTGCATAGAATTTTCATCTTCTTTCTCATGCAACCGGACCAGTTGATTTTTCAGGAGTTTTAGTAGTTTAAATTCCCTTGGCCTGTTTGCTGCAAATACAACGAGTAACTAATGACGCCTTGATCTTGCGCGCAGAATTTTGGTTTCTCGCAATTCCGTCAATTGTGCTTCTTTTCGGCTAGGGGCATCCCAAACACTTCGGTTTATGGACTTGAAGCTGAACCCATTTGCGGTTTTGCGCACATATCTCGCTTTGAATACTCTCTCCGTTGATATTTTCTGTTTCCCAATGGCATAGCGGGCTGTTCACGAAACTCTTGTGCTTTTTTTGCTACAATGCAAGGCTTGGGATTGTCGTTTGGTATTCCTCCTAATATATCCATAATTTACGTCTTGCTAGACCTTTGATGATGCTTTCTATTCCCCAGGTCCGAGGCATCATTGATCACTGGGCTTGTTCATATGGCCTCGACTTGTTGCCTTTTGGTTTAGTAACTCAACTCGGATACCTAAAAGTTAAGATAGATGTGGTACAGAAATAGGTACATATTTTATATCAAGCCACAACCGTTGACCAAGAAGTGATTCGCCTAAACGAATGTCGTGCAGCAGTGGTAGATCCCCGCGCGATCGGTCCTGCGGGGAAAAGCCATTGAAGATCGGGATTGTTGGGGGTGCGGGGGCCAAGCCTGGGCTTAGTGGAAGCTAGCTAGCGTGAAGCCTAAACCCAGTTCACTCCCAAGTCGGTCATCCAGAGCCTACAGGAATTGACAGCAATCTCTCCACTGACAATTCTTCCCACGGGCTGCACTGGAGGCTTGCGAATCTCAAACTATGTGCTCAATTCCATCTGTTCTGTTTTGATTCAATCCAATGATTACTTGATTTGATATCAATCTACCTATGTTCTGCCGTGTTGGACTTCCGGAGTACCCACTTGGTTGACTACTAGGCCATCGTCGTCATGTCACACTTTGAGCCACTTTGTGCAGGATTTCTAGAAGTATTACGCCCTCGAATTCGACTATTACTGAATCAGATGAATGCCACCTAGTAGCTTGGGATCCCGGAAAAGCGGGTGACAAAACACAATGGCCAAGGTGCGACTGAAGAACTGGACTCCCAAGAAGCTATGGCGGGCGTTAGGCATGGATATGCACACGCTTCTAATGATGCTGAAAGGAGCAATGCCCCCGACAATTGTGATATGCATGTACGTATTTATGTGCTTCTGTCGGTTTGGCTCTTGGGAATGTAAGACAATGCTAACAATACGCTCCCCATGTTGGTAGGTTCCAAGCCACTGCTGTCGCAAATGTGACACAAAATTATGGATATCTCACGGCGATAATGGCGGTTATAGGCCAATGCCTGCTGCCCCGTGCGAAGTTTATGAAGATTATGCTGCTGAACGTGCTGGCGTCTTGTGTCTCGGCATCATTGAGCTGCCTAGGCATCTATTGTACGATCAAGGCGAGAGAACATACGACTTCGCCGGGGGCTCCCCCAGGTGGGTATAATAGCAGCGCAAGCGCAGTGGCAGCGATCTGGTTTTTGTTTGATATTTGGTAGGGACCTCCGGCCATGTATTTAAGCGTTATTTGGAAATTCGGACTGTGCTAACGTAGCTGCAGGATTGCCAATTCACTTCGCGCATGGCGCCCGAACGAGTTACAGAGCCCAATGGCTTCATTCTCTGTCTACGTTGCGGTTACTATGACTAGAGCTCCCACAATGCCAACATTATCTTACGGGCTCAGATATGTGAACTTGCTGCTCCAAGCGTTTTTGATTGGGTTCGCCATCGCGACTGGGGTGTCCCTATTCATCTTCCCGACGACTAGCCGGAGCATAATTCTTCAGCGGCTTAGGGACTATCCCAGTGCTGTGAAGTCATTGCTCGACGAACAGATCGTTTATGTCAAGTCAACCGAGAGTGGGGGGCCCTGGAAGATTACTCGAATGGCAACAATCGTAAGGCGGGCCACATTGAGCCGCGCAACTTCTGAACACGATACTGAAAAAGATTTGAATGATTCAAAGGACTCCACGAAATCATTTGAGTCTCCTGGCTTGAAAACTGCCATTGACAAATTAAGCTCTATCCATACTCTGATCAATGGTGAAATGCATTACGCGAAGCAGGAGATAGCTTGGGGAAGGCTAACAGCTGAAGATCTGGAAACACTTATTTCATTATTAAGGTCACTTCTTTTGTCGTTGGCCGGCGTAGCCATGCTCCCACGTATATTCAAAAGACTAACCAAAGCTATCCCACCGCAAGGCCCGACTATGAATGCGGCCAACGCCGAAACTCTACGGCATGATCTCCCTAGCTCTATGGGGGACGATTCTTTATATGAAATGCCTGAGGCTACCCAGGAACACTTCGTTCAGCCTCTATGCGATCGCTTAGAGGCGGCTAAAGCCCTTGTCAACTCCGGCCTACAACATGCTTTCATCTGTCTCCAGATTTCAAAACCTAAGGACTTTGCGACCGTCATTCGAGGGAGGAGATTTTCTTTCGTCTCAAAAGATGAAGAGGACGGGGCTAGAACAAATCCAGGGCAAGAGGATTTTACAGCCAATTTTGAGAGGAAGCTCAACGATTTCTATTCCCAACGCAAGCATCTCCCTCAGCATTGGGCTAGTCTTAACGCCTTTGCGCCGGTTGCCAATGATGAACAACGATCTGCTGAATTTCGCGAAATACGAAAGGAATTTTTCGTCCTTTTGTTCATCGGCCACCTTCAGGATATCCTTCTCCAAGCCATATTTGCCCTGGTCAAATTTGCCGATAGCAAAGTCGCAGATGGTACCATGAAACGGAAACGGGTGATATTCCCCAAATCAGAGTCCATCAAGCAATGGATCCTCGGCGGCTGGCCCGATGAAGGTGACCGGATGGAGAGTGAGGTGCCAGTTGTGGGCGAAAAGACGGACTATGATCCTAGCATCCACGGCACTGACCCTCTCGAGACACGATTCGCCGACCCGGAGCATCTTCCTCCCGTCAATAGGTGGCAGAGACTTGGAAACTGGCTCCGCCGCCTCTCCCATCTTCTTAGCTCGAAGGAGAGCGTATTTGGGTTCCGGGTTTCGGTGGCTGCATTTTGCGTGGCAATTCTAGCATATTTGAAGCAGACGCAACATTTTTTCTACAGCAATCGAATCAACTGGGCTGTGATTGTTATTGTTATTGGTATGAGTCCGATCAGTGGGAAATCCCTATTTGGTCTTATGGGGCGGATTGTTGGAACAGTACTCTCGACGGGTTTGGCTTTTGCGGTTTGGTATATTGTCGCTGAAAAGACAGCAGGAATTTTGGTGTTCCTTTATATCGCGAATTGTCTTCAAGTAAGTGATCATTCCTGCCGTTTTTATGTTGAATTTGATTTTTGCTGACCTGGGCAAATAGTATTATTTCTACGTTAAATACCCGCGTTTTGTCCCAGCGTGCATTATCGCATTGATTACTTTTAATTTAACCATAGCCTACGAGCTTCAGGTATGCAATATCTTTGCTCCTGGTCGGTGTTTCACTTCTAAATGTCGTTTATTAAGGTTCGAAAACTCGGATACGCACGTTCAGCATCAACCGGACTTCACGTCTTTCCTATATACCTATTTGCCCCTTATCGATTGGTCGCAGTGATGGCCGGATGTGCCATATCGTTCATTTGGGTGATGTTCCCAAGCCCAGCTACAGCCGGCTCTCATGCTCGCAAAACACTTGGCCGCGGACTTTTCGTTCTTGCTGCCTTTTATAATTGCATGCATACTTCTATCAAGGTATGGATTAACCAGGAGCAAGGAGACGAAGATGATCCTCAATCCCCAGCACGGCTACTCGAAAGAGCAAGGAACAAACTATTCGCCGAAGAAATGATGTTACTTGCTGAAATCCGAAGCCATATTGAATTCACTAAATACGAACCACCTATTGGAGGACGATTCCCCAAGGAAATATATGACAATATTAGCTCCGAAATCCAAACTATTTTAACAAGTATGGCTCTAATGGCCCATGTTACTCGGAATGTGGAGAAAATAACGCCCGAAGAAGTGCCGTACAGGGTCTCTGTCAGCACCAATCGAAGATGGAGCACAAGCACGGGCGCATGGAGTGATAGTGCAGGTGGCGGAGAGCGATGGATTCGACATCTGGCGAGAGCAGCGAGTTCCCAGGACTTTCATTCCAACGTCATTTCATCCCTTCTTTACCACCTATCCGCTGCAGTATCAAACGGGCTCTCATTGCCGCCCTACTTGGCCCCGCCTCATGCGTTCCCATTGGCTAGGAACCTAAGACGAATGGATGAAAATCTATTGGATATTCGAAACATTGAAGATCCGTCATTTTCGGCTTTTGTGGCGGTAGAAGTTTTGAGTTCGATGGTGAATTCGAACCTGAAGACGCTTGTTAGGTATGTTAGATCCAGCATCATAGGTTTTGCGCTGCATATTGGCTAATATACCTCCAACAGCAACGTAAAAGCACTGGTTGGCGAGCTCAACTTTGACATTTACGTCATGCGGCACAGGAATAAAGTGCGCGAGGAACGAGCGATGCGACGGCGAAGCGGAGGAGAAGATGAACAGGATAAGGCAGATTGATACTGGTGTCAATGCTCTTGTTGGAAGACTCTTGAGTTTACTCTGAACACTACTCCCGCTTTGACAGGAGGACCATATATCACTTCGCATGTACCGCTCGAAGGCTTGTCGGGGTTTCCATTCCAGTATTCCATGCAGAATAGTAGCTTGAGCGTACTATTGAAATCAACCACCCTGATATAGCAACATTGTAATTGTGATATTTAGGCATTATCCAGCTAGCGCTGATGACTGAATGAACATTAAATTTGCATCCAGTTATCCAGAAGAAGAACCATATGCCGATGGAGCTGTTCATTCAACATCTAGTCTTTAACTAAAGGAGAGCCGAGGTCTCCCACGTGACGAATGACATCGGCCATCCATGTCAACCGCATCCAACGTTTCGAGACTCCTTGAGTACGAGCTCTAGTTCTGCAGACCAATAACTATTGATTGCAAATATTACTGTTTTCTTCGCGTGTCTCATCCAGCTAGCCAAGTGGGAATTCCGAGAATTCTTTTCGTATAACCTGACGCTCCTTAGCCTCACCGTGCGCACGCCTGCAGAGTATTTGCCCCTTCCACCAATCTACACATCAAGCCTGCCAAACACCCATAACGAATAAGGCGAGGTCAGAATAGCCAGAGTGACTGGAAACTTGATACCGCAGCCATGAGTGACGCCTATGAACGGGAGCGGTATGTCTGATCTCCCCTCTATCCCAATCATAGCATCCTCCTCTCCGCCCAATTCTCCCCCACAAGAATGAAAGCTAACGACGATATATTTGCGACAAAACCAGGCAGAACAATGCGCTCCTGGAATCCCTTTCGCAAAAGACCAACGCGTTGAAGTCTGTCACTATAGATATCTACGACAATGCACGAAGCCATGAAACGATTGATAACACCGTTCGTTTTCCCCCTCTTGACATGGTAGCTATCAGGTTCGACGTAGCTGATATGGTCGTGTTTGTGACTTCTAGAGCGAAGTTTTCTCCTCGATATCTACGAATATCAGAGGTAGTGCCGGACGCCTAACCCGCGCCGCGAGGCAGGGTGATAAAGTGGCGGTTTTGAAAGTCGCCGGAATCGTGGTTGGCGCCGGCGTCGGTGCATGGGTTGTTTTGGGGTGGATATTCTAATACTGCATTGTTTCGTTGTACAACTCCTGCCCTTGTTTGCGACTAGGGTGTTTGGTATTTGGCGTTTGGGAGGATATGGCTTGTGATACCGGCGCCGAGGAGTTTCTTTGACCTGCTCGCCCGCATGTCGTTTTGCCCTGGCTGCCTTGCATTCGATTTCTTTTTCTTGAAATAATAGGTTGCGTGATTTGTTCAAGACCTTTTGTTGCGACCTACTCGGGATAATAGGCATGGTGAATTGAATCTACTGTGCTACGAGCGAGGCCTAATAAGTGGCGCCCGAAGCAGCGACGGTAAATATAGCATCCTACCTGGAAATGCCTTTACTCTGTTCTGGAAAATTATCAGTTTGTCCCAAGATGGGCTATTCGCCTATCAAGGATGTTCAATTAGGAAAAGGCCGTGATCTGGTGTTTCACACGCAGATAAACCATTGAAAGCCCACTAAATATCCTAGAAAGTATCGTAGTCAGTTATGCTATGCTACCTAAAGACAAAAAGAATACCCAAATTATTTATGTATCTAAAGTGCCATTATTGACATCAAAATACTCGTCATGCCCCTTCTTGTCTGAGCGTATCATATCTGTCAGGTCATCAAGTAGGCTTTGCTCTCATTTAATCATTCCCATACATTAGAGAAGAGATCATCATTCCCTGCAAAACCACCTGCTGGTTTAGGTTTCGGGGCAGAAGTAGTATTTTCACTCGGCACAGCGCTGGCCCATCCTCCAAAGTCTTCATCTGCAGTGACGGTTGGCTTGGGTGCGGGCGATCCTCCTAGACCGGAGGAGGCCCCCCAGCCACTACCAATATCGTTGGCAGTCAGCCTATCGGGAACTTTCATCATCGACGCAGGTTGAGTTGTCGGCGGAGATGGATCTGGGGATGTCCAAGCATTGCCTCCCCATGGGTCTATATTGACGCTTGAAAGCATGCTGGTTGCGGTTGCAGTACTAGTGGTTAAAGGTTGCGTGGCAGGTTGTGGCTTGGGAGATGATAGATTGAAAACGGAGTTCATGTCGTTTGGTTTTGGTGGCGATACAGCTGGAGGTGAGTTTGTAGGCGGAGGAGAAGAGAATAGACCAAGAATATCATTTGATGCAGTTGGCGGCGCCGCAGTTGACTTTGTGGACCCCATTGTTGCATCAATTAAATCAAAGGCACGGCCGGCAGATCCGCTTGAGATAGAAGGAGATTTCGCTTGCGTCGATTTTTTTTCAGACTTTGACGACGCAGTGTCGAGGAGTCCGCCGCCAGAAGACGCCGGCGAGGGAGACATAAGCTGCGGACCGGAAGGTTGTGATTTTGGAGCCGCTAATGAGTCAAAAACAGAAAACGATGTCTCTTTCTTGGCAGGCGAAGATGCGGATGACGGAAAACTCAGGCCACTGAACGCATCAGTAAGACCGCCGAAAGCGTCATTCTGAGCCCTGGGAGGCGACTGGAAGGAGGTAGAAGACCCAAAAGAGGTAGTACGGTCATGTTGCGAGACTGGTTGTGGCTTAGGAGCAGATGCGTATAGTGAGAGGATTGATTGCTTGAGATCGGGTCTCGAGGGGCCTGTAGTTGCTGGGCCCGAAGGTGTGCTAGATGGGCGGCTAGCAGCTGAGGGTTGAGAGGCGCCAAAGAAATCTAGCCCAAGTAGAGAATCGCCAGGTTTATTTTGTTTGGGGGGGGCCACGGGCTGTGGAACTTTCGCCGTGGCATGCGCTCCAGGTATATCCGTTGTTTTAGGCCTAACAGGAGGGGCCGGAGTATCGTCAAATAAATTAACTGACTGCTGCGGCGCAGGACGAGATGGTCGCGCCGAGGTAGGAGCCGCCCGCTGTGATGCTGACCTCTCCAATTTTGCTTTCTCTTGCACCACAGCCAATGGCTAACGCATTGTCAGGAGAAAGGATTGCAATCCCAGGTAGATTCTTACTTACTACGTCCTCGTCACCTTCGCTATCGAGAGTGGACGGATCGGGCATAGGCCCGTCCATAACCCACCTCTTTGATTCGTATTTTGTCCTTATAAAATTTTCAATCTTCCTAAAGCCAAATCAGAATTCGCTTTGATATCGGTTTGCCCGCATAAGGAGAGGCTTACGCTTCGGAAGGTACATGGCCTGGAGGGAGCTTGGCCTCCCAGTATCTAAAGATTCACCATTAGCTGCTTGTACAATTAAGCCATGATATTTGCGAGTGCTTCCACTCTGTATTCAATGTATGTACGGGGGCAGGATAGACGAACTTATTTGCCCTTGAATTCCCCCACCTCACCACACTCTGTAATTGTTCATCGGTCCAAGAATCCAAATCAACGGATTTGACTCGGCTGACGTGCGTCCCCATGCCTCTATGTATCCCGGAGCATCGAATGCAAATAAAAATACCGATATTCCAGCTGGCCCATCGTGGATCTATATATATCAGAATCATTAGCTACTAGGCAGATACAAACGAGCCAAAAGCAGGCATTGGGAATCGGCAGTGGACTAGGTGGCCTCAAGATCATAGTCTTTCACGTACGCTTATTCCGCTTGCAATCTGCACACGTCTTGTTGCAATTCAATTTCAGCAAGTCCTTTATGATCTGTTGGTTTTGGGCGGCTCGGGCTGCCCCAGGCTTGGGCCGCTGTGACATGATAAGAGAGGTTCAGGGGAATGGCGGGTCTAGAGAATCTGGGAGAGTAACACCAAGGCGCGATGGAATTGGCTTGATTGCTGCAGTTTCGGGAAATCTTGTGAACTGAAAAGTGAATAGAACAGAGGTCTTCTGGCCGGGGTGACTGTGGCTCTCGTTGCGGTCTGTCGTGGATGTCACCTTTCTTGCGGGCGAAACCCCCATATCACATGACGTGATGAATCAGCCAACGTCCCTGCTTGTGGTTTCGTCAAAACGTTTGGAGATGTCCATTTCAAGAGGATTAGCAGCTGCTGTCCGCTCTGAGGAGTATGCGATTCAAATTCTGCGTTCAGAGTACCAAGTCTCTCGTGACATTCAATTATCACACAGTTCCTGGATTCAAATTTCCAAAAAGCCTAACTAACTAGTAGCACTTTGCCTCTCCTTATTATCGGAAAACTTCAAACTAATGCTATTAACGCAATGCCTTTCGTCTGTCGGCGTCGGATAGCCTTCTCCCTTAAAGACGTGGCCCAAGTGTCCGCCACAATTCGAACATACAATCTCCGTCCTTGTCATGCCCATCGAGCGATCTTCATGCCGCACCACTGCGCCGGGAATGCAGTCAAAATAAGCGGGCCAGCCGCAACCAGAAGAAAATTTGTGCTCTGCCTTGTATAGAGGTGCATTGCAGCCGGTACAGTGATAGACACCCGTTTCGGGTTTGTGTCTGTCATATTCGCCGGAGAAGGGGGCTTCGGTGCCTTTGCCACGCAAGACGCGGAATTGTTCTAGAGGAATTAACGTAGGCATATGATTAGCGGTCATGTAGGAATAGCATAATGTTTGAGTGCGTACCGGGACTTAGAACGGCCCGCCACTCCTCCTCCGTCCGCTTCTCGGGATACTCCATCTTGCTGGCGGGTTCTGCGGAGGTGGAAAAGCGGTTGAGAAGACTGCCGAGGAAGGACATAAATGAGACCCCCCGGAGGAAGACGGGCGTGGGAGTCTGTCTATAGCCTGTTTTGGTCCTGCTAAAAATAGGGTATCTCGGTCGTAGAGATGATATTGGCCTGGAGTAAAGATGCTTGGTGTTGAGGAACAGGATGCGGGGAGCACCACGATGGCCAAAGCCCATAGGGCCGGTATGGAACGAGGGTTTGGGTCTGAGAAGTTGGAAATAGTAAGTAAGCAGAGGCACTGTGTTACAGTAAACCCATAATATTATTGTCTCGGTATCCAGACTGAGATGCTCTTATATCGGAGCGAATGGGTGGTTTTTGGTTTTGGGGTCAGCATGATGATACGTATGCCAAGCCCAGCTGGGCGAATTAACTGGACGAACAAGATGTCAGAGAGGAATGCGCAAGACACTTCAAAAGGCTTCACTTCATTAAGCTCAAAGTAGAATGATATATCTAACGATGCTGCTCTCCTTCCACGAAACGCCTTATATGCTGCTAATATCCCACTAGATAAAGGTATAGGGAATGCACCCCTGGGTCGCTCATTCTTCGAAGTTATAGCAGACTGCAGATCAAGTCCACACACTGACAAGCCTGCAATATTGAGCAGGTTTTGTTCAGCAATGACTATCAGGGTAGGAATACACCAATGCTCGCGGTAGGTAGAGGAACTAGTGAGGCTAGGAGAGCTGATAAATCATTCAGATTCAGATTCCTCTGGTTGCATGACCTTCTCATCAAGTTGCTATTGTACAAAAGCATTATGTTAAAGCCCATTCCAATGAAAGAGAAGAAGCAAAAAAAGGAATCAAGTGTACCTGACTCAGTTGCATTTTTAGATTTTGAAGCTGACTCTCTTTGACCACCAGATGTCTGTCATCATCCAGATCTTCAACAATATAATCATGCCTCTCCTCATCATATTTCAGGATGATGGCTTTGACTGATGGGTCACATTCAATCAGCACACCTGCAAAGAGCAACAGGTAAGCTATGACAATCAGGGCTCTTGTGGAGTGTCTTGGGAAACTTACCTTTGACTGCCCGCGGCATTGTGTGATCAGCTAATTACTTTCTGATTGACAGCAGTACATGCAAGTTCACTTTTTCATCAAATGCCACAAAGTCAAACTCAGAGCAGCATATTCAGGACATGAAGAGTTCAGCTGGAAGCAAGGGACAGATTATTTAGTTACTAATCAACAGCCCTTGAATTATCCAGCACCAGACTAAGCCACTTTTGCAAATGACTGGTTGAGCTAACTAAAACGAGCATAGTGGCTTGGCTATGACTGCCCACCAAAGGCTCAACTCAACCTGGATTGAACAACATCCAGCTGCCATCAGCAGCAAAACACATGTCTACTGGAAAGCTTCTGTGGAGAAACACAAAAGTAACCAGGCCTTTACTCCAATAATGTAGCAATACCAGATTTGTCTGGCTCACCTCAGTGTGGAGGTTCCTCAGGTTCCACTGATCCCGCCCAAACTAGTACAAGATGAGCGCACAGAGGTGCATGGATGATGAATGAATTTGTATCCATTGCATGCTAGTATCAACTTCAGCCACAGGGCGCTCAAGAACATGTCCTCAACATGTTGGTACGACATGAACATCCAATATGAACACATTGGGGCATCAAATACCCATAAATCAAACCGGACAAATCCTCCTAGAAAGTAATAACGGTAAAGGGATCGGACTCATTAGTGTCTGACCAACCCAGTCACTGTCAAATGCCCTTCCCCAACTTCCACTCTCCATCCCTCCCTCGTCAGCCGCCGAGCTACAGCCGGCCCGAGTTTTGCGGTGCCATTCTTGCTGTGTCTACCCAGACCTGTGATAATCCGATAGCCTTCCCGGACCGACGCTCTTCCACCAGAGGCATATTTTGCGTCTCCAAAGGACTCCCACCAGTGTTCCACGCGTTCACACGCGATACGGACCGCGTCCTGCACGCTGACACCATGCAAATCCAGTGTGTTCCCTCGTGACTGCGAGTCCACAAGTGCATCTGCTGCAGCAGAAGTTTCTCGCCTGGCGATTTCAATGTGCTCACGGCCGATGGAAGAGTAGAAGCTGGCAGCGGCACCCATGAGACGGTCCGATTTACCACGACGGTACGCCGCCTGTGCTTTACTGAAGGCTGTTTCTCCAGCACGCCGATGATGGTCGGCAAGAGCGCGGCTCTTGCTAAAACCCGTCCGGGTGCTACCAGTACCAGACAGAGGTGAGACACTCTTCTTGGTCTTTTGAGCTGGAATGAACTCTGCTTGCGTTAAGCTCGGGCGCGCCATATTGACCCTTGTGATGTCAATCAAAGGCATTTCCGGTTCCGTAACCATCACTGTTACCAGCTCATTTGCGGCGGAAATGGAATTGCGCGCCAATTTTAGCAAACCAGCTAGTTTGTCCGGTGCCACGGTTGAAAATTCTTCGCGAAGCTCTGCAATTAGAGGGACAACAATTGGATCTTCCATTACATCTGGATGCTTTTCGAACTCTTTCTTGGCGAGGTAATGGATGGTTGTCGGGAGGTGTGCGCCATTCAAATGATAGGCCGAGCTTACCACCTGCGTGGACAGATGGGTTCTGGAGCCTATGAAGTCCACATCCTTCCTGCCATTATCCCATTTGTTGCTCATATTGTTGCCCATATCGTTGCCATGGAGGTCGCTATCGGCGCATTCCGAAATCGATTGTTCCAGCAATCGTTTCGTTTTAGGATGTTTGCCTTTTCCTCTACCTTTCCTTCGACCCTTGTTGTGGTTGACGAACTCCCCAAACCCTTCGATCCCTTTAGGAATGGAAAACCGATCGGAACTCACATCCCCATCTCCGCTAGAATTGTTGTTATTGCTATCCTCAAAAAATGCCAAGTTAAGCAAGACGTCCATGGACTGGTCAATATCGCCATTGCATTTGCCAAGTGTATGAGAAATCGTATATGCATCAATGGAAGGAAACATTTCTGTTAAGTATTCTTGCTTTTCCCCCAAGTCAAATGTTGAAAACGCTGGGCCTTTCTGCGGGGAACTTGGGGTTCGAACTCCGTCGGGAGGCTTAACTTTCGTCTGCTTCGGCCTGCCACCCGATTTATCATAGTCTATGCTCAACGACGCCAGACTCGATTCGAGACTCGTGATATTCGTCTCAAGTGATGGTAGGGTCATGTGCGATAGGGGAGCACTTGGTTCTGAGGCAGCTCCGTCCTCGAGTACATCTCTTCCACTTGTACCGGACGGGTCGAATTCTAGGCTTTCCTGGGCGGTAGCGGATGCTTTTAGCTCATCCAAAATAGCACGCAGAGTAGTGATGTCGTCTGCGTCGTCCAAATTGTAATCGCTTGCGATCGCGGCAAAAAGCGCAGGGTCTAAAGGC
Organism: Chrysosporium queenslandicum; assembly: GCA_001430955.1. Taxonomy (NCBI): domain Eukaryota; kingdom Fungi; phylum Ascomycota; class Eurotiomycetes; order Onygenales; family Onygenaceae; genus Chrysosporium; species Chrysosporium queenslandicum. The sequence continues at coordinate 148,397 of LJPI01000097.1, read as the reverse complement.
GGGCAGTACTCATTCTCCAGCTCCTGTTGGCAACAGTAGCCAGTTCGTTAGCCGCTGTCAGTCATGACAGTTACACGGAGATTGCGCAAAGCGCATGAAAAATTCCCTACCTCCATAACATTGATAGTTGCGGGTTCGGCCATGCTTGGTTGTTAGTGATAGTGAAGTCGTTAGTTCTGTCTTGAGCGCCCCTCGATGGACTAAATAATGCATTTTTCTTCTTTCGATAGATGTTTATATTAAACAAATGGCGCGATAATAGAGTACGACTTCGCGTTTAAATCGACAGAAGTACGTTCAGGTATGACTCCTCTGGTGGATGAACAGCATCTTCGTCGATTGTGTCATCGTCATGATGATGTTCCCTTCGACCAAACCGAGCAGAGCCGTCACGTGTTTGCTCGGTCAGGCACCGTGGCAACGATTCGATCGCCGTCATGCTCCAGACCACGAGATCCTGCGGGTGAAGCAATGCGAGCAAGAGACGAACGGTACATGGAAGTCTACAGTCGTATATCTCGCCAGTGGACCGACCGCCCCGAATGCGCCCTTTTCTCTCTTTCGCCAGATATCCTGTGCGCCTCGGATCTGGTTTCTTTTGCTCTCCGACTTTTGCTATGAGCAGAAATAAGACAAGCAATTGCCCGTTGGGCCATCCCAGGCTTGAGGCAAATACCTTCTATGACTATTTTGTTTCCTCGGACTTGGTCTGTTATACACCAAGGCTTATAACGTCTTGAATTATAGATACCCCTCAGGAATAGATACCCTTCAGGATATGCAGGAAGTTCTTTTGGCGCCCAGAGCAAACATCAGTTGGGTGGTTCGGGCTGATTCAACAAAGCATTTACAATGGAGAACGAGACATTCTTTCATTGTGGTCAGCTTAGTCCCAAGTTGCTAATGTCTCTGATGCTGCTCAAGCTTGTTGTCATGGACGCAGCTTGTTGCCTGCACGCCATGCTGAGGCTTCATCTCCATCAGATTATCGGCTAAACCATTCACCAAACCAAAATCCCTTCCTGAATTCTGCGTGAACGCACACTCTGGCAACACGTCGAGATTGTTTGGTGCCTCAGCTCACGTGCTTTATCTTCACTCGTTGGGAGTTGCTTCTTGCCTTTCACAGCTGCTTTCTTCCATCAGTTCATTCAACGTATCACGTGCTGTTGGTTCAATTGATGAGGAGCCAGAGAGACCTCCTTATATCAACAGCATCGTCACCGCATCTTTCATTGCCCTTACAGTAACCTTGTCAGTGTTGCTCTGGAGGCTTTCCCTGGGAAGCAACTGTCATTCAAGCAACATCCATACCATCTTTCGAAGCAGAATACCTTGCCTTTCCGCCCTCCGTGTGTAACAGTTGCTACAAAGTAAGCCAAGCACTGACACCTAGCTTCATTGTGTTGAGCTAACTGCCACTGATAATAGTTAAGATGCAGCTGATCCTCATTGACACGGTGTGCGGTCATGGTGGATGCCATATCATCGACCTGTCCAGTGCTAGGGTTTACAAGCCACTGGGCGAAAATGTCGATTGCACCTTTTATTATAGCAAAAAGCCATGTTTTCAGTGCATCTATTCCCGGAAATACGTCCTTAGCACAAGGCATAAATGGGTCAAGGTGAAATGTACGTGAACCATGTGATTGGAACTGATGATATCTTCAAGGCTCGAGTGTCACTAATGTTGCATCCTAGTGCCGAGAGCGCCGGAGCCTGCCAACGAACAGGGGACGAACGATGCAGCTGCTGCAAACACCACCAAGGAGAAGAACACCGCGCATTCCATTGTTTCGAGAGGTCTTATGACAACAACCAATACCCTGCGGGGGGCTATAAAGAGACTAACGTCCACTATTGGCAAGACAAAACGAGAGTGAAAGGCCAGAGCTTAGATTACCGACGTCGTGGCTTTGCTGTTTACGGCCTGTCTTCACAGCAAGTAGTCTCCAATCCGGCGATGTTTGAGCGAAAGACCTGTTCCGAGTGTGGTATCTTTCTTTGTCGGAGTTTCGTTGTGGCTTATGGCGTTCCTTATAATGTTCCCATTCCTTTGAGATATGACTTGATTCCCGCTGGTTGATCTTGTTTCTATGGTAATTATAGGGAGGAATATCTCGTACGGTACCCATGAAAAGTCGAATTGATACTGTGCCTTTCTACCAGCGCCAGGCGCTTCGGGGCCTGGTGTCTATACGGCTCGTTATTCGACTTATTCTCAGGGCTGGGCTTCCTTTTGAGAGAACCAGTGACTGTCCGCGGGACACCATATGTCTCTTTGCTCAAACGGAGAATACTGGGTCTCTGGCTGTTCACGGGCCTGGTGTTAGGCAAATTCGATCCGCTGGGAACCGGGCGCTGCTCATCACTGGTGGCCTCTTTCCTCCAGCGGCACGTATCATTCAGGCCAACACAGGAGCTGTTGCCCGGTGAAACTTGCCGCAGGAACCAAATGGAAGGGGATACGGGTGCAATGCCCCTGCTTCCTCTCGATGCGCTTTCCCTTGCTCACTGTCGTGAATGTGATATTTAGCCCTGGTTGTCTTCTCTTCGTCTTTTGTTTTCATCTTGACCTCCATCAGCACAGTCTCTGCGTTCTATTGTACCCATCTCACTACTGCTATCTCGTTACTCTGTATAGTAGAAGATTCTATCTGCTTCTCAACACCTCTTTATCAGAATTTACCATTCCACTACTCGGAAGCTAACCCAGTGTACTGATTACCAAGATGTATTTCAATCTCATTGCTCCCATTTTGGCGATCGCTGCCTCCGTCGCTGGTGAGTCGAATCTTGAATGATTTGCAGCCATCCATACAACAGCGCTGATGCAGCTTTGGTGAATAGCACTTCAGGTCACTAGCCCTATGAATGGTGCAGTCTGGGAACTGTCTCGGAGGCACACGATCAGATGGACATCTGTTGGGTATGATTCCACTTGGTTACGATTGAGCAGGAGTGAGCTAATTTTGATCGAACAGCACTGATCCGTTGACATTTGCCATCGAGTTGGTCAACATGAGCCATTACCCTCCTTTTACAATGAGAATTGCAAGGGGCATTAAAACAAGTGCGGGCTCATATACCACACAGCCGATCCATACTGTTCCTGCGGGGTATGTTTGACGATAGTCATTTACGGCTTGATGATATCGAATTTGAAAACTGACGATAATGGCCAATCTCAGCACCGCCTATCAATTCAACTTTGTATCTGATGACCCCAGCAGACCAGGAATTCTTGCACAATCGCAGCAGTTTGAGGTTGCTGGGCCTATTCCTTTCCAGGAAGATGAGAACGAAAATATCGACCTTGGCGACAGCGACGGCGACGAGGACGATGGTCACAACGGCGGCGATGGCGACGGTGATAGCGAGTTTCCTTCGGAGCCCACGTCAGATCTTATGTTGGAACCCACATCGGAGCCGTCTTTGGAATCTTCTTCTGATGATTTCTTAAGCCACACCAATACCATTAATGGGTTTGCCTCTGAATCCAATACTAGTAAGTCCATTTTCAATGGCGATCTCGGAAACTGTCACTGATGACCTTGCTGCAGCTTCAATTGGAACTGTATCTCGCACTACATCCCGCGCTTCTAATGCTTCCACTGCGCCCACAAGTACACGCCGTCAACTCTCAAGCACAGCAATGCCGACCTCTTCGCAGCGTTCTGGCAACGCAGCTCCTGCAATCCAGGCTTACAGTGGCGTCAGCGCTTTGGTTCTTGCTGCTCTCGCTTTGGTCGCTTGAGCCTTTTAGATGTTGGAGGGCTTCAAAAACAAGGAACTAATGCCGTTGAGAAGTCATTGATTAGTCCAACTGCTGTCAACTACTTGAGAAGATCCTGGTGGGTCGAAAATACTTGCTGTATCTCTAGCCCAAGTAATCGGGGCCTGTATGGATAGATAGCGCCTTTTGAAACAATAAATATGAACAGCTTGGCCGATTCGTTCGTAACCACGATGTGATTGCACTTTTATCATTGCAGAATCGAGGAGCAAGTAGGCATCAATATTCCTCATCTGGGATCATCGTATTCGAGTCAATTTCACTAATCGTACAGGAGTATTTTGCAACAAGACCAGATCCCTGAGTGAAAACAAATAAACTGTTCAGAAAACCGCCATCATTCCTTAGGAAAGAATACCAGTAACCAGTAATGCAACCGGCTCAGATGGCCATCCATAAACTCCCCGCTATTTTTGCGCTTTTTTTAACCTTGAAGACCGGAAACCGGGAAACAGTTCGAGCAAATTAAAAGATTAATGGCCGTATCGACCTTGCGAAGACAAATCACAAATGACAAGTCGTATCTGGGACAAGAAGGGTAGAGTAGACATTTGCTAGAGGAAACGGGGAAGAAAAAAAAGTCTCGTTCTCGTTAAAGTTCAAAGACAAAACCCCAGCGGGAATTGTCAATATCGTCGACGAAATCACAAAGCTCCTTGCGAAGAGTAGGGTTCAGATCGGCCAGCTCAAGCAATCTTGCACGGTGAGAATAAAACAATGCAACACCCCATGAATCAGTGCCTGTAAAGCGACCTTTGGGTTTGCTGCCGGGAACATTCTGTAAGATGTTTCGCATAATAAGAAGTGCCTTGTACGCGATTCCATGAGGTTCTCTGTTTTCGTCTTGAGGAGTGGCGAAATAGGCCCACCGGATGAAACGCTTTGGATAGTAGACTGGTCTATTCCATTCAAAAGGAGTATCCTCCATGTTGACGATTGGTGGGAGATGGCCGGAGACATGGGCAGCGACTGCGTTGAGGTCTGTGGTCGGAGCGTTGAATTCTTCACACTTATCGAAACGACACACGGGATTAGGAACTTGTTTGAAACGATCAAACGGATACCAGTTGCCATCAACGGAGTTTCGAATTCCCATATGCATCAACAAAACATGCTTTCGGTATTTCTCAGGATCAATCCAAACACGGTTGCAATATTCCAACTCAGGGTCGTTAAGTGTGTGGTTGGTAAAAGTGAGATCGCTTAATTGAAGGTATTGTGGCATTCGGGCAGGAGTCTCGTCAGCAAGCCGTCGGTCATTTTCCGGGGTTCGTGGTTTTGGCGGGCCTTGCGGGTATACTTGTTCACCGGCCACAGTAGCCTTTTCCCAAACTGGACGAGCTGGAGTTGGTTGTTCATTCGATTCATCCTCAACAGTGGGTGGACGATAATTGCTAGGCGGCGGCAAAGGCTGGTTGCTTGATGAAGGAGTATCTTGAGCTTCAGTCATGGTGACATCTTGTCCTTGCTGAGTATTGCTGGCAGAAGGAAGCAAAGGAGGTTGGCTGACAGGGTTCTTTGGGACTCTCCACTTGCAATAATAATACGGGAATCCATTCATATCCAGAACCACCTCTCGAGGACGAATTCCCTGGATTACAAATTTTTGACCTTGTTCACCTTCGTTCATCACGCGAGCTCGAGCAATAGCGAACGTGTGGGTAACTGTATTGATGAACTCCGGAGCCGGGAGAAGCGGCGTATGTTCAGGCTTGAGAAAATCTGCGAAGGTTTGCTGGTAAGCAAGCCAAACGGCTCTCTGAGCTATTTCGCCCTCTGAGTCCTCTTCGAACACACATTGGGCCCATCGTGATGTACGCTCGGGTTCTTGAAAGTCCAGGAAGCTGATAACGCATCTCTCTGGCGGAATGGCGATTCTCGTTGGTGCTGGTCGTTCCTCTCCATGCTTGTAGACACGGATGGTTTGCTGGCGTTGAGCATCATAGAGTAATAGTGTGACCAGACGTGGAATCAAAGTCGTGGGCAGATCGAAGTGCTCAAGAATAAATGCGACGTTGTCGGGCTCACAGATATACTGATAGATGAAATCAAGGACAGCCGACAACAACTCTGGATCGTTATCAAGTAACAGCAAATCCATGAGCTTCTGGAATGTGCGCTTCGGAAGACCAAACTTCTTGATCCCTTCAAGCTCATATGAGAACATGACCATTGCCTTCAAAGCGGAAAGCAAAAGGAAGCGGTCATCGCTTTCGATATACTCCATAAGAGTAATAAAAAGAGGATCGTTGGGCCACAGGCGCCACCATAGGCAAGCCTCGATTACCACCTCAAGGAGGTAGCCCTTGATCTCAGTGAAGACCGACAAATTGGGGAGCTTGAGGATGATGGTTGCAGTGTCTCTCGCCAAGGGAACGATATCGAGAAAGTTGGCGTTGACATCGACTTGGCACATGTTTCGGAGAATCAGTGCAGCCACATTAGCCAGCTGAAGCGTCTTTTCGGTTTCGTCATCTCTGACCTCTGCTTCAGGAAAGATGCTTCGAAGTCGGCGAAGGCGTTCGAGTATATCAAATGTGCCTTCTGGGCAGAGATCGTCGAAACGCGAGTTCTCCTTGTAGTCGTCATCAAAATAGTAGAAGTCGTAATTGACTTCCCAAGTGACGCCGTGGACAATCTCGCCGATTGTCAAGACCTGCTGGAACAATGCCTCCATCAAGCTGGGATAGTCGGCAAAGAAAAACTGCTCTTGGTACAAATTTGAGGCAGTTAGTAAATGGGGGAGGCCTGCCTCGACCTCTTCTGGGATTCTTGATCTCAGGCCCATATAGGACCTGTGATAGATATCCCCCCCTAACAAGTCAACGCGTTAGAAATTGCCAAATAGATGATAATATCGCGCAGAATGAGGAAGATCTTACCGGTACGATCAAGAATGATCGATGGTGGCCCCGGGTCTGGGGTTGGAGATCGCGAATCTCCATGCGTCTCTGAAGTAGCGGCTTCAGCCGCAGGCGTTGCCATATCGGAAGGTGACCGTTCGCGAGCAACGGTCAAGGGAGGCGGAGATTGTGTGGGTTGAGGAGGCGGAGAAGAAGAAGAGGGAGGAGGAGAGAGAGAAGGAAGAGGGAGGGAGGGAGGAGGAGGAGGAGGAAGAGGGGTAGCAGCTGACATAAAAATTCTGTTAGCCTTGTTTTGGAAAGAATCCCATAGCAACCGGGAGACACCGTGAAAAAATGAACACAAGGAGAGAAAAAACAAGAAAAGTCATGCTGTTGCCTACTCACCTGGAACAGCTGCTGGGCCAGTGAAACCACTGGTCCGGACCTCGAGGTCCCTGAGAAGTTCAAAATCAAGTCAGATATACAAGCTCCGGCTGCGAACAAGTAGATAGTCTGTATGCGACGTAGATAGGAGTACTCACAACAATCGCTCCCTGTAGAGAGCCTTTAGCTGGAAGGAGAGTACTCCAGCCAGCGCAGCCGAGAGGCCCAGGGATCTGCCAACGGCCACCCAGTGCCTCTTGTCCGCGGAGGCCGGGTGGTACCCTCCTTGCAGTCCGACCTCTCGAAACAAGGCCTGCGGGTCAACCCGCTTTCTCCCAACGCCCCAGCGTTCACCAGGGCGAATGGGCCACGAGAAGACCCGACTGGAAGGGAAAATAATCAGTAATTGAAAGAAAAGGCAGGTAAAGAGCGCGAAAAAAGTCGACAGTGAGGGCAAATCGAGCTTACCCAGACTGCTCATATGCAGTTCGTAGACATTCGAAAAAGTAGCGGGCGTCAGCTTCAAGTCGAGCTCTATCAAAAGCCATGGTGATCACGTGAAATAATAAAAGTGAATTTAAAGCGCTGATTGGATGAAGGGCCAGTTGGACAACCACGTGAGCTCACGTGAAAGGAAGAGAAAGATGGAAAGCACGTGAGAGCTTTTCAGCCAACCTGTGGAGTGGAGCCGCTAGCAGCGCCCACTAAACTGCTTTAGGAATACTTGGCGATGTTAGATAAGCGAAATTGACGGAAATACATTTCTTCCGGTTTGTGTACAGCTTATGTAATCTTCGTCCGAACTTGTGCCCTCAGCTCGGGGGCCATGTAGGGGCCCAAAATGGCCTGGTTAAAGGGCCGATATGGGCAAATGGAGCCTTTTTTCATGCTATTCCAGGCTGTCTGACTGTTATTCTGGGCGTTTGTCTCCCTGGGACGCTTGAATGGTGCTGAAGGCGTTTGTGGGAGGCCGAAATCAGTGGATTTCCTCTTTCGGCAGTCATTATCCTAGCAGAGGAGGTGTAGATACCTATATCCAGCCCTGGGAGTGGGCGACCTCTCTGCTCTTGTAGGATATCTGAAGATGAATTGAAATTCTTGTGCTATGCTATGTAGATTGAATACATGGGCATCTCTACTTAGATTCAATCTCTCCACGCGTCATGGAAAGCCAGAGAGAATTTCCACTGGCTCTGCCAGTGCTGAAATTCTCCTACGTTACGACCACTGCTGGCCGAAATTCACCTCTAAGCTGGACTCATATATCCGGTGGTGCTGACCTTGTAGCAGTTTTCGATCGAGTCCAGCTTCGCGAGACTGGCGCCACAAGGGCGACGGAGAAGCTGTTTCTGAAGGTGTTACGAGGGGCTGACATCTTGGTGCGTGAGCAAGCAGTGTGCATCTACAGCGAGAATGCTACTAATTGGAAATTTACATCGTTAGGAAGATCTGGATCTTGAGGCTCTCGCTAGAGAAGCCGTTACAAGCTCATCGAGTCAGACAGAGCTTACAGGCGCAAAAGCCCCCATAGCAGTGATTGTCAAGTCCCCTTGTCTTGCGATTCGCTATCCTACGCGTATGAACCAGGTATGGCACTTCTACTAGATCTATGGCCAGCAGCATGCACTCATTACGCGGTTAGACTCGCAGGTTTCAGCTGAAATTTGCGTCTGGCGCCGATTATTGCAGGGCTGTTTCGATTTTGAGCGAAGTAGGCTGTCCGATAACCGAATCTACTGCCGGTGGATTCCCATCATCCACGGCGCTTCAAGCAAGACCTGCCACCTCAAATTGGCCTCATGGCATAGCTTCACGGTCGCTAGGCAGGCCTGCATCACAGTCACAGTTTGGGACCCATGGTACACCGGTAGCGACAACTCCAGCGCCAGAAGCCCGCCCATCCACTATCGTAAGTGATCTTCATCAACAATATATTACCTTAGATCGAGCGTGGGATCCGCAGCTAACTATTTGTGCGGATAGAGCTCTTCTTCTACGCTAGCACCAGCTCCTCCTCCAAGAACCGCCCAGGCAGTCAGCAACAATCCGACTTGGCAGCGCGAAGCTTCCAACGAACGGCCGTCGACGGCCCCGACATTTCTTGACCCAGAGTCGCTAAGCGAGCTACTTCCCCCCAAAAGAGAGCTCCCATTTGCAAAGCCTCAGCGAAGACAGCAACGCTATGCTCCGGCAAATCAAAGCTCTGATCCCGCTGCTGACAGTACAGCACCACCTGGATACACGCCTCAAATGCACACCCTTGACCTGCCAGTTTTCGAACCAAGAACCCAAGGTCCATTGACGCGTTTCAAACCGAACCCGTCAAGCCCTCCGGCTCTCAGCAGTGCAGCGGAAAGGCTGGCTAAAATTGACGGCTTCGCAGGCGATCAGAGCAAGTCATGTTCATCCGCGTCTCCTATGATATCTCCTCTGAAGCGACCCTTGGACGCAGTGGCTAACTTCTCAGCGACTGGAGTCATGGAGCCGTCCATGACCAACAACCATATCAAGAATCAATTTGGTCAGTAGCATAAATACTTCCCTCCATCGCCTACCAACTCTTTCACTGACGACTACTTTAGACGGACTCCGTAGTCCTACACATAGCCTATTACATGTTCAACCCCAAACCACGCCTATAAGTCATAACCCATCATCAAACCCGTCCAATCCCACAATCCAACAAAGCAGCAACCTCAGCCAACCTGGAATCGGCACAGCTTCAACCCCGAGCACGCCGCTCACCGCAGCAGATCTATCATCCTACCTTCTGACACCGACCTCAGAGCGTTCTGCGCTAGTAGAGTCGTGGGTTTGTCAACAGTTGGAGAACGACGGGTTTCTGGCTCTCTGCCAGGATGTGGAAGGTGTATGGAAACGAATCGCCTTCGGGCTCTGAAAAAAAGGTCCCTAATGACCATCTCCCAAAGAACGACATAACGGGTCTGGCATCCATTGCCCGCCGAAATCAGAATGGACGCTGTGGAAAAATAACTCCCCGCGACCGCTTGTGGGATTGTTTTTATATGAATTTACGTGTTTCAGCATATATTAATGATCTACCTGTTCATTTTCAGAGATCTTTCTCGTTTCCACAACTCCGTAACTAAAAGAAGAAAAGAGACAAAAAAGGCGATGCCATGGATGCAGAGCAAACCTACATACTACGTACATTCACCTCTTCCTAGCCCATGGTGTAATCCCCTAATAGAAGATAAAATTCATTCTTAGCTATCTAAGTATGCGGCATCAGCTGTAAGCTAGAAACATAAAACGGGCACATCTTCCCCCCTGCATATGGGGAAAAAAAAAACAAGCAAGGAAGAAAGCGGCGCTGCACCGAATACCAAGAGCACCAGTGACGATCAGTCCATACACGCTCGATGCTTGCAGAGGGTAACTTTGTAACTGATACTCTCGGAATCCGCCCGAAAGGCGGCCAGGGCTTTAATCCTTGCAGTCTACAGATGGCCCATCAATGGTTCACGGTATTTTGACCACGTTGCACATGCAGTCGGTCCCAATGTCTCTGGTGTTGAGGCATGAAGGATGTTCCTATAGATTATGCTACGGCGTTATCTCGGCTTTACCTTGGGGGCGATGGTCCAACTTCTCCGGCGGGACTCCAAACTTGATCGTGCAACCACAGACTTCGAGCCTTTTTTTATACGAATCGCAAAAGTAGAAGATGTACGGAGTATACAGCTACTTTTCAACACAGTTCATTGAAGATATAAAGGATATCGAGTATAATCCCTAACTAGAGCGGTAGCTAACTGACTCATGGTATTATCATCATAAAACAGAATAGCAAAGGAAAAACGAGGTCTTAGTATCACATAAGACGAGGTGGACAGTTGAAGCGCATAGACGTATAAAATGTCCTGGTGACAAATAATAATAAAGAGAATAATATCTATTGTTGCATCTTAAAACTCGAACAGTCTTGAACTAGACGTGTTGACTTTTCCGTTCGCATGGTAAATGTCGGTTTCTCTTTCGTCAACATTCAATTTGCCGCTCTGTCGTCGAATTCAAAGGGCAAATAAGTAGGGGAAGTGTCGCCGGCAGTTGGCCGTCAGGAACCAGTCGATTTATGATGTCAACAGGTTGAGATAATCGACGACGATAAGGGTAACCATGCTAGGAGGTAAAAGAAACATTAGTCCATCGGCTAACTAGTGGGCCAGGCGAGGATCGCTGTTGGGCGGATAAAAGAAAATCACTGGGATTTCAGGTGGGGATCCACTTACGCATGGGGCGCAATCCGAACATAGTAAGTCCCAAAGCCACGATAAAATCTCAACCACCCTTCATCCCGCACAACTTTCCGGGCACAGTCAAAGACACCCTTGTACGGCAATTGTCCGGTCTTGGGATCTCTCTGTTGTTTCTGAAGGCGAGTCTTGATAAAGTCAAATGGCAGAGATAGGAAACTGGCGAAAAATCCGGCAATTGCCGACGCAGCAAATGTCCTGTTCTGTGGAGAAAGATTTGTGTGGGCTTGAAGCTGGGATTTGCTCTCAGAGAAGAAGGTCAATTGACCAAAATTCAGTGCCATTGCCCGGACTACCGTCGGGAAAGCCCCAGCCCAGAGAGCAGTGATTCCTTCGGATTTGGAAATGCGGGCCAAGGCATCGACAACAGAACGGTAGTTGGCTCTGGCTTCCTTGGGCTTCAATCCGTCGGACTGCATACGGATGAGTGCGAGATCTGCAGGGTTTCCAACCATTGCCGCTATTCCGCCTGCCGTCAACCCGGCCGCAGCACGCTCACCAAAGGTCACTTTGGTGCCAGAAGCTGCTGCCCGACTGTTCAGCATAGACATGAAGGTGTCGAAGAAGCCGAGTCGTGCAGTAGTGTAGACTGCCTGTCGCAATAGGCCTGCAGATAGTCCTGTGTACAAGTCGAGCACCCTACCGGATGCGATGATATCTCTGGTAATGCCGATTGCTGACGGACGAGGGCCGGTTCTAGCACCTTCGCCTGCCAGCTGCAATCGAACCTTGACCATGTCAATGGGCTGGATGCAGGTGGTGGCTGTCATACCTGCCAGGCCACCATTAACGAAAGGGAGTGCCGCGCGCATGAATGGTGTATGCAAGAATGAGGATACGCGTTCGGAAGAATTCTCCATGGCAACTTTGGCCTCTTTGGGTGCTTTGGACGCAGCTGCGGCAGCTGTCTCCTTTAGGGAAGTGGACGCCATTGTGGTATTAACAAGACTGGGAAAGAGTCTGAAAGCAGGGCTGGTAGCCTCTACAGGTTGGGCTGTATGCTATACTAAATAGACGAGCGTTGTCAGCCAAACAGCACTTGAATTGTGTTGCGGTTTTCGGATCAGATACCCCTTAGTGGGAAGCTCCAACCCCGCAAGCAGGTCGGAGCGGGGTAAACTCGAGCCACGGGAAAGTGCTTAGAATGGGAGGCATTGGGGGATCAAGACTCACCTAGCGGGAGTAGTTGACTGGAGGCAGAGCAGTTTGCTGCTCCAATTTCAAGCGGGTGGTTTGGATGGATGAATTTCCACAGAGCGTTGAGCATGCACGTACAAGCAGATGACAGCGAAGAGCGCGTGACTAGCCCGAGTGTCGAAGCTTGTTCAGACGAACGACAATTCGACGGAGCAGTGAGTTTCCATACGCTGTCTGTGGTTAAATGACTGGAGTGCAGTACGCTGCGTCGATGGACGGGACTGGTTGGGATGGAAAGGCGTTGGTATATGTGCGGGTTGCTACGCGAGAGGGGAAGCCTGGGGGAATCGGAATGAAGTCGGAACCCAACGAGCGTCGCACTGGTAGGTCGGGGTGCGAGAACACAAAGTAAGCGGGACAACGGGGACGAAAAGAGAGGAGAGGGGCCGATTGACTTGCTAGAACGTATTGAACGACAGCGAGATGATGGATGACGGGTGGGTGGTGGATGGGAGCTGTAGATGTGAGATGGAGAAAGCGAGGAAGGACACGCGAGGAGAGGAGATGGCAAGAGAAGGACAGCAAAGGGAAGCTAAAGTGACGCAAAGCTTGCGACGGGAAGTGCAGAAGGGGGGAGTTTCAAGTATGTAGAGAGTACCTCGAGCAGCACACACGGCAAGCAGGAGCGGGCCGTATCTTGTACCTCTGGGATACTAGGGCGAGTTCCTCGTGAACCTGCGGGAAGGGGATACCCAGGGCTTATGTATATCTACCGTGGAGTTCTCTGAGGATACCCGTTGTCTCTCGTCATCTCCAGCGTTAAAGCAATACGGGTTACCTCGATGATTTTGCCCGGTTAAGCTCAAACTAGAGCCGGGTATATACTCCGTAGGGGAGAAGGGCCATCTGGAAGCTTCCCGTCGGCATCTACCTCCCTTGCTGATGGGCCGGATGAAAGGCATTTGCCCACATCTCATGGGAGTGACAATACAAGTTGTTTTGAGACGAGAAAAGGTCGCTGGAGAATATGGCATTGCTGTTGTGTAGCTGTACAAGCGCTGGATGTACTCTGTACCTGGAGCGATGCGGGGTAACTTCACTAAGCTGACACGCCATCCGTGTTGGACTTGCTTCCCCCTCGCCTGTGGTCATGTGCACTCCCGTCAGAGCAACTTCGGCCATATATCTAGTAGTAGTACTATTCATCAACTATACAAACCGCATGTTCAGCATCGCAAAACTGGTGAGATTCCCTCGATCTCGGATTGCACGCCTAGTCCACGAACGACCGTGCTCTGGATGTTGGGCCCCATCAACGTCATCGCAAGCAGCTTGCTAGCCTGACCCTCCCGTGGTCCACTGTCCCCATCCAATTAATTTCCGGCTTGGTCTGGCTTGCATGGGAGCCCTCCCCTTGCTTTTTCCGACTTCATTTTCCCTTTGGTTTTCTGGTGATGATGACTTGCGCAGCAACTGGTAACCTATCTTAGCTTCATCAAAAACTAGCCCGTCCAGGCGTCTCCAATCCCTCAGTAGCCTAATAGCCCAGAGTAATAAGATACCACAAGTTACGTAGTGCCCCGAGCCCAACGATCAAGAATGAAGATCGGGATACCGCTACCTCATCAAGTCCGCCCTTCAATTCCCCTGGATCCTCTCTGTTGGGGACAAAGCCACGTCTTGGCTGTTGAATTTCCTCCCCGCCGTAGCTCCCGACCTACAACCGGAAACTATTCCGGAGGTCGATCTGTGTTTATACCAAAGAGGAATCTCTGGGTTCGGTAGTTGGAAAAGTCATCACAACACTGTAATTGCTGACAACATATTCCCCTCGATAGTATCACGGATCTGCCATGGCCGAATTACATCGACCGCACAGCCACAAGGGAAGGGCGAGGGGAAAGGCCGACTGTAGACGCGAAAAAGCAGGAAACTTTTCCGTTCCATTTTCCCGTGAGGTCCGCTGTTTTTCAAATCCAGCCCGTTTCCAACCACTTCTGCACCTGAACCGTGGAAAAAGGTCATTCCGCCCCCTATATCTCCCGACCTCAGATACATACGGTATACCGCTCCACTGAGCAACAGCTGTAATTGTCGAGGAATTGCTGTAGGCCGGTCGAGTCACTGTCCGAAGGATGATTGCGTTCCTCGTATTCCTCTATGTTGCCCGATTGTTGATTCCGCACAGGACATAAGCATACCATTACATAGAAACAAGACCTTAAAAGCAAGGGCTTTTCGGTAAAATTCTTTTTATTCCCTAAATACTACTCTCTGCTCCTCCTATCAACTTTCACCTCTTCGGTAAGCAGTCGCAGACAAGAACTTGTACTGCGGTGCAAGGTGATCAGAGTGTATGGATGATATATAACATGATTGCGTCAACGACGCGAGGAATCAATTAGGAAATCGTCGTGGAAAAAGAAAAGGGAAAGATAACGCGAAATATGCGGCATCGTGAACGGATATGCTTCAAGCGGAACGGAGGCGATGTCAAAAGGGTACAAGGAAGTGTCGGATAGAAGGAATGTTAAGGTAAGATAAGGAAATGGAAAATATTAAAACCTCTCATATGATGCATGAACCCAGGCAATATATGCATGTCAGAATCGGAAAAATAAAAGCAAACCTCATAACTATTTGGAATACACGCCCATGCGAACAGGTTAACGCGAGCAATACAAGGATCGAACATTTTGGGCTATTTTTTCGACAACATTCTTCGTAGGCTGAAAAATCGGCGCTTTGGTTTTTCACTCGATTTCTCTTCCGACTTCGATGGTGATTCTTCTTTAGCTAGTCAGATCGAGGTGCCGTTGGCGTGGACGTGTTCGCCGTTAACAGGCACGGGTTGAGTTGGGTCAGCAGTCGGTGCTGGAGTAGCCTTGGCGGAGACTGGTGGCTCTGGGGCAGCGGCACTCGAGCTGGAAGTAACTGGAGCGGCGGCAAGGACCTCTGGGGTAGCCTCCGCGCTGTACTTCTTGAAGTTCTCGTTGAAGAGTTCAGCCAACTTGTTGACTTCGTCCTTGAAGCTGGCGGAGCCGGTCCAGCTTCGCTGAGGGTTCAAAAGCTCGCTAGGAACATTGGGGCAAGACTTGGGGATGTAGAGGTTGAAGGTGTCGTAAGTCTCGTACTCAACCTTGGCGAGTTCGCCAGAGTGGATGGCATCAAGGATCGCACGAGTGTACTTGAGTGGGCAACGCTTGCCACCAGTGGTGCAGCCAGCACCAACCCAGCCAGTGTTCAACAACCAAGCGCTGGCCTTGTTCTCGGCAATCTTGTCAGCGAGCATGCGAGCATAGCGCATTGGGTGGAGAGCCAAGAAGGGTTGAGCGAAGCAGGACGAGAAAGTAGCTTGGGGCTCGGTAACACCATCTTCGGTACCAGCCATCTTGGAGGTGTAACCAGAAATGAAATGGAACATGGTCTGTTCGCTGGTGAGCTTGGAGATTGGTGGGAGAACACCGCGGGCGTCGCAGGTAAGAAGGATGATGTTGGATGGGTGTTGTTCTGCCATGCATGGGATCTTGGCGTTCTCGATATATTCAATGGGATAGGCACTGGAAGTGAATAGTCAGCATAAGTGGAAAAGTGCAGGGCTAGATTTGGCCTCTTACCATCGGGTGTTCTCGGTCAAGGTAGCGTCATCATAGTCGACGACACGAGTCTCAGGGTTGAAGACAACATTCTCTAGGACGGAACCGAATCTGATAGCGTTGAAGATATCAGGTTCCTTCTCGGCAGAAAGGCCAATGCACTTGGCGTAGCACTAATGAATGCGTTAGAGAGGTTTGACCAACAAGAAACAAGGGAAACATACTCCTCCTTCAATGTTGAAGACACCACGATCACTCCAGCAGTGTTCGTCGTCACCGATCAAGGCGCGTTTGGGGTCGGCGGAGAGGGTGGTCTTTCCAGTGCCAGACAGACCAAAGAACAGGGTAACGTCGCCATCAGGACCTTGGTTGGCGGATGAATGGAGGGTAAGCACATTGTGCTTGATGGGCATCTCATAGAAGAGAACTGTGAAGACACCCTTCTTCATCTCTCCGGCATACTCAGTGCCAAGGATGACCATCTCCTTCTCGGCAAAGTTGATGGCGACGGAAGTAGCTGATGTCATACCCTCAGTCCATCTGTTGGCGGGGAAAGAACCGGCGTTGTAGATAACATAGTCGGGGTGGAAATGCTCAAGCTCCTCCCGCTTGGGTCGGATAAGCATGTTGCGCATAAACAGAGCATGGTAAGCACGGGCACAAACGACGCGGACGTTGATACGGTAGCGCTCATCCCAGCCGGCATAACCGTCAATCACGTAGATTCGGTTTCTTGTGTTTAGGTAGTCGACTGCTCTCTCTCGGTTGATTCTCCAGACCTGCCAATCGGGTAACAAGGGTTAGTAAGAGGGTCGACGTCATGTCACGTGGGGTGAGAGGGGGTCTTAGCGCCACACGAGAACGCGGGGAAGCCGCACAGCCCCATTTAACCGCCAAGAAGGCAAGGGTGAAGGCGGGCAGAAAATCGGGAAAATAGAGAGACAGGGCAAAGGAATGCAGCCTTGGCCCGACAGCAGTCACACGATCTCTCGTGCCGAATAATGAAAGAGCCATTTGCGGCTGAAAGACTTGAAGTAACGGTACTGACTCACCTCTGGAGACATGGGCTTGTTGACTGGACCCCACCAGATCTCATTTTCTGATGTTGATTCCTTGACAATTCTCTTGTCGAGGGGTGATCTTCCAGTTTTGGCACCAGAGTATGCGGTTAAAGCTCCACTTGATGTAATGGCGGTTCCGGTTTCGTAGACGAGGGCATCTTCATAAAGCGCGGCCACAGAAGGGTTGGCAATCTATGTCAAGTGGCAATTAGTACAGTGTTATAGAGCTATTTTCCTGCAAGGCAGTACGTATGTAGGTGAAGCAGGGCTAGAGCAAAACTTACAATTGCAACTCTTTCATAGTCAATGTGGGCGGTTTCATGGAGCTCCTCCTCCAACTCTGTGAGGCCTTTGCCTGGTCTGATATCACGGTCAGCAATCATGGTTGGCATTCAATGGGTTGTTTGCCTGGGGTTTGGGGAGGTGCAGTGGTTGCAGTTGCGGTTATCATTTGGTCGTGTGCTCTGACAAAGCTCTGCCTACAGCCTTGATATATAGTCCCAGGAGATGAGGGAAAGGCTCGGCGGGCTAGCAGTTCACAAACAATGACGAGAATAACCGCGGCAACAGGGTTCAAGAACAACAGGACAGGGAAGGGGAAGCACGTACTGGACACCAGTGGGGTGCAGGGCAGTGCGATTGACGGATGTTGACACCATGTTTCTCAGGGATGTGGAGTGATAATTTGAATGCTGTTGTTTGGCAATCTGCTGTCGAATGAAGTCTGAGGTAAAATAGTCGAGAGGAAGTGGGCGACCTGGGGGTATATTAACGGTAGCACGAGGAGTCGAAGAGGCCGGAGCGGAATCCATGATTTGCCTTTTGATTACGGAGGACGGGTACGACGAAATCGAATTCACGGCGAAAGTCCTGCCCTGTCCCACAGATTGGTTAGACCTCCCGTTCCATGCGTCGTTCTCCACAGCTGACGGGAGATACCGGGTAATGCAAGACCCAGTTGGGCTGTGGCGTAGTATTCGCAGAGAGTTTTACCGTGGACGAAATTAAATATGGTAGCAAACTAGCCCGAAATGACCCGATATGGCCCAGGCTCTGTAAAAATGTGGGAAACGCAAAAATGGAGTCAGCGGAAAATGGGCTCTCAGGGGGGTGGGATGACGATGATTCCCTGCGACAAAAAGAAAATGTGAAACAGAGCTGCTCCAGTCGTAAAAACTGCAACAACGGGTATTACTTAATCCTGCGGACAAGGAACTTCTGGGATGGATGCGGATGTAGTAGAAAGTAGATGGTAGAAGACAACGGAACAGGTATGACCTAGAATGCAAGTCGAGAAGAAACAAGAGATCTCAGAGCAGCAGTTTGCCCTTTTGTTTCTTGAATGCTGGTTTGCCTCATTCTTTGACCGCTACTTACAGTTCCAAAAACCACAGAACGGTTCATTCTTTACAGTGTCGAATCACAGGTGAATATCGTGACATTCCCATCCATTATGTCACTGCTTTGTCTGGTGAGCAAGCAGGTTTTTCCCTTCAGACTTGAAAATGGGCCAGACGGTGGGCCGAATTGACTAAGCACGCTGTGGCTGGGCAACACATGACTTGACAACCCCCCAGCCAGGACGAAAAAGGAGAAACAAAAATGACATCCTCGTGCATGGTGCTTTCGGCATGGGCAGGCAAGGATGTCGGGACCAGCCCACGATCGACAGTACATGTACATACATATCTGTACAGTATCCTCCGCAACCTCAAGGGTCAACGGGCAAGGGTAGTTGGCCTTAATTCAACCAGACGCAGTTGGTAAATATCGATAACGCAGAGGAATAAAGCAACTCGCCGGTATTGGTTAATATTACTCCATGTTGGGTCTACTTTGCCTGTGAACGAAGCTTCGCACTGAATCAGTGGCATTTTCTTCATCGGCACTGCGCCACAATCAAAAGGAAGAACTTTCTACCCGACCGTGGGCGGCGGCTCCACAGCGTCTGGATGGCGATTCTCGTCAAACTCGGCTTCTCATGGCAAACGTCGGGAAAGAGGAGCCACATCCAATCAGGACGAATGGAAGTGCGAATGACGTACTCGCCCTTTCCCCAAATTCTTTCCCGCACCCCAAACCCATTTCGTCATTCCCGTTGAATCGAGCGGATGTCCCTCACTTCGAGAGCGGAACAACAACAGCTGTGAAAGGAAACGGCCCTGTCTGTGGTCTGCTCCTCTCCCTTGAAATGCTGGCTGTCTTGAGTTGGCGAATTTGGGGTCTATGCTCGTGTTGCTGAAAGAAGAACAATGCGCAAAATGCACCATCCCGGCCTTGCATGGATAAGTTTCCGATGCTTGGTCGGGAGAAGTTGCAGGTTTGACAACATTGCTCCTCTCTTGATACGCGACGGTATGTCTCCGCAGACGTTCGTCGCATCCCTGCTTCGACGATCAAAAAAATTTTCATCCACCAAGGACCTGAAAATTCGATCGAGGGGCAAGTTCCTGTCCTAATAATAGAAAATGACCCTCCAATCAAACACTTTCCCGGACTTTTCCTACGGGTTTGCTGAGGAGAGAATCCAGCATATTGTGGATTTGTGTACAGGCCTACTGTGCATACATGACTCCGTTTGTACCTGACAGAGTTGCTATGCCGTCCCGATTCGTGTACCTGGAAAACACTGTTCCCAGAATTTGGGGGATTCACGGCTAGCAGTTGCTAGTTCCCGTCTTGTGCAACTATCCAGAATCTAACTAGCTGTCGACAGCATGACCAAACACGATTTTCCTCCCTTTGACTTTCGCACGTCGTGGATGGGATCTGAATCTCGACGCGCCCATGAGATTCTATGGGACATACTATTGCTTTTGGAACGGTCATGCTGAAGAAAAAAAAATAAAATAATAAAAATAAACAGGCGAAGCCCTAAAGAAGTCTATTTGCTTTTTGCAGGTCAAGTGAACTGACGCCCGAGAAAAGAGGAAGTCTAAGACTCAGGGGCAGTTACATGGCTCGACCAGGACGGACCTACCCGTGTCCAGTGTGCTCCATTCCAAGCGCAATTTCTTTGAGCGCCATCGTTTTGCCAGGTACTACACTGCATGTCTCGCTCTCCCGAGACGTTTGTTTACACTTTGTGTGCCCCTTTCCATCGCGCATCCTACGAGGCAGTCCTCTTTCTCAGGCTGTCACATCGTTTAATAATAGCTCATTGCTATATAGCATGTGTCAGACTTCCTAAATTGGAACGATGCTACCAGGACAAAGCTTTGGTAGTGGCTGTTGTTCAACCATACCATACCTCGGCGGAATGGCTGTTCAAGAACTGTGTGCTACTTGCCAGCTCAAGCTGACTGCTGGGCTCTCGGTCCTTCCACCAAGGTACTTCGTTAGCTAGCAACTATGGGAGTCGTCGACCTGAAGAGTACTTGTCTCAAAAGCCATCCGCATTCACACTGTTTGTTTGTCTATCCGTATTTTCGCCATCAAGATTTTTCTCTGAACCCCTGTCTCCATTCAAGATATCCAAGACCTTAGCCCTACGTCAAAGAGATCCTTCGGGAAAATTCCAGCCACCCCGCAACGCTAGGTAACGAACTAAAACGGAGGGAGAAAAATCTGTTTCCCAGGCAGGACGAAGGTCCGAAACGGCGAAAATCCACCAACCAACTTTGTCACAGTACCTTTCTACCTGACACGGCGGCATGCATTTTCGTTACCAAATAAATTGGGCACGAAAAGTAATAACTCCATCCTAAATGGCGCTTCCCATTTTCCTTCTGCCTTCGGCTATTCAAGGGAGTGAAAATTCTCGTTTTGCATTTGCTTTTCCAGCACGATGTTGCTGTGCTTTACCTCCGAGAGAGAAAATAATCCGGAATTTTCCGACCCATGTGACTGGAACCCTATCCCTGCCGAGCTGAGAGACGGAGAGTTTGTCTCCGTGTCCTGGAGCGTCCCTTGCAAGCCCGTCCAAGGAGGAATCCTGCTGGGCTTGAATTTCTTGAGGTGAATATTTCTGATCAACCTTTGTTTAGGATTTAAGAACAGGGACAATAACTTGGTGAACTGGATTTTGCTTTTGCTCGTCTAATCTTGCCGCTGGTAACGCCAACAGTCTTGTATTTGACAAAAAGAAGATTGGCCTCAAACAGAAGTTCTAACTACCACCAGGATATGTGCTTTGTATATATATATATATATGCAAAAAAGACGCGTTGAGGGGTATATATAAGCGTTACCACCCGCTATCTCAAAAATGGAGATCTTCATACCTCCTCGTTTCAGAGAGATATCATCTAAATTCGTCCATAAACTGCTTATGGAAATTGACAATTCTAGTCACCCAGTCGGTTCCAGGGGCCAAGAACGTGGTGCGGAAGTGGTATGTCCCTGGTTTCTGACCGAAGCCAGACCCGGGCACGATGCAGACACCTGTAGCGTCAAGGAGACGGAGCGCGTAGAATTCATCCGGGTGGCGGCCTGCAGATTCAGCGGCTGCAATGGCCTTCGCTGGGAGAGTGATGGATGGGAAGAGGTACATGGCGCCCTAGGCAACAAAGTGCGGTCAGGAGAATGTGGAGACGTGGATATAAAATTCGCAGAAAACGTAGAATGGGAAGGAGTAGTAGGGGCGAACATACTTGTGGTTCCTGACACTCAACGCCTTCCATCTGTTTGAATGCTTCGTACAAGGCAGTGGCACGCTGGTATAGCCCAGATGCAATCGCATTATATTCTTTCTGATACAACTCGTAGCTTGGCTCTCCCTCCTTTGGTGGGTTGACCATCAGCTCCACGAGACACTGGCCGATAACGGGAGGGCAAAGCATGACACTGATGAATTTGTAGATCTGCTCCTCGACTTCGGGATTGAATCCGACTAGTTCAAAGTAGCCGCCACGATGGCCGCACTCGCCCACCATGCCCTTCGACACGCTGTGCAATGACGCGAGTTCCACATGATCGTACTTGCCAGGTGCTTCCTGCTGAAGTTGCCGCAATCTCTTCTTGAAGGATGTGAACTCCCCTTTGAAGACGTTGGTCTGGTAAACTTCGTCGGCGATGATGACGAGGTTCTCTTCGACCGCAAGGTCGATCACCTTCTTGACAGCTTCGGGGCTAAGGCAAGCTCCAGTCGGGTTTCCTGGGTTAATCACGACAATTGCGCGGACATCGGTGCCTTCACTCTTGGCTTTGGCGACCGACGCGCGGATGCCGTCGACATCTGTACCCCAACTACTCTCTTCGTCAAGGTAATATGGAACGCATCTCGCGTTGAGGACAGCCAATGTAGCGGTGTAGAGGGGATACTGTGGGATTGGAACAAGGACGCCGGATTCATGGTTTGCACAAAGGATATTGAGTAGAGTGTTCACCCCCGACGACGCTCCAGCGGAGAGATAAATGTGGGATGGATCTGCGGGAAAGCCATCGCGCTTTTCGATAAATTTAGCAACGCTTCTTCGGACCAAAGGCGATCCATGACTTTGGCTGTAAGCCCCGACACTCTGGACGTCATTCAAGAGGCGTCTTGCGCGATCGATAACGTCCTGCTTGTATCCAAACGTCGACTTCAAAGCCTCTCCATTCTCCAGCAGCGGCGGGTACTCCAGGAGACTTAGCACTTGTCGAAAGAAAGTTATAGGTTTCTGATCCAGTTGCTGAGGGTTCCCGATATTTGCGAAAATGACCTTGTCGAACGGTAACGCATCGGCCGCTTCTTCTAGCTTGACCCTATATTGCTCCGCCTTGACAGCGAGTTCACCACGGACCGCATACTTAGCGGCAAGGACGTTAGGGTTGATATTTCCCTTGTGAAGACGAGCAACCGGCACTGAACCCATCTTGCTTTGCGAGTAGAAGCGTGACGACAGGCAAGGATAACGGGAGGACGAATAAGGGATATCTAGCGGAAGGATCGAAGTTATACAGTGTCAGTGATCGCTTGAAATAGAGGGGAGACCGCGGGGCATTATTCTGGGGCAAAAGGAGCGGGTTGGCGCGGGTATTCCCAAGCCATCATCGGATGATAGCCTTAGGCTGCGGGGGAGTCAGGCAACATGAGAGGAACAAAGCTACTCGTATTCTATGTGCATTGGTAGAACTATAAAGGAGAAAAAAAAAAGAAACTTGCATACCTGGAAGTGAGCTTGCAGGACCAGCTGCAAACCGCGAGAACAGTGCCGACTGAGCTCCAGCTACACGTTCCCGAGTGGTTAGAGGGAATGAAAGCGAAAAAGCCCGAGTGCACCGGGGTATGGGAGACATGGGTAGATTTTGGGTTCAGAACCGGACGTAGTCAAGGGAGAATTTGGAGTATAATCTGCTTTCTAGTTGGCTATCGGGGAAAAATTAGATTTCCTGGTTCATAGCCAGCCGACAACGGGCAGGTTTCTGATCGACACGTTCTTCGACTTCTTGCTGCAGGTTCTGCGACAGGTGAATTTCTCCAAGGGACCGGCTGGTGACTCCAGTGGCGTTTTGACTTTGTGTGGCTTCCCCCCCATCATCGAACAATATACGCTTGGGTCGAGGCCCATGGTGCTTGGGGCTTCACCCGGGAGCATCCAGTTACCAAGCCGCAGCTGTAGCCACTTGATGCAGTTTCAGCGTCCAATATGCGGCTTCATTGACGTCCGCTTTCAAGTGAGCGAACTATCAAAATACCTCAAAACACACACAGTTTCATTTTTGAGCATGGAACGGTATTCCATGGCTTTGAATTTGTGAGATATTTCAGACTCGGAAATCCATGCACAGTGTCTATTGCTTGCACTTAACAGTAGATGGTAATACAGTACATGAACCGCTCCCTATCTCTAGTGGATTGTGACTGACTTCCGCTAAACCAAAACGAACCCATGAACTAGTGAAGCAAAGTCATGTATCGTTAACCGCGCTCACTGCCCCTCATTCTCACTGCCTGACCGTATTTCTGAAGCTTCGTAATCAGCGCGTCACCCTGCTTCACCACATCGGCATACTGCTTGTTCTTGTCGTCAGGGCGGTTGGTCTCGATCACGCCATTGACCCGGTCGATCGTGCAGGCTATTCTGTCACCAGCAATGAATTTGGCAAGATCTCTGGACAATAACCGTCAATATTAAGGAGCTATTAGGATTGGCGATGGCAATGCATACCTGTCAAGGAAATCCACGGTTACACCAAACTCATTGGCCATGCTGGTTAGGCCAACGACTCGGTAACTCTGTAGCAGCTGTTGGTATCCCCGTAACCGCATTTCTCTAACAAACCAGGATCTGTGCTCATGCAAATACCGGTCTTGAGTGAGGAAGTTGTTTTCGACGGCTGCAAGAGCAGTGAAGAACGTGCGATATATGCCGTTGTAGAGACTGCTAACCAGGTTTGCCAGCGGAGCAAAATCGACGGGAGCCTCGCTATCGGCCTGAAGACCGCTTCCGGTGCCTAGGGTTGTGAGATTGACGACTGTTGCGGCTTGACCTGGAGTGGCACTAGATGCGTCCTTCATCTCTTCATCGCCAGCACCAGGGCCGGAGGATATAGCTCCCGTCAGGGCCGATAGCCGGTCTTCTCCTTCTCCCAAGATTGCCTTGATTTCCGGCGCGTCAACCACCTTAGCCTTGAAATCTACACGTTTCAAGGACAATGAGCCGGCAAGCACTGCATAGATGACCAAGGACGAATAGCTGCACAGTTCATAGCTGGTGAAAGTTGATAAACTGTCCAGGAGAAGCGGCGCCGCCAACTTGTAATTACGAATCGTAAGCAAATGGAGACCTTTGTAAGCCTTCAAACGATTTCGGCGGTCCCAGTCACCACCGCCCTCTACGAGGGAATTGGCCCGCTCGATATGCTTTTTAACAAACAGCTTGTCGCCAAAAAATAACCCAATTCGTATCATAGCTAGGACAATGTCAATCTTTGTTCCAAGCACTCCTGTATTCTCGAACACGGCTTCGTAGGCTGCAACGGCTTTATCCTAGATTAGCCCTGAGATTAGTCCGGAGATGTCTTCGAAGAACTGCATGCAGTAATGTATATTCCTTACTCTATCTCCAACACGAGCCCAAAATTCCGCCCGTTTTCCCCGAGCAGCTTGAACCTCCGTGTCCCCAGCTGCTTCGGCGGCTTCGTCCTCCTCCTTTTGCAGAGCATCAAGTTCCTTGTTGTTTTCGGCCACTAGCCTCTCGTATAGTCGTTCATCCCAGGGCAAATCGATAGTCGAGGAAGTCCGTGAATGGGGGAGCATGTCACTCGCGATAACAACTTTATTGGAGGTGGCAGGAGCATGTTGCGGAGCGCCTTCGCCCGACGAATTTAAAATACCTTCGACAGGATGGGCTAAGTGGCGGTACAGAGGGGCCATATGGTTCTCTTCAATCGCAGACTGGAGCTTCTTCAGCGAGCCTTCCCGTAAGGCTGCCGGGCAAGCTGGATTGGCAAGGTTGAAGACATCTTGGGCGAGCGTGAGGTCAGGGTACTTGGCATACTGGGGATCGGAGCCCATGGTTGCCTGTCAAAATTATACTGCGTAAAAAAAAGAGTAAAGAAGGCAGTTGAGGGGAAATGGTTAGAGAAGAGGCGTGTTGCGAGCTTCGATGCTGAATTGGTCGCGCTTCATGGAGCTGGAGCTGATGATGGAGGTCTGGCTCGCTGGTCCAGATTGGGACTAGCGTCAAGCTACTTTCAACCTCCCAACAACCAACCACCACAACTGCTCGATCTGCAACAAATGCTCAGCGGAATGTTGAACGGGGGGAAATCAAAGGGGATACATGGGCTGCTCGCTTTCATCCATAATGCGAGCATTCTGAGTGCACTGACATATATTTATCGTCATCATCCAGAGTCAGATTATTACTACTGAGAGATCGGTCTTTACTGAGCAACCCCGGCTGCCTCGCTACCAGGCCCTTATCCTGGAAAAGAAAAGACATCCTAGGATTAAAGAGCGAAATTGACAATCGTTTCAGTGGTTAGTACTACTTAAGGGTCAGAGCTTGCATGTCAGGGAGCCCACTACTGCCCCATCGACATTCTTGTGCAATGGTTGCAGCTTGCGGCGTATTACTGTCGACCTGCCTTCAACCCCAACATAGCGCGGACATAACTTCAAGGAGCAGACAGTCAACAGCTTATTATTGAGGTGCGGTGGCTCGCCCTACGGGGTGAACCCACCAGCTCTCTACTCGGTAGCGTTTTGGAAATTGCAATGGAGAGGAGCCTACTATTCTGGCCTCCAATCCCATGGAATCACTCACAGCCTACAGGTAAATGACGAGCAAGTGATTCGAGGGACAAAGCTGGGACGAAATATTGCACCCACAGCTCGTAACAATTAGTGTGGACAGCCTCGTATTTGTAGCACTTGCAAGAGGGCAAGATTGGATGGCCTCGCACGCCACAGTCCAGGTTAGGTTTTGTGCATTCAGGGCTGGATTTAGGCTACACCAAGCCTAGCGATCACGAATGCTTAGCCTTCGTTAGGCCTGAAAAAGTGGGCATTCTTGGCAGCCCCCGACCGGTGCTTAACGAGTACCGCAACAACACCCTGTCAACGCAGGACCTCTGTCACCCTGCGATGATGGTGTTGGCAGCCCAAGCGTTCCCGTTCTCCAAGTCTTGGCAAAGGGAAACGACCTCACGCGACCATCGCTTGGGCGTATCCGGACAAACGGCGCTTGAGATTCAGGTGTCCGAGCTGACGGCAGTCTGCGGTTGAAAGTCCGAACTCTGATGGATTATCTCCGCTCCTCCTACCATAATGACGGTGGGAACGGAGGGCATCGGCCTGGCCCTTCTATTGCCAGCCCGAGCTTATTCGACATACGCGACCATGGCTCCTGAATAGGGATCCGGTTCCTTTAGAGCGTTTCCCACGGGCTCCGTCGCCCGTCCGCTGTCGTTCTCAACAGAAGGGAACTAGCTTCTCATTTGGCCTAATCCCGTTGCCGAGGCGCCCCAGAGCTGCCAAATCCTGCAGTCTGTCATCATCCATGTTTTTCTCTCGCCCATGATGTGATCCACTACAGTCCTTCGCCCAATGATATCCCTGTGTTTATCGATGGAGCTGAAACAACATGCTTGTTCGCTCAAACTCATTTCAACCTAATTTTCGGATGGCCAACTCCGCAGTTCAGACATGCAGCTGATTGGGAGACGCTGAGCCTGTTAGTGGTGTACTGATCCTCCTCACGAGATGGACCCAAGGTCTCTGCCTCCGCAGGTCCCAGTTCTCTTCCTTTCCAACAAGTTCCCGACCGACGCTCTTAAAGCCCCAATGCCGCGAGAGCGTCACCATTGGATGGCCGAAATCTACTTTATCTTCTTTCTTCCTCCCTCTTACGATTTTCTTCTTCGAACAAAAATTCGAACGGACCTGGTATGAAACCAGAACCCGCAGAAGGTTTGATTGCCCATGGCTACCATCAAAGATGACATATCGGTTCCCCAACCTCGAAAATCCGAAGATACCTTGCCCACAAAGACAGAAGAGCAGGTACTTGCTGAAGAGCTCGAGAATACAGGCAAGTCACGATGGGAACGAAGTTGGCCAACAATTGCCTGTGGTGCGGGGCTCTTCTCTGATGGGTACCTGAACAACGTGAGTAACTGATTTGCGCGAGGATTAGATGTTACCTCGCGGGGTATATATTCAAATACTCTCTTTCGGCGGCGCTGTTCCCAAAGCAAGGACACTTTTGTAATGCGTGTATAGATTATCGGATCTGTGAACACTGTTCTTCGAACGCTCTATCCTGAGACATATGCGACGTCACCAGCGGTCAAAAATGTCCCGTCAATCGCGTTCGCTGGGACTGTTGTCGGCCAGCTCATTTTCGGTTATTTGAGTGACCATTATTCTCGGAAATGGTCTCTAATGGCTTCCACCGTCATTCTTGTTATTTTCGCTGCACTCTGCGCTGGAGCATATGGTGCTGGAGGAAGTCAGTCAGGGCTCTTCGCAGCCCTCACCGCATATCGATTTTTCCTTGGCGTGGGCATCGGCGGAGAGTATCCAGCCGGCAGTGTGGCAGCTGCGGAGAGCACAGGAGAGCTCAAAAAGGGTCATCGGAACCGTTGGTTTATCATGTTCACCAATTTTCAAATCGATTCGGGGTTCGTCGTGTCGGCATTTGTGCCTATGATTCTCGTTTTGATTTTCACAGAGAACCATCTACGGGCGGCGTGGAGAGTAATGCTAGGTTTGGGTGTGATCCCACCGTTGAGCCTTTTTTACTTGCGTCTAAAGTTGAACGAGCCCGAGGAGTTCAACCGAGAAAGGATGCATAAGTATCCTGTGTGGCTAATTGTAAAGTATGCTATCCCTCTACCTTTTGATCTTGTTGAACGCAGGTGTCAGTCCTGCTTCTCCCAGAGTGAGTCGTTGTCGCTGACTATGAGCTAGGTTCTACTGGTGGAGGCTGGTAAGCATTTATACTCCTGAAATCGCGCGCAGAGAGCTAGCAGAACTCACTCTTTAACCAGTTTATCGTCTCATTGATTTGGTTCATCTACGACTTTTCGGCGTACTCGTTTGGGATATACTCTTCTGTCTGGCTAAAGATCGTCCTTGCCGACACAGCTCCAATGTGGAAAGCATTCGGTTGGAACACGGTCATCAATCTATTCTACATCCCAGGCTCAGGGCTGGGAGCGTGGGTAAGCGACTGGATTGGTCCCCGGTACTGCCTGACTTTGGGAGTTGCTGCCCAGGGAGTCATTGGGTTCATCATGGCCGGGTGCTATAAATGGCTCGCTACGCCCGAAAATGTAGCTGCATTTGTTGTCGTTTATGGGTAAGAGTTGCCCTCATTAGATCAATATCGCCGCTGCGAATAGCCGGCGCGGCAGGATACTAAGCTGAGAACTGTTTTAGACTCTTTTTGTCATTTGGCGAGCTTGGCCCTGGTGATAACATTGGGTTGGTGGCTTCCAAATCCAGCGCAACAGCTATTCGAGGCCAGTACTATGGAATTGCGGCCGCGTTGGGAAAAGTTGGAGCATTCGTGGGAACGTATGTTTTCCCGATTATCCAAAAGAATGCTCCCAACGAAATTCGCGCCGGCCAAGATCCATTTTTCGTTTCCAGTGCACTGTGCTTGTTCAGTGCAGCATTGGCGGCCTTTCTCTTGCCACATATCGGTCAGGTAAGAAAAGTCCCATCCCTAAAATTGCTGCACACATTCAATGATCGTTGTTTTGGTCAAAAATTGAATTCCATCTTCTATCTAGGACACAATTACACACGAAGATGCCCGGTTTAGAAGCTACCTGGAAGAAAATGGATATGACACGAGCAGTCTCGGTAAGAAAAAGCGTGAAGAGACTGTTGTTGAGCAAGAATAGTGCCCATATGAGCCGCTCAAGCCCCTGGAGGCTTGAATCTTTGAGGGGATAAGACGATCGCGACCTTGATCTAATAGCCTAGTTGCCTCCGATATAGGAGGTGCAATGCCACTGCGTTGAAGCTAGATGCATGATATTCTGGGATATGGATTGTACTGTACATAACAGACACAAGAACATAGTGAATAATACCCCTTTCCATTACTATTCAGTGAAGCAATTCAGCCCAGTGGTCCATCTGCCCAACTGCAACCGCATGCTCCGCCGTCACCAAGAGACTGGCGAACGAGTACCGAGGCGGAATGCCGAGGTTATTTATCACGTGCCGCGACTCGAGTCTCCTGAAGCAAAGGCGACGAGACGGCTGCTTTAGCTGGCAAGTTGAACAACAGAGGGAGTTTGTGTTTTTTTTTTCTATCCAACCTTCACTATACGTACTGTCTAGCCAGTGATTTAATTTCTCTTTTCTTTTCCATTTACGGCCCACTTGTCTTGACGGAGCTGACGATCCTCGTCCTACATTGACTTCCCGAGCGAATCACGAGCTGAAACCCGTTTTACCCTGTTGAAATCTCCGTGACACTCCAGAGTTGTAGAGCGATCTTTCTTCTCTCCGTTATACATCAGACAGAGCAGAATATCAAACAATCCGTTGTCAAAATGGTCGCTGTCGCGCTGGCTTACCACCCTACCGTCGCTCATTACTTGAGATTCGTTGCTACAACTGGTAACTTTCCATTTCCCCCGCCTGCCCGAGAAAGAAATAGGAAAAGGAACACCCAACTCATATAGGCTTATGTCTATCATACTGACTTCCTCCTCCTTCAATATAGTCGGCCGCGACAAGGTCCTTCGAACTCTTCAATACCTCTCCCGCTTCCTCGCCTGGTACCTCTACCGCACCAACTACTCCCACGCCAGCATCGCCCCCTTCGAAACCATCAAGAAGCAGTTCGCACTCACCCGCAAACTGCTGCGTGTCGGCAAGAACGTCGAACACTTCAAAGCCGCCGCCGTCGCGCTCGATGCCAAGCCCGCTGCGGCGGCAGGNCGGCAGGCGCATCCGCCACCACCGCCGTCTCTCCCACCGCGGACCCGGTGCTGAAATATCTGGCGGTCGGCCGGCAGTTGGGATATGCGCTGTACCTCTCATACGACATGATCACGTATCTCGACGCCTCTGGCATCAGAAAGCTGAGCACGGTGAAGAAGCTGCAGAGTCAAGCGTTCAAGGCCTGGTTGGCCGGTTTATTGTGCTCGGCGGTTGCGGGCGTGTATTCGATGTGGAGATTGAGAGAGTTGGAGAGGAATGTAGACAAGCAGGATGGTGAAGGCGCGTTGGAAGGAAAGAAGATTCAACGGTTGGTCTCCTTTTTTTCTAATTTGAATGATTATGGCGTATCTGTGTTGAATTTTGGACTGACTTCGATCCAGCGAACGCGCGGCCGTAACGACCCAATTAGTTTCTGACATTTGCGACTTGACTATCCCCTCGTCGGCACTTGGATATGTTAACCTCGATGATGGCATTGTCGGCATTGCGGGAACGGTCAGCAGTTTGATCGGCGCTTGGTCTGCGTGGAAGAAGACCGCATAATCCCGGTGATGATTGCGTTTGTGAAACGGATTCGGGGTTTTCCTTTATATTTTCAGCGCGAATGTTCACTAGTTGCCTTGATAAGTTACATCCCTTGGGGCTCTTTGTTACCCACCAAACTCGAGACTTTCCTGGCATTCAGAGGGGTTTTTGATTTGTATATGAATACCTACGTTACCGTCTCCTTTTCCCTTTGATTCTGTCATTCGGAGGCACTAAATGCGAAGATACACCCCAGCCATGAGACGCCGATCGTGAGCGACTTTACGTACATATAGTCAGCTGTTGAATGGTAAAGAGGGTATTAGTAGCTCGAAGTTAGATCACGGAGAGGAATATCCATTAGTCGAACCTCAGAGTAATGGCGAATGTTTATATTCTTAGGTACCAAGTAGGTATATAACATCATAGCTCGCAAAGGTCAGCTCTATAAACGTATCCAAAAAGCCGTATTTGTATAAAATGACCGGTTCCACCCATCTTATCTATAAACAGAGTGACAGATAATCTTCTGGGATATCTTGGATGCATATATACGGGTACTCCATCACGCATGACGGACTCTTCAGAAAAGAAATCACGCAGATGCAAGTACAACAAAAAATGAAAGCCGTGTAGAAAGGAAAATATTCTATAGTCATAAGCGCATGGCAGTTTGGAATGTCCCTAAAAGGAATCCCCGAAGGCGTCGTATCAACCATATCCCATATTCTAAGCTCGCCATTGGGATTGATCCATTATTCGACCAGATTCCATCGGGAGAGGCGAAAGGACAGGAGGGAAAGGTGAGGCGCTAGGAATCCAAATCGGGTCACTAGATTCAGCGGTCGTGAATATATTCGAGGTGTCAAGTGAAATAGTATTGTCAATTGGCGTTGATGCTTGCTGCGACGGAAATGCTTGTGGCAGGGAATAATGTTGCAATTCCGGGCCCAGGGGGATACCTGCTAGTGGAGACGGCTGATTTAAGCTTTCACTAGCCCGCCAATATAGATCCATTTCAAGGGAATCAACGCGATTCGCACCTGGCATGCTAGGCTGGGGCATATCTAGGTGCGACGGAGAGGCGCTGATGTGGTATACCTCGGCTTCTGAGTTGTCACTAGTAGTACGGACCTCGAGGTGATCCGGTTTGGCCATCTGCATTGGAATGCCCATCGAGGTAAAGTCGTCAGGCTCGGAAGTATCATGAGACGATGATCGAGACGGTTCAGGGTGACTAAAATTGGTGTAGTCGAAGCTCGCGTAGGATGGGGGCTGGCTGTAAGTAGCCGTCAGGGCATCGGATCCGTACGTAAGGTCAAACGTGGACCAGTCAACTGACGGTGGACCAAGGCTCGCAGCTTCGAGCGACAAGTCGGTATCAGGAAAGTACAATGCAGGCCATTGTTGCGAGAAATCGAACGCTGGAGATGGCAAACTTGCTGGGTCCAAGGTGGAATACGGGATCTCAAGCGGAGGAATTTGCTTATCGAGACCGGTGAGCCCGAGGACGGGTGAACCATGCTCAGACTTTGCGCGGCGGACGTGACGAGGTGCGCTCGTAATCGAATCGTGGTGGGCTGGAACACTCCGGGATATCACCGCATCTCCCGTCAGAGGGAGGCTTTCAACAGAATGGCGGGCAAACTCGGAATGAATTGTGTGGGACCGTGGCATAGGGTACGGGTGTGCAAGCTTGCTTGTATTGTTATGCTTTACTTTAGCTCGATGCGACACAGCTGATGCTTCTATCTTGGCACTAGGAACGTGCGGGTTTTTTGCTTGAAAGGTGGACCTTTGATTCGGAGCAGGGCCGACTTCAGGAACGGTGGCCAGGTTGGAGTCTCTCTTCGCGGCACAGACACAACGAGTGCCATGACTGCAGCAGCACTGCTTGCGATTTCCTTTATACATCTATCAGCGTTGATCATCGTTCCAGGGCGACGTCCTTACCTTTCTCCGCGCTATTCTTGCAATCACTCTTGGAGTGCGGTTTCTCACCACACTGACAACTGACATGGCTGGACCGGGACTTGCGTAAACCTCGACAATGCGGACATTGGGATACAGGACGACCTTTTCTATTGATGTGGCTTAATGGTCGGTCTATTGTCTCGGAAGGTTAGATTCA
Source organism: Chrysosporium queenslandicum (assembly GCA_001430955.1). NCBI lineage: Eukaryota > Fungi > Ascomycota > Eurotiomycetes > Onygenales > Onygenaceae > Chrysosporium > Chrysosporium queenslandicum. The sequence goes on along the minus strand of LJPI01000097.1, from coordinate 115,311 downwards.
CCCCTTTAGAAGGCGAAGCGAGGGAGGGAGTAGCGAAGAACGTACCATGGTGTTGACAACTGCTCACGCGATGCCCGCGGATGCACGCATCGCAAGCATACTTCTCGCCATTTATCAACATTTCCAAAGGGTCGTGAACGTCGAAATCGGATCGGATGGAAGGTCGAAGTGGTAGCTGGAACAGGGATGTGGCTGCACGTGAGACGAAACGAGGCTGACGGCGGCGGCCACTGGAAGACAATGAAAACGCTATTTACGATTCTCGACGTCACAGAACCATGATGGTAACTCTCCCTTATGCAGACAGAAGGTTGCAAGGGGGGATTGGAAGTAGGAGGAAGAGCTTCAGGATGAAGCGGGATCAAGGAGGGGCTATAAAGGAGGGAGCATCGGGACCTCAGGGGGTTTGGGCTCAAACAAACAAGAGAGGAGAGGAGGGATGAAAGGGTTGTCCAAAGACAGGGAGGGAGAGGGAGAGAAACGACGAGCGCAGGATGTCATATAAGAAGCCTGGAGTGGAGATTCCAACGGTGAGAAGTGCGTTGTCGGCGACATTCGAAGCGAGGATGGATGACGGGAGGTTAAAATAAGGAAGGGTTGTGCTGACTCGCAGCTGGCAAGTAAGTTCTTAGCTAATGATAAAGTTACGCTAGTCAGCCTAGCCCCATGGAGGTTAACTCGCCCGCCAAGCCCAGTTTGGGTGGGAGGGAAAACTCTTTTTTGCAACCACAACGCAGACAGCACGGGCGCCACCATCTCGAAACTTAACTCTGTGTGCTGGAGAGTTGGGTCTATCCAGAGATCGAGATTCTGTTTTGAAACCTTCCAGGAGCCAGGTACGCACTCTAATCTAGATCATCCTGAAAAACGAGGATCATGCTGAAATTTCGACAAAGAAAGAACCGCTCTGCTGGGAGCCATGATGCAGGCTTTCTGTCGAATGAATTCTTCATCGTGCCAACCCACTGGCTCTTGATTGCCAGGTTTGCCTCAATACGGAGTATTATGTCTCTTCTATTCGTACCTCCGTCCTCCCTACATGTTCGACCTACAAAATAACGCCTGCACTGCAAACTGCATGCTCATGTGCAAACTTTGATGTACTTTACCATTGCTTTTTCCTCTGGCACGCTGTCGTCCAGGCTGTTTCTTACTGGTGAATTCAAATCGCCAATTACGTTACAGCGCAAGGCACCGCGCTGGGCGTTCTTTCAAAATCTCCATAATTCAAGAGCATTTTCTTCTTGTTAGATTCCTTGGCATGCATCTGAAGTTCAACCCGAGAAGATGCCTCCTTTTCTGACTGCCCGCCGCCCTTCTAGAAGCATATCCTGACATTTCTGATTTTGACCATTCTGGGCCCTCGTGCAAATACGCGCTTGACCAGATGCGTTCGTCCATCGTTGGACTCCACCGAGCAAAGCGGTCGATGCAAGACATTCTCCATTGTTACGAAGTTTTGCACCGTCGAAACTGGCGAACAGTATTAGTATGTTATTGACCTTAGGCATATCGATTTGCCTCCCACTATCTAGCTTTGGGTTGAAGATCATCCTTGGTGGCTTCCTGATGGAAGTGCCCCTCAATCTGAGTTGAAACAGGCCGTTTTTGGTTAGAAGTTGGATTGAACCCCCCATGGGAAGTGGGTTTGAAACTGTAATGCCCCACGTATGGAGGGCACGAGGGATGCGCCGCTGTGGGTTGCTCCCAGATACTGCCCTTGGAAGAGAGTTGGTGGCAGACATCCTAACCTTGTCGACCCGATGCTATGTGATACACCCTTATGATCTGGATACTCAGGAACCAACCTTGCTTCATATTCGAGATCAAGCGCTGGTTGGCGGCACTAATGTCGCAAACTCGCCGTGCACAGACATCCACCCGGGAGAATTTTAACCGAACTTTCACTGCTGTCACTAACAGAGATCGACAAGGACAACAAACCGTGCAGACAGGAAACTTGTCGTCAAATTTTCATCCCCCGCATTAATGATTGACTTGCTTTATACATGGCTGGCAGGCTAAAAATATCTCGGCTAGCAAGTAATGAAGATTATAATTTATCATTGAAATGTGATTGCTCACGGGGGCACCCATATCTTGGACTTCGATCGTCGAATAGCTCGGAAATCATCACAGCTATGCTCCAGTTTATCCGCATAAACTTGAATGTGATATTTCATGATAGACGGTTGTTCTAGCTGGCCATTTTACTTTGCCAATCCGAGCTTTCGGTGAACAGAAACCATTTTTCAGTCAGTAGTAATCTAGGTCCACCAGAGGAGAAAACCTTACGCTTTCCCCATGTTTTCATTTTAGCACGCTTTTCCTGCAGTGTAAGTAACACAGAGGTCAGCATGGAACAATTCTCCGACTGCCACCATCACTTCCTGCTGCCTCCGTTTTCGCCCAATCCCTCGAAAGAAGCCAAATCTAGCTACGTCATCGGTGTCCACTTGGTGGCCCCCACCGCGCATGCATCGAATGTTCTACCAAGCCTTCTAGCGTCTTTCCTAAAGCGGACATCTACAAACGGCCAAGGCAGGATCGCTGGCTACAGGTGTCCAATGCGATCGCAGAGAATGCAGGTATAAGCATCTCAAGGGATAATTGCTGGAAGAAAGTGGCAGGAAGCCACATTTGACATTTTTAGGTTTGTAGGTTGAGATCGAAGAGATGAAGCGAACCTTCCGACGGATTCGGATTCTGCTAGGGGGACAAAGAAAATAGCCTAAAAACGCTTTTACAAAGTTCGTACATACATGGGAGAATTTCTGCACGGTCCAAGGACTCGGGATCTGACCCACCGGTGAAGATGATAGCAAAAACCTTCGTCAAGTAAAAGTTACTTGTTTCAGGTCTGTCTGCCGGAAATGGAATGAATGCTATTGTTATAAGGTTTGGTGCAAAAACAATAACAGATGGTGAATATTCAAGGCTCCGGTCATTGGTTCGCCCTTCTGGACAGCAGTGCTATTTCATCAATCTAGAATCTTGCCCTAATCTTCATCCGTCCCACCAACCTTGGTCATGAGGTCACAAAAGATCAAGAATACCTTAGCTTTTGCCCATCATCAACAACAATAGAGTGTGGCGTGCCTTTGGCTAGGTGACCCCAGCAGTCTCTTCTATTTTTATTGCTTACCGCCATTTCCTAGCTCGACAGCTCAAAAATGCGCGGGATGGCACTGTTGTGAGGAAAGCGTCGTTGCGCCCTATAGGGCTCAGAAGATTTCGTTGTCGGTCTGTGGCGCCTTGTTTGGCTACACTTTGAGATTGGATCTGCTGCTTTCAGAATGGCGCGACTCACGGAAGATGGCACTTGAGGCGATTTGGACCATGTCCCGTCCGATCATGAGGGGATGACCGCCGGTAAAACGTCTAGTTCTAAGTCAGGGTTCGAAGTAGAGGTCTTGTTGATGCCAACACTATTATCCTGGATCCCAGATAAAGGATTTAACGGCCCACATGAAACCTGTCGACAGAAGACTGATGATGCAGATCCGGTATCCCAGCTCCGATATCGTATCAACAGCGGTCCATGTATTCTCGAAGAGAGCAACAGGGCCTTACTAGCGTACCTCCGTCTTGGTAACGATGGCAAATGTTAAGCCCCAATTATCGGCCATGAAGAAGATCCTAAGATCCATGTTCAGGGTCCACACAAAGTCAAGAGGGCAACACTGAAAATTGGGAGAAAGTTATAGCCTAAAGGCCCAAGCACATTTTCCTTCCCCTCTCACAGCTGCCCTGAACATCTGCATGCTGGATGAAACACGATGCCGATCTGGGCGCTTAGGACGGCCGCTTTGTTAAACAACCAACTATGCATTATGGTGTCCTAACATCACAATAAAGCAGAAAACAACAGAACCTAGTTCGTTCAGGTACCATTTCGCTCCAGTACCAGTGTCGGCTACCCTCGATTTTGATAATAATGCCTCATTCCTGGGATGCCGGTTGTGTGGAGAATATATGAAACAACTGGCCTTTGTCACATGAGGGCTATAAGAGTCTTGTCCCTCGAGCTAAGGCCTCTGACGAAGATGCGCCGCCTGGAAAACACTTATCCTTAGAGAAAATCCGAGACTCCCAAACCGAAAGGGAGAGGATCCGAGCGGGAAGCCGGGGTATTGTACGGCTCTTAATTTCCACATTCCGCAAAGTGGTTTGCTGGATGCCTAGTAAGCATATCCCAATGGAGTGATCGGTGGGAGTGCTTGTCGGCGTAATGCAAAACGGCCTTATGACTCTTGGAAAGAGTCTGAGATCAAGCTGTCAGGGGGATGATTCCAGTTACTGCAGCAAGTCCCTATGTAGTGTCTGCGCATCTCCATAGATTTGACAGAGATGCTCCTCTCGCAGAGCATGTCTTTGGGTATTTCCATTACTATTCAGTAATGATTACTGGCTGCTCTGCCGGACTCCTGGATAGCACACACCCAGCGCATTCATCGAACCGTCAGGTCAGATGTTGCAATAAGTGTGTTTGGCTTTTCGACAAACTCACATGACCTGCATCATGTGACCTAAGCGAGCCTTTCCCTTTTGGGACGCATCGACCCAACAGAACAACAAATCACCTTCAAACTCGGCTCCTCAATTATTCCGCAACCTCTTCTGAGCGCAACTTCGACGCTGCCCGCATAAAACAATACCCGTTCTCCGTGTCTCCAAGGAATGCGATCATCGTGATCTAAATAAAAGTCGCTTGAGCAGATCGGTGTCGCCCGTCGACGCTGTGGATTGGGAATTGTTGCTCGTGGAAAAGTTCGTCGCCTCCTCTTTTGGCACATTGCCTCCCTCACAATCCCCTGCGCTCATGACCCCTTGCTAGTTTTTCCTTTCACTGTTTATTGTCATGTCTGGACGCGTCCCAACTGAGTACGAACCTCAGGATCAAAACCCGATCGCACCACAATCTCACCGCACCGGCGTGGTGAAGATCGAATCGGCCGCGATGGCATCTGGGGATCACAACGAGATGCCCCAAGCGCCATCTTATTCGTCCCCGAATGCCGCGCAGGTTGGCCAAGGTGCCGCGTCGTATTATACGAACCAGCGTCAATTGACTGCGGACGAGCTACACCTCTCGGCTGAACTTTCACGCGAAGTTTCGGCACCAAATATCAATGATAACCCTGCCAACGGCATTGGACAACCTCAGCCCATGGTGCTGGGGTCGCCGAATCCCAATCCCTCCGCGGTCAACCGTGGGGATTCTACAGACCAACCACCGCCGCACCCGCAACACCTTGTGCAATTCACTCCTAATCAGCAGACTGGAGTAGATCCGAATCATGATCTCAGCTATGGCGACCAAAGCGCAAGGCGAAAGCGTACTAAGGTCTCGAGAGCATGCGATGAGTGTAGACGGAAGAAAGTATGGTGTCAAGTTCTCTATAACTCCTCCTTGGCTCTGTTTGTTAACCGATGTTGTTCAGGTGCGTTGTGATGCCACATCTGAAGCTGGGGTGGACATGTGCTCAAACTGCCGTCGGACAAACTCAACTTGTGAATTTAGCAGAGTACCGATGAAAAGAGGCCCAAGCAAAGGGTATATAAACCCAGATTCTTTGTCATCCCTTCCGCTTAACTAATCACATGGTCACTAGGTATATTAAAGAACTGGCTGATCGCATCAACTCTCTAGAGAGTCAGATCCAACCCAACATCAGCGGCCAGCAAGAGGTGCATTATCAGGCCCTCAACGAAGAGGCGTCACCTGCTGTCCGGGGTTATCAGGAATTCTCTCCAGCAGTGGACAGTAATCTCCTCCCCAGAAAGCGTACGTATTCCATGACAGAGGGTGTCACTAGCATGATGGGCTTGCCAGTAAACCAAGGACCCCGTCAACCATCAGTTGGTGGATGGCCCGCGCAGCCATCGGGCAAAGATACGCATCCCGACGCCCTGGCAGGGATAGATGTATATACTACCCAAACTGGGGTTGCCAGACCTGCACAACCGTTCTGGGCACATGGACAGGTAACATCAGGTCCCGAAACTGTGGAGGAATCAATCCCAGTGGAGATAGATGAAAAGGTTCTTGACGCGTATGTACTCATTCCCACGCATTAATTTTAGAATGCTGACAAGCGTGCAGTTATTACAATCATATCCACACAATCTTTCCTATCTTCCCAGCTTCTAGGGATCAGCTTCGCAACCATCTTCGTCAATCCAGCCGTCAGATCCAAGAAGTCTTTCTCCACGCGTTGCTTGCAGTTACTGGAGCAGGTTCTTTCCGTGCCGGAAATCAATTCCAGGAAGTCCCGACGTTTGACAAGGCTCAGGACAAGCTATACGAGTGGTTTAGGGGAGATCCTTCCTCGCGGCCTTTAGCTGCTAATTTTATTCTCCTTCACAGTATCATTCTTATGGTCCTGGAGGCAGATCAACGCGGGCGGCAAAATCTCCGTGGACAAAATGGTATCCCAAAAGCAACACTGGTGGAAGGGGCTGTATCTCTTGGTTATTATATCGCGAAGCCTCTCGGTCAGCTTGATATCAGCAATCCAGACGATAAGGATGTTGACTCGGATGGCAACCTGGCTCGTCGAAATTGGATCGTGATCGGGATATTAACCCGTTGGCATATGTTGAGCACTGCTGGTCCTGACTTTTTCGGCAATCATGAGATTGCCACGCCTGAAGACAATAACATTGTTAATCTCGCGACAATGCAGCTTGCCCGTGAGTGTATTCGTCTACTCCAATGTGACAAATATCTGACAGTTATATCATAGGATACTCTACTCTCTTCGCTGAACTTTACGAGACCTTCTCGGAGTCGATCAATAATGTCGCTTATGGCGTGTCTCGCGCATTCAAAAGGGTAATGACTGGCCAACTTACCCGGATCAGAGATATCGAGCGCGTAGATTTCACCAACGCTGACCAAACCGTCGTGAATACTCTCGAGAGTTTCTCCCCGCTCATATACTGGAGTGTTCACTTACTTCTCAAACGCCATCTTTATGTTTACGTTCCCGCCGAATTGATATATCCCTCACAAGTTATCGTGGAAATCATGAAGAAGCAGTCCGAGAATTCTACCCCAATATCCTCACCCTTCCACTTCCATTTTCTAGCACTCGCCGTCATCACTCTTTTAGAGCTTACCGATATCCCTGAGCTCATGATTGATGTCCATGAGATTCTTGATAAAGCATTGGGTATAATTTCCCTTCGTGAGAAGCATGCTGCAACTGCAGGTGAATTTGAAAAGATCTTTGCGACTCGGAGCTGGGAAGATACCATCCGTCTTTTCATTGAAGCCAGGATGGCTCAGTTGCGTCAGGAGCGCGCTGAAAACCAACAACTTTCTGCTCACCAGCCAATGGGCGCGACCGAACAACGCTCCCTACAGCATCTTGCGGATTTGGCCGTTGGCGCGGGTGACAAGCGCGGAATTGCCACATCACCTCCGACAACATCATCAGGGAATATTCCGACCGACAACAGAGAGGCTGCTTTGAACACTACATCCGGCCTTGAAGAGCAGAAGGCTGATTACCCGATATTTATCGACTTCACAGAGTTGACCAGGAAGGGCTACCTGAATGTCTTGGCAGGGTTTTCTACTTGAGTCCTTTAGGCATCCAAAGGCGCCTAACGAAGCAGTTGTGATGCCCCGTTATATCTCGTACAAGGTGACTACTTTTCTTTGACAATTCCAAGTTATATTGGTCGGAATTGAAAAAAGATGAGAGAGCAAAACCTTGAGGGACGTTTAGCAAGGCGTTCTTTTTGATTTTTGATTAGGAAACGGAGCAAAACAGTGGATTCTGCGGTAATGGAACCGCCAGACCGGTGTTGGACCCGGAGGGTATTTTCACATTATCTTTTCTATTTCTACGCTTCAAATTCTATTATTTCGGTGCTTCTCGCCTCATTAGTTGGCCGTGTGTACAGTACCATTTTTTGACTGGAAATCGAAGCTGTCAATGGTTCTTAGAATGTCATGGGTATATATGCACCCCCGTCCATCACACTGGATCAGGTCGGACAAGTATTCATTGCGCAAGCTAGGGCTAGAAGGGCCATGGACTGGATCAGCCCTCCTCATCCTCATCCCCCACCTCTTCTTCATCTTCATCATCATTACCGTCATCCTGAATTGACTCAAATTGGGTCTCAGGAACTACACTTCTTTCCCGAGCCATTGACTCGGCTCTTTCAACCTTGACTCTTACTTGACTTCTCTTCGTCTCCGAGCTACCCATTACCACGTCCTGCTCTTCATCTTCCTCCAAGCCACCATCGGCATCTTCGTCGTCGTCTTCCTCTGTCGCAGCATCCATGGCTCGCCGAGTCTTTCTCAGCAAGGCGGGGTCATCGCGAAGATCCTGAAGAACAAGCTGGGCAGAGCAGACGGGACATTTTACACATTTGACTCTCCGTTTGCCATTCTGCGTATTAGGAATGCGCACGAGCATGGTCTCATTGCTGCAGTTGAACATGCTTTCGATCGCGGCGCGCTCGAAGCTATGCGGGCACTTTGTGCTCGTGACGGGGTCTTTGAAAGGAAGGAATGTTATGGGGCAGCGGATTGAAACGCGTTCGCGCTCAATGGCGACGTCCTCATCCGGATCGCGATCGGCGGCGCTCTTCCTGCCTCCTCGGGTTCGCACGGACGCTTCTGCGGTTTCTGGCGATTCAATGTGGCTGAACCAGGTGGATGAATGAGGGAGCGGAGGGATTTCATCACCAGGATGTTTGGACTCGTGGAGGATGCGGTAGAATCCGGCGTAAGTATTGTGGGTAGAATATCTGTATCAGACGATTAGTCGGGATGCGACCATGATTCCGATGGACAGTTATATATACCTCTGTGTAAGGGACATATTTGCCCACTGGGTTTCTTTCTCTTGTAATTGTTTCTCGTAAAGCTCGGTTGCGGGCACCAGTTCTTCCTCTGTATTCTCTTCCAGACTCGGATCGTGGTCCCTATCGTCATCATCATCGTCATTGTCCGCGTCTTCAGCTCTTCTCCTTCTAGTTCTAGGAGGTCGCGCGCGTTGCGTCCCAGATCTATTTTCGTCTTGATTCTGGCCCATCTTTTCTATGATTTCTTTCATCGCGCCAACTTTTGTTTCTATATCCACCAGTGCTCTGACTTCTTCCTCCATCTTCCTGGTAGCGATACTTACGCGTAGTTCTAGGTCTTCAACATGTTTGTCCTCCACGTCGTCGGCAGCCGCCGTTCGATCCTCGTCCCCATCAGCATTCTCACTCCCCTCTTTCTGGTCCCTCTTCCGCTTTCGCCTCTCATACCTGGCCTTCGCGTCTGTCAATTGGTCATTGACCTCGCCTGTCGATGTCGCCAACGCACTAGCAAGGTGTCGTAAGTGGACCTCTAACTGTTTAAACTCATCAGATTGGGCGAGGTTCAGTAGAGACAGCTTCGCGTCCGCATTCAATTTATGAGATTGACGTTGGTAAGGCGGGATGTGGATGGCCTGATCTCCCGCGGCTGATTGAGATCCCACATCAGACTCGCGGGCTCGTCTCCTGGAAGAAGTTGCCGGCGCCATGTCTGCTTGGAGATGCAGAGCTAATTTCAAGAAGCGAAAAAAGTAAAAGCTTTTGGTTCGAGGTCCGCTTCCTGCCTCCAGAAATCCCCGTTGATACTCCGTATAGCCCGACAAATTGACGAAATGCCCACCCGAACGCGAACGCGAGCCAGGCGCGCTAAAAGGCAGTCTTGGCAGACATGCTTAGTCAGAGGCAGTATCAGCCTTGGCGCTCCCACCGTCAAGCTGGAGCTGCATCGATAAAGAAGACGATCTCAACATCTCAACGCAGCGGACATTGCCCGACAAGCCTTGAGTGCTACGCGAGAATATCCCATTAGACTGTTACATTCTACAGGACGGATATACTCTCGCACCCCGGCTGACTTACATTAGCAGCCAAAGTAAATGAATACTAGCTGACATCCCGCAAAAACCTTAAGATAGCATTCCTAGATCAGAGTAAAAGTGCAGCGGCTCGACACTTCCAGAGCGCTGGGTCACCGGTGAAGTGGCGCTCTATAACGGGATGCTCGGAGATGGGTAAATTATCCGTGGCGCAGCTAGAAGCGCTGTCTCTTGCGTGTGCATGGGAGGTCGAGTTTAACAACTTCCCGTCTGCGAGCAAACAGAATGTTTTGGTCCCGCTGTGTTTGATGCAAGGAGAGGGTTCTGGACAACATCTGGGCCCAAGCCAATCTTAGATTTCCACACCCTGGACCCCATGCATTGCGCAGAGATCCTGCGGTGCTTGGTGGTCTCACCGTTGAGAGAAGGTCAGGGAGTATGGAGGTTTCACGTGGTCTTGGCCGTGAGCAGGTTTAAATCACTTACCCCAGAGTCCCAAGAACGCAGACCGCGCTCTCGACGCATGGAAGCCATGTGCAGGGGGTTTGAGATGCATTTCAGCATGCAGAGCTTATTCTGATGACTGGGGAGCCGAATCGTGCTTATCAGGATGCACACCGACTCCAGGCAGCTGGCTCATTGGCTGCTGCTGAGATGGCGGTCACACAGATAAGCGTTCCCTGCCATCCCAACCAGCCCCGGGTAGAGCTAAGGCGCTTCCGTGGTCAAGGCTCTGTTTGAGGTAAACTCAATATGCTTTTTCATGTCTAAGATTAGGCATTGAGAGCTCTCGCTAGGCTGCATGTACGTCAGGGATGTTTTGGTTTATTCTCGTGATCTTCGCTCATCAAGGTTTGCGATTGCGACATCAGGCTCCCAACTTCAGTCATCGTGATACTCCAGCCAACTCGCCCAGACAGTCGATCCCTTCTCCTAGAACCAATCAATGCTTGGGCTTATGGGGAAGAATGCGGGCCATATCTCCATCAGAACCTTCCTGGTGTATGGCAGGGCCATACCTTGAGACTCCACAAGATATCGTTCAATCTCCGCCATGTCGAGCTTCTCGACTCACGCACATACACACAGACACACCCCGGGACCTTTGGGCGAATCGATACCTTGACCTCTGCCAAAGGTGCCCTCCACATCTATCCCGAGAATCTAGTATTCGAATCGTGGACCTCTCGGATGTCAAGTGACGCCTTTCCTGTCACTTCTGTCCCGTCTCTGAAAAAAAGAAAACGTATAGAAGAGTGCTAACATCTTCGTCCCGCCTGAGGTCCAGCAAGACTCCTTCACGCTTGATAGTGAGAGAATTCTGAAAAACAGGCTTGGGGCCAAGCTCTTGTGAAATTTGCAGACCGCAGGCCCCGCCAAGTATTGACAACATGGTTCCAGGGAATTGCGTTTACAGCTTCTCTTAGTCTTTTCATTGGCATCCAAGGCTGTCGGAGTCAGGCCCGTACTAGGAATTGTATGTCATTGGTTTAAGATGACTAGCCTCCTGGGTCTGTTGTGAATACTTTCTTCTGCATCATCTTTCTGGCAGAACCCGAAATCTAAGATATATAAGTCAGCTGCCATCCGCTAGTCTTCCGGGAAGCTCTCATCAAGCTCCAGAGCAATTTCAGCAATGGCAGCTAATCGAGTTGGTCGATTCTTGGCTGGTATTCTTCACATAGATGTGGACTACCGCCAGGAGCCGGAAGACACATTTCGTTCTGCGGCTAAATCTATCTCATCTGTTGATACCTTTGTCGAAAATGAGCCAACTGCTGCTGAATGGATCTTGAAACATCGGCCCACTGCCCAAGGAACCAAGGGATATCTGCGAAGCTTGTTCCCATTCCTATCTTGGATTTTCCACTACAACTTACAATGGATGTTTGGAGACATCATTGCCGGTGAGTCGATTGTGTCCATGTCTCTTGTGACTACTGCTAATGGTTACCAGGCGTCACTGTCGGGTTCGTTGTTGTCCCACAAGGGATGGCCTATGCACTTCTCGCTCGGCTACCTCCTGAATATGGATTATATACATCCTTTGTCGGATTCCTGCTCTACTGGGCTTTTGCCACTTCAAAAGATATCACTATCGGGGTATGTCCTCACAGCTCCTTACCTTCCTGCTCCTGATCTGACACGTACTTTTAGGCAGTGGCTGTTATGTCCACAATAGTCGGTAACGTCGTCATCAAGGTTCAAAATGTTCACCCTGATATTCCTGCCGAACAAATTGCGAGAGGCCTCTCTGTCATTTGCGGCGGATTCCTTCTCTTTGTCGGCTTGATCAGGTGTGGTTGGATTGTTGAATTCATTCCTCTTGTTACCATCACCTCCTTCATGACCGGAGCGGCTATCTCGATTGCCGTAGGTCAGGTGCCTACAATGATGGGTATCACGGGTGTCAGCACAAGAGAAGCAGCGTACAAGGTGTTCATTAACACCTTGAAGAGTCTCCCGAAAACAAAGCTTGACGCAGCTCTAGGACTGAGCGCGCTTGTCTTTCTCTACGCTATTCGGTGGTTCTGTGGATTCATGTCCGACAGGCAGCCGAACCGACGGAAGATGTGGTTCTTCATATCCACACTTCGCATGGCATTTGTCATTCTTCTCTACACCATGATAAGCTGGCTGGTGAACAGAAATATCCCGAATGAAAAAGAGGCGAAATTTCGGATCCTAGGGAGGGTTCCTAAAGGTATTGATATTCCGACTCCAACCATTTTTCCAACCCTTAACTCACTAAAATTCTCAACAGGATTCCGACATGCTGGCCTTCCGCACATGGACCAGAGGCTGGTCAAGTCCTTCGCTTCGGATATTCCAGCGAGCATAATTGTTCTAATCATCGAGCATATTGCCATCTCCAAGTCGTTTGGAAGGATTAACAACTATGTCATTAATCCTTCCCAGGAACTGGTCGCAATAGGGTTTACAAACCTGTTGGGCCCATTCTTGGGTGGATATCCAGCTACTGGTTCCTTCTCACGAACAGCCATCAAAGCCAAGGCTGGCGTTCGGACTCCTCTTGCTGGCCTGTTCACGGCACTGATTGTGCTCTTGGCCTTGTACGCTTTGACATCTGTCTTTTTCTACATCCCCATGAGCACGTTGTCCGGCTTGATCATTCATGCAGTCGGCGACTTGATAACCCCACCCAATGTCGTCTATCAGTTTTGGGAGATTTCACCGATTGAGGCCATCATCTTCTTTTGTGGCGTGCTTGTTACTGTCTTCACACAGATCGAAAACGGCATATATGCCACCATTGCTGCCTCGGCCGCAGTTCTATTGTTTCGAACTGCCAAAGCCAAGGGTCATTTCCTGGGAAGAGTCAGTGTTTACCGCGTTACCCAGGACAACTTCCATCGCAAAAACGATGGCCACGTTTGTAAAGATGATCAAGGGTGGTCAGTCAGAGATGGGTTCATCCCGATTGAGCATCAGGATGGGTCGAACCCTCTGATCGAAGCACAAACGCCATATCCTGGCGTGTTCGTTTATCGATTCAATGAAGGCTTCAACTACCCAAATCAAGCTCGGTACCTTGATACCCTGACTGCATACATTTTCCAAGAGACGCGGCGCACCCAACTTGAGAGATTTGATAAAATAGGGGTAAGAGTGTCCTTTATCTTTAATGTTTACTATTGACTAATACTTTTTTCCGCCGTATAGGACCGTCCCTGGAATGACCCAGGTCCACGAAAGGGCAGCCAAATCAATACCGAAGACAATAGGCCCATTCTTCGTGCAGTAATCCTTGACTTTTCCGCTGTTAACAACGTCGACGTCACGTCCGTCCAAGGCCTCATCGACATTCGCAACCAACTCGATCGCTATGCTGCCCCGGAAGTCGTCGAATGGCACTTTGCCAGCATCAACAGTCGCTGGACCAAACGTGCCCTTGCGGCAGCAGGGTTTGGTTACCCAACTACGGGAACAACCGAATCTCTCGGCCACTGGAAACCCATATTCAGTGTTGCAGCGCTCTCTGGTGCAGAAAGCGATTCCATTGCGACACGCAAAACCGCATCTCACATGTCTCAGGCAGATGACATCGAGCAACACCAGGAAGAAACCTATGGTAGTGCCGGCGCCGGAAAGAAAGAGCTGATGCAGATTCCGAGGAGAATCGCCAATGTGCACGGTATCAACCGTCCGTTCTTCCATATGGATGTGCAAGCGGCGGTTGAGAGTGCGATATTGAATGCTGAGAACAAGAATGCGATTGCGGTTACTAACATAGAGGTAACACATACACCGAAGGAATGAAAAGGCATTTCTCTTTCATAGACATTCGGGTTTGCTTTGGAACTTTTGCAGTTAATTCGGTACAAGCGTTTGATTTTCTTGTTCATTTCCGGGACCAGAATAGCGGGAGACTTTCTTTACTAGTCGGCTACGAGCTTTTGAAGACAAATATGCTTAACATTCTTCATTTGAATTTGAGTTTCCTGGTGATAGCAGTAGATACAATTATGAGATACAGGACCCTTATGTGATTACTTAGACTTTATAGAAACAGAAGGCATGGTATAAGCCTATTATGAAGGTCAGTAAGCTGGAAACAACAAAGATGACCGTTTCCTTTAGAACAGATTCGAAAAATCAGGGGTTGTAACATACTTGCAGCCTCGAGCTCTTCATCGTTCACCAACATAGTCCCATCTCTTGAGCGGACACCCATACGTTCACTCAGCGGACCCAATATGGGATCGTCCTTTTCTTCCCGCCATATATCGAGAAACGGTTTGCGGTATTGCAATTCCAAGTTGTAATCTTGGGTCAGGCTGTAATGCAAAGAAGGTTAGAAGAGGCTTCCTTGGAGCACGGCGGGGACACAAAGGGACTCACGCTCGAAAAGCTTCCCAAGGCACAACATATTCCGGAATCTCTTCAACCGCTTCTTCCATAAAATAGCTGTACTTCCACCCAAATGCCGGCCGGAAAACCCCATCTTCAGGCGTGTCACCGGGAAATCTCACGCGGTATATGCTATTTCCCCATTCCAATCCTTCGGCCTCCTTTTGCTTCTCCTCGTGCTGCTGCTCCTCCTTGGCACCTGGCTCTTGCGTCGCACTTGCAGCTAGGCGTTCTTTGCGCTTCTTATGAAACTCGGTCACTCTGGCGCTGATGACATCTGAATTTGGCCCAACCCCAAGAAACCTGCCACCTTTCTTCAGGGCGCCGGCGACGTTCTGAAGCATCTGCCTTGCTTTCTCCTCGCTTTCAAACGCGTAGTGCATAGTAAACATTGACGCAACAATGTCGAACCCACCTCCACCCCAGCGAGAACTCATCAGAGATCCATTCGGCCCAATGTTGGCATCAATCCCAACACGCTGGATAATGGACAGGTCACCAAGCCACTCTCCAAAGCAGTCCTTTACATGAAACTCAGCATGGTAGAGAGGGTTTCCCCGGCGTCGTCTTCTATCATTCCTCATGCCATTATATCGGTCTCTGGCCTGATCGATAGATACCTCTGCGGGATCCAAGCCAACGTAAAGCTCTATAGGTTGAGGCGCTTGCTGCCATTTACCCAAATCACCTCCTTTTCCACATCCTACGTCTAGCACAATCAGTGCTTTCTCCTCGGGCATAGTCTGCGACCCTCCAGCCCAACCGTTGCCATTATTCCTAGTCAAGAAATCTTCATCGGGGGAGAACTTCTGAATAATCGTACTTTTGATCCAGTTGTTGAAGCTCCGAAGACCCTTGATCTTGCTGTCTGTCTTGCGCCATTCCCTGCCTCGTTCAGGAACCGCGTTGTAATGTTGCCGAACAACGTCGTGAACTCCCCGGTCACGGAGCTCCCTTTGTGCCTCCTCTTGCCGCTTCTGCTCTCTTTCTTCTTGCCTTCGTTTTAATGCTTCGAGATTGGCGGGGTTTATGCGCGCTCCGCCGCCTGGTCTTTTGCGTTGGCGCGCGGCAGTTCTATCAGGGGAGGGTGAACGCGTTATAGGGGAAGGTGATCTGGGTCGTTGGGGTTCAGGTCGACGATGAGCATCATCTCGGCGAGAGTAAGCCGACTGGGGAGTTGCGACATTTCGCCGATTCCTCTGGAAGCGTTCCTCAACTCGCTTGCGTTTGGAACGAGGTTGGCTCTTTTCAGGTTCTAGGTTGTCGATTGGTGGATCGGCCGTTGACAGCTTTCTTTTCTTATCATTTTGCGGTTCGGAAGGCGATTGATTCTCCATGACCGCTGGTTTCTGTGTAGCTACATGGGAAGCAGACGCTCGCAGCGGAGTTTGAGAAGTATCATTGTTGGATTCTTTCGGGCTCGCGAGATCGTGGTCAGCTTGGGCCTCTGCGCGAGATGAAGACGGCTTCTTGTCTTGTGGGAGCTCCATTGACCAAAGACCTGCCAGATGTGTGTATGCAATTCGGTCTCAGAATCCCAGTGTTATGGGAGAGGTAAGAATGTATGGTTGCAAGGTCGCTTCGGCATCACAATCTCTTGAGATCGACATGGTTACAGTACAGTACAGTACACTAGTTATCCTGTCGTTTTAAATACACGGTTTTCATTGGCTGATATCTTTATTACACGGTAATTGGTGTTCACCCAGCGAGGTTTGCATTGTTTGACTATCAAGACTATGCAACACTCTTCCAACAACAACGAAGTTGTATAATATCGAGTCGCTGCCCCCAAGATTTCCCTCGTGAAGCGACAGACCGCAACACCGTGGGCCAACCATCACTCCAAGAATTCGCCGGCTACTCGTAGTAAGCTCCCTGGTCCAGAGCTAGTGGGGTTTCTTCAGGCCACAACTTCAAGATTGCAGCTTTGGCCGCCGCAACTTCTTCAGGTTTAATTGGGACCTGATCCTCCTTCAAAAGATCCAAATGACCGCTTGTCCAGAACTAGCAGCCAACCCTGTTAGAGTCAAATTCATACTTGTGTCTCCCATGTTGAATCAAGGCATTGTACACATCACCAACAGTCAGATTGTCTCAGACCGTGAGGGGAAACTCAGTGATGTTGCTGCCGGAATTTTCATATGGGAGCTCGGAGATGATCAAGTTTGCCTTGGAACCACCTGGTAGCACGACGCTCGGAACAGAATAGGTCAGTGTACAATTGACTCTGACAGAAGTATCTTCTCCTGTGAGAAGATAAAGGCACCAATGATTAGTGCCCGAATTTGGCCCATGCCCGGCTGCGTGAATCTTCAGGACCTTTTTGGCCAAGATTTCATCCTTCTTGCTGGCGGGGATAAAGTGGACCAGGTCGAAGGACATCCTGGCGGGTCGAAGTGCGGGTCGTGTTGGTTGCCTGAGCATAATGTTAGCTCCTCAGGGGCCAGATGGAGCTCTCGGGATCGTACATACCTTCTGAATATGGGAAATTTCTGTGACTAGTTGGAACAAAATTGCTTAGTGAAGATGAGAATTGCTGGCTTGATGGATGTGGGTTTTACTGCTCAGTTAAGGGGGGAAATGTCTGCCTTTGGTGTCTTTTCAGGGGGACAGTGTTGTCTAACAATGACTAGGCAACCATCCTGGAATGCGCCAGCTGCCGGGTATTCACCTCGTGCATATGCGAACATAGGATCAGCAAAGTGATATCACCAAATGAGGGATGGCCTTCATATCAGTGTTCAAAATGGGTGCTGGGCGCTAAAGTCAAGATGTACCATATAGTATTTTGCAAAATGTCATCTCCAGAGGTCCCAGCAGTGTGTAGGAGAGCGAACCATGTAAGTGAAGACATTGAGAGCTCCCAGGATCTTTTATTTTCAGCAGCGTTGGGTTTGTAGCTATCGGGTAGCGGGGCATCGCATCCGCGCTGCTTGTGCGTGCAGGCGATCGAGCCCCGCGATTACCCCTCCACCAACCAAGCCAGTCTGCTCATACGCTGCCCTTGTATTTGATGAAGATATCTTCAACCCTCTAGTGCTTGGAGGAAGAAAACACCGTCCAGCTATTCCGAGATTTGAAAGGAATCAGGTGGTAAACGCGTCTCCAATCACTTGTCCCAACCCCACCATTGTTGGGATCATCAACCCTGCGATACTATAGGCCCGGCCATACGCCCTCGCCACAAGGCAATACACGTTTCCACAACAATGCTGCATATGGATCGTCAAGTATTTGAGTATTGAATCAACACCATTGAAAAACCAAATCCATCCTTAGCTGTTGATTTCATTGCGCCAGTCACGTTTGAACATGTTTCAACGCCTCCCAGAAAATGCAGAAAAAACGCGACAAGAAATAAAGGGAAAAGTATGCAAAGATGCTGAGATCTATGAAGGGGATAACAAGCAGTATAACACTGAGGATATCAACACAGATTTGAAGAAAATGATCACCAAAATGGGTTTTGACACCAAGGTGAGCAAGCATGGTCAAGTGGCTTGTAGTGCAGAATTGACTGGATATGCTTAGGAGGTAGACTGGACAATGTGGCTCTTTACAAAACCAAAGTTGATTCGGAACAGTGTACAGGTGATGGATATTGTTCCTAGACACATAGTCTCCAATAAACCATTGATCAGCCCCGGGGGTTTGTTCAAAGAAGGTTATTTTCTATGAGCATTGCAAATGAAGTGTGGCTTCAACCAAAAGCTGTTGTTGTTTTTGTATTTCCACTTATTGCAAAAGCCCCGAAAGGAAATCAGGGTGATTAAAACGTTGAAGGACCCGAAAGCTTCAGAGTGCTGTTGCAAAAAGAAGCATCGTAACTATTGCAAGGTTACACTTACGGTGTTAATGGATTCATTACGCCGGCCGCATGCCCTATTTGAAGTGATGTATTTTCCAGTGGCCAGAAACTCACATTCTGAGTGGAGATATCGTTTCCCGGTGGGCGAACAGCTGTGAAAATAGGTTCTAGACTCTGCTCATTCGGTGGATCGGAGCCGTTTGCAGTATTGAATAGTATTGGACCCGGCCGAGTCACTGGTGCCCCCACAACTTCAGAAACACTGCCGGGCACTTGATGGATGGAGGACTTGCCCCTTGGAGCGGCCTCCAATCGTCGAAATTGCTGGTTTGTCCGAGTGCTACCGCTTTGCTTTGGTCGCCTGGCGCGTGGTTTGCTAATGCGATGCCCTGATTGCCGCAGCGCCTGGTCGCCCTGATACATTTGGCGTGGCAGCGAATCCCCGATGCGAAACGGCCCAAAGCTGCCGTTTATGATCGCTGGGCATGGAATCAACATTCATCATCCCATGTTCGTCCTAAGCAACCTTACCGTCGTATTGTTTCTGGCCTTTGGAGATGAACCCTGAAAAGGATTCGACCAAGGCTCTAAGGGCAGAATGATCACTGCCCTCTGAAAGTAAAACGGTAAGATCCGGCAGGCACTCGTAAGGCGGGTTTCGAAACTTTGAATAAGTGAAAGCCATCAAAATTGGGACATCAGGATTTCCGAAAATTCTCTCAAACACAAGTAATTTGATGGAGAATTGGAGCGCTCTGTGACTGGGAATGTCCTCCAGACCTTTGCCCCTTAAGAACTCACTGATGCACCCGCTGAACTTGCTTTTAGCATTCTCTATGTCTGTAACCAGCTCCCCTATTCGCGAAGGGTAGCCCCGGGTGCTCAGATACAGTTCGAACTCGGCTCCCAGAGAACGATACGCAAAGAGTGCCCGAACATTGGACTTGAAGTCTTTCTGCCCGCCTGCGTAGCATAAACATGCTGAAAGCGGATGTCCACTTTTTTGGGGAATATTGGACCGACGATGTTGAAGATACTGGCTTCTCGGAGCTGTTTAATTGTCTTAATTTGTTTTAAAGCAAAGTTGAGCGCGTCGGCACATTGATCCACGGATGGCACCAGCCTCTTCCTCAACTCAACAACTGCCATCAACAGTTCACTCCTCGCCGCCAAAAGGGCCTCGTCCGAAGCATTGAGAAGGATATGCACAGCCGATTTGACAGCGTCTTGGTCATTAGAAGACATTTTGGGGCCAACATAAAGATGTGAGAACTGGGGTTGAACTCAACCTCCTCAACAGCGTGTATCAACTATCAAGAAGTCCACGAGCGAGCTAGAAGGCTAGGACTGAAGGTTTGCCCCTGACTTGCTCTAGGTTCCGTGGGCGGGAAACCCGCAGCCACATCCAGAGGAGATAACGCCCGGCCGCAACCATTGGCTATATCTTCAACCAACTGGTCAAAGCAACAGCCAATCAAGCATGACAGACACCGCGCTCTTGGTTGAGTTGCATTGATAGCCCGATTATCCACAGGAAATTCTACATGCGCTGGCATGCCATCTTCCGAGGTCTGCGAAGGAAAAAAAAAGAACTTCTTTCCTTCTGGTCGCCTTTCTCTTCATGTATTTACCATGCTCCTGTACGACTGGCTGCTTACTCTATAACTTAATTGCCCATCATGCCAAATGAACTTCTCCGTATTGACGCAGTTCTGAATACGAAACTGAGTGGCAAGCTCAGTAGCATCCCCAGGTGATGCAACGATCATGAATCGGCCAGGATCCCTCCATTTGCCTGTAAAGAGACGACCAAGATTTCTTCAAAGAACTGTGCTTCTTGAATCTTTTAACTATTTATAGCAATCTGGGCGAGTGACGCTTGGTTGGTTCCGGCATAAGCCAGTACCATGAATGAGGAGTTGGATATAATAATAGCTTTGAAGCCCAAAAGTTAGAGGAGTTGAACCGAGTCAAAACTCGAACTGATAGCACGATAGTAATTCAACCACCCTTTGATAGTAGGACAAGCATTGGCACATCCTTTAGCTGTTGAAACTATGGTTAGTTGCGCTCTCTCCAAAGTCTGGACAACAACTAAATGCGCTCAGGGTAAAACCATACCGTGTGACACCGATGCCACTGGGAAGCTTCATGTAAGTCTTGTTACTGAGCAAGGTTCAATACAGGTGCTCACCATGCAGGAACCGATTTCAGAGCCAGTTATTTGGATCCGACTCTGCTGGAAAGGAACAGAGGAGCAGCTGGACCGATTCCTGAACGAGAAGAAGCTTGGTGTCCGAGCAGTTCCGGTGCTGGTGCCACTGAACTATACGCAATACGATGTTGCCGTAACAAATTCCAGGCTCAAACTGTTCAAAGATGAGTTTCTAGACAAGGTCACGGAGCCGTTCAAAGAAACAGACCCCCTCGTCCGGATTTTTGGCCACTATGGCGCAGCCCGCTACGTCGTCCAGCGGTACAAATCTGTGCAGCTCGGCTGTCTTTGGGAAGGAACAGAGGTTTATCTGCAAGAGAGGGTGTCATGCCTAAAAATGGAGCACGGGGTTCCAGAGGAGAAGATAGCCTAGCCCCAGGGTAGGAACTCGGTTAATGCAGAATTATTCGTGTTAATATCCCATCCAAGAACGCGACGTTCTGCACTAAAAGGCTTGTAATTAGAGATTTGTCCTTGACTGGTGTAGCGGCAGTTACCAGCCATACATCTCAGCCTTCATCCCCTGTGTGCTAACTTGGAGCTGGGCCTTATTCCGCAACCCGTTCTAATCTGAGAGTTGAGCCCGAGCGTTTACGCACCACACGGCGTATCATGGCTCCTGGTCCCCAATGCAAATAGCAATCAAGACTCTCGCAAAAATGAACTTGCCAAAATTGTCTGCCATCACCAAGCGCTATATAACAGTTGGGTAAGGCCACTGTTTGAAGGACCACTTTGAACTCAAGGCTATCCGATATGAAAGTTCCCAACCAGCAGGGACATTGGTGGAAAGCGGCCATCACAAGCTCGGATGATTATCCGGTACTTGGACTGCACCTCCGACATCGCGTTTGACCGCCGAGTTGAACTTCGAATTTGCATCAATTGTTTTCGTGTGCGGGGAGATGAAACCAGTTGGCGAATGGATAGAATGGATACATTAGTTTCCAACTCAAGCTGGAACCAACTGAGGACGAGTGCCAGTGCAGCATCTGAGTATGGTTGTTTTATCCCAAGTTACGCTATTGGTGTTGGCTTAACTACCTAGTTAGTTAACTAACTGGCGGTTGCCTTGGAATTTAAAAAGCGGCAAACCATTCTGAGCATCAACCACACCTCCAAGCTACAAATTCACCATGTCATGTCTTGATGAGAACGTCCCATCACAGGCCCCTGATGCACCAAGGCCTGCGTTTTTCACTCCAATCATTGATGTATGTGCTTTTCTATTCCCAAATATCTACAATGCCTAACCTCTCACAGCCCCGAAGCTTAGATGATTTGAACGTTTTCCCTTTGGATGGCGTCGACATCAACGATGTTTCGGATGAGGATTTGGTGCGAATCGGAGACACCGCTCCTGTTCTTTATCAGATTGGCCCGAGCAAAGTTGTCCGAATCTCCCAAAATCTGGTACTCAAATGCGGTCCTATGGTTACTCCAAGCGAGGCCAGTGCCCTCAAGCTTGTTGGATTGAGGACTACGATCTTAGTGCCTCGCGTCTATCGCTCATTCGCGATTGACGCCCCGCCCGGGTTCTATGGGAAAATAGGCTACTTCATCATGGATTATGTCAAAGGCGAAAATCTCGGAGATTGTTGGAAGCATCTCACTAAAACGCAGAAAGATGATGTGGTCCATCAGGTAGCATTGATAATAAGCCAGCTTCAGTCTTTGGTGATTCCAAACCCCGGCCCCATTGGCGGTGGGACTTGTCAAGGCAGATTTTTCACGGACTTTGGCGCCGGCCCCTTTAACTCTGCATCTGAGATGGAAGCTTGGTTTAATCACAAACTCGACATATGCAAGCACTTCAAACAGGCTCCTAAAGACATTCCTCGGTTCCGCTTCGACAATTTCGTACTAGTCCATGGAGATATCAGCCCTCGAAACATAATATTGGACCACGACGGCAAGGTGTGGCTAATCGACTGGGAATATGCTGGTTCTTATCCTCCAGCCTTTGAACGAGCGAGTATAGAGCAGCAGTCCAGGTTCCCGGAGTTTAACAAGATGCTCCTAGACATCATACCAGAATTTGATGTTGAGACACAGCAACTGCAGTCGATTTGGTACGGACTGAACGTCGCATATCTAGCGTAATGAATTGGTTGCGTTACATTGTCCAGCCGTTGTACGTGTTCTTGCTAGACCGCCACGGAATCCAAATCGAGGGACGTTGGCGAAAGATGGCTCGATCGAACCTTTCTTTCTTCGTTTGAGCCCAACGCGTCGTGAAAGCTGCGTCTTACAAACCGCTTTCGACATTCAAAAGAATTATTACGCGAGCATATGGTTGGGAAGATCTCGCCATTTGTTTCTACGACCACTTACATACAACGCATGTGCACTCAGAGTCGGAAGGCAGTCATTCGCTAGCAGAGTTGTTTACGTGATTGATACTAAGCTAAGAAACTGATCCAAATATAGAACACAGATGTATTCATATAAGGATAGTGGAAATCCTATTGACAGTACGCCAAATACGGGCTTTCTTTTCTCGAATCCTGGTACACATCGTACTTTGCAACCCGCCTCTAGATTCGGAATGCTTGCCTCTCGATATTGACTTCAAAACTCTTGACTTAATTTCAACGCAATTGCGAAATACACCTTGAGGAGGGTGCGAAAATGAAGAGATCTGGTTGCGATGTAGAGAATGGAGGACGGTGTTTTGTAAGCTAGGGGTATCTAGGACAAAATTAAAACGCTCATGCCATCGAACACAATAAAGGGATATCTAAGTTAGGTGAGGAAGGAAGGCACATTTTCATCCATATTTACTGCGCGCCTTTATTCTTCTTCGGCCCTTTGACTTGCAGCACTTGCCTTACTCTTCGAAGCCTGGACCACCATTCTCGATCTTTCGCCTTTCGTTCTTCAACATCAATTTCACTGGGATCTGGAGTCTCGGCATGGCTTTCGCAGGTTGCAGTCACCGATTCTACAGACCATGTTTTCCGACGGTATACGTTCCGTATCACACGCTCCAGAACTTCCCAACCGGCCAAAACACATTGGCCAGCTTTCTTCTCTGAGCCACTCTGCGTGCTTGCATTGACCCACGGACAGTAGTCAAGATGCTCGCTCACGACATTGAGATTCGGATAAATCGAGGATGATCCGTCCTCTTTGGGATTATACATCCAAAGGCCGAGTCTGCGGAAGCAAGCCTTACAATCGGCAAGCCCAGCACGCTTATCCCCGCAAAGATCCCAGCCGAACATGGCGAGAACAAGGGCTGACTTGTTTATATCCCTTGGCGGGACCTCGCCTGTCGTGCTCTCTGGTTCGCTTGCAGAAAATACTTCCGGAGGAATTATCTTCAGCAATTCATCAATATCCATCTTCTCAGGGAGCACGATACGCTCTATGGATGGGAGCTTCTCCGCAAGGGCGCAAAGGTTGACATAGCGCTCTTTAAGACCTTGCATAGCATTGTCTGGCTTCGCTAAAAGCAGGCGCTGGATGCTATCTAGCCAGGAGTTAGACCATCCGGACAATAATAGTAATATATTGGGTGTAGCAACTACCATCGCATCCAGCTCTGCGCCACGGGCATTTCTCTCCGTGACCCTCGATAATAAGATTCACATACTTTTCAACCAACGCATCACCTAAGCCGTGAGTTAGAAGATGAAGTTCACAGGCTCTAATCAATTCCAATGCAGGCATATACATACGAACTTGTTTCCGTTCCTCAATTTTCTCACTATCGTATTCTTCCAAGTCATCAATGTCATCGGGCAATTTCACAACAACAGAACGGCCACATCCCCCAACGCATTCTACTCTCATGGTATCGACGCACGACCAGCCCCGTTTCGCCCATTGCACCTCATTTATAGCTTCTGGCTTTGGGGACCATCTATCCACTCTGCGAAACGTCTCCAGCCTTTCCAGGAACCGATCACGGTCCCAGGGTACAAAATTTGGGCGGTTAGAAGCTGTAGAGGAGCGGGAGGCAAGCGGGGACTTAGAGGGGTGTATTATCGTGTCATCAGGTTCGGAGTTGGGGGTCAATCGAACTCGTTTTATAGTCGAATCAATGGACTTGGGGACTGAGGTACTGGCATCTTTTGCTGGGGTCTTTAGCAATGGTGGGTTTTGAGAGGAGCTGTTGTTGGAGAGCGACTCTAAGACCCTGTGAAACTTCCTCTTTTTGGAGGCTAGAGCATAGGACATTGTGCAAATGCTAGTTGTTTTACCAGAAGGTGAAACTAGATGCTTGACAGCATGCTGATGAGCTGGTTGCTTCGCTTATACTCAATGCCTCCCAAGGCCTAACCTAAAAGAAGAGTACTAGGGCTAGCCCGAAGGAGTATAGCCTATCTACGCTAAGGAAGGAGGCATTGAGTCCACCGTAGCAACCTAAATTCTGCTTTCCTCAACCACAAACTGCCATGATAATCCACAGTGCAGTTGATACACTAACTGACAATTTCATCCACAAGATCTCACATATTCTGTTACCACGAACACACTCTAAAACAAACAATCGATTTCAGTGAACCCAGATAGTGATCATTTAAAATGGGTGTGGCCGAGACAACAGCCGCCCTGAAGATGCTCAAAGATGAGAATTTCCTGAAAGCGTGTAGGGAAAGGGTCATGAAAGATAAAGTAAGTGGCTCGGCTTTCTCAACGCAGTTGCCACTTGAGTTGTTAACCATCCACAAGGCATCACCTACTTGGTTTGCTCGAACAAGGGATGCCATTTTAGGATTTATCATTTATCACTCTCATTTCTGGCTCCAGCGTTTCATCATTCGATTTTGCCCTAAGCCCTTGCTTATCAGCCTCGGCCGACGTCTTCGAGAGCAGGAAGACGGACCAGGTCGTATCACTCCGCTCGTTTATCGCCTTTCCCCCCATATTATACTCATGTCCGGTTGGGGTATTACACGAGCGCGGGCGGCAAATCAGGAATATGCATATCGCCATGTAAATCCAGCGATTGTCCGAATTCCCCAGGTCTACCGCTTCTTTGAGGATCAGTCTACACTTCGCCCTGAGGGGTACCTGTTCATGGAATGTCTTCCAGGGAAGACGGTTGCTGAGCTTGATGCAGCTACTGAGGGTAATACTGTGAGCAAAGCACTGACAGAACGAGTATCGGATATTCAGGTTCATTTGATGTCCATCAAAGCTCAGAATGGAACGCCCCCTGGCCCTGTGGGTGGTGGATTTCCCAAGGGATACCTTTGGGGAGATTTTGGGGGAAACGCTTGCTTCAGTTCAGTCGAGGACCTGAACTGTTATCTCAACAAACGGCTGAAACATATCAACAAGTCCATTGATGTTGGCCCATGCTACCCTCTTGTGCTATGCCATGGTGATGTGGTTCGAAGAAATATCATTGTCTTAGATGACAATGGCAAGACAACAACAGATGTTACAGAAAAAGAGCTGGGATTGGTTGATTGGGGTCATTCTGGACTTTACCCGCGCATCTTTGAATTTGTTGCTATGGAATCTGTGAATGAAGGACATTACGATGACCCACATAGAGGATATCAGTTTGCTAAGGACCTAAAAAAGGCAACATATGATAAAATAAAACCAACAGCTGTGGAGATGGAATGCTACCAGAAACTCTTGTATACCCGGTCACTGAATTTGAGATACGAACCCTCATTCTTGTATGTTCATTTTTCAACATTCCCCTTTCTATGGCTCTTTTCCAGTTCACCCTTCGCACTTGATGTCAAATTTACTAACCAATGGGGTTTAGCGAGCAATCAGACTAGCGACCCTTGACACCCTTTGCAACATTCGACGTTGTTAACACCAGCTCTAGCATCCGTGCAGAATCTTGATCATCGCGCTTATACCCCCCTCGAAATTTCCAGCAGATCTGAACTCTTGATTTTAAGCCTCCGCCATATCTCGGGTCCTGTGGATTCACAACAGATTGACTGCAGCCTTCACTTCATTTCATTGCGTGGCTATCATGCACAAACCACAAATCCAATGAAGGCTTTACAATAACAAGCCTTGTTGTTGTTGTTACCTCTGAGTTAAGCCAGACAACTAACTGGCGCTCCCGGGCTTGAGGCATACATCAGAGATTCTTTGTTGTATCTCCTTTATCTCTCATCTTTCTAATCTTATGTCTTTTTCCTTTTTGTCGCTTTCGGGATATAATTGTACTAATTCATTTTGTTGGCATCCACCACTAGTAATATTTGAAGTTGGACCCGAGCTAGGTGCATGCCAAGCAAACATCTCATTTGTCTTGAGCCCTTCCTTTGAAGATGCAGTTGCAGTCATTCTATTGTGACAAGAAGTGCGGGGTACTCCTTGAAGCACATCTATCACCTTTCATCCCACCTATTCTCAAAGCAAATTCAGTGTTTAATTCTACTCTGCCAACATGTCCACACCTATTACTCATGAGGATTTGTCTCAACCCGTGAGAGTGATCCGAGTCACTATGCACACCACGGGTTTTCCTTTCGAAAGCTCCACTCGCAGCGACAACCATGCCTCAATATTCCTTGTCATCCATAGTCGACATTCAGTCCGCGTGACCATGATGAGTCACTACTCGGAAATGACATGCCAATACGAATTCTCAGTATCTTCTCTCAAAGATATCGACGTCAAACCTGCCGCAAATGTCACTGTTGAGAATTTTCTTGACCTAATCCGCGATAAAAACTTGGATAAGTACGAATTGCATCCTGACGGAGTGGGCTGCCGCTTTTGGGTGTAAGTGAGCACTCTGCACTGATCTACCACTCAGGTATGGAGTTCTGTATTAACCCGTGACTTGATATAGGAAGTCGGTCCTTCAAGCTTTCCAAGCAGCGGGCCTTATCGACCCCTCAGCCAACGTATCACAAGCGTACGAAGCTCTGGAATACAATTACTCTCAAAATCAGCTTCCGCAGCTCGACCCAATTATTGCCGGAAGATTCCTCTCGAACCCTTAGGTGTGCTTGGCAGCATGAACAGATTGTGATATAAATGATCTTGAAGAGTTGTGAGGCATAGGATGAGCTCGGTCATGGAGAAGCCTTGCCAATTTGAATAATGAGACTCAGTGCACATATATCAATTTATTTATCTCTCTAGGCTAAAAGCAAACATCCTTCGCACTAGTAGGTTAACTTGCCCTTATAATAAGATATTAATTGGTTCGGAGCCGGTACGGATCGATGGCGAGCCTCAAGGATAGTATTAGCTTCGATCAGTCACGAGCTAGAGACTAATGTTCCCGGGATATAGGAATGTTGTCCAAGGATACACGTAGCAAAGGCAGTCGAGCGATGGGGGAGATAGCAAAAGACTTATGGTATTCCCTGTGGAATGCTAAAGGACTATTCCAAGGATGTAGTCATTTGAGGGTAAAGCTAACAGTGAATCCTGAGGCGAAAGATCAAAGGAAGAACAAAAGAGAGTTGTTCCTCTCGTGCCCAACACCAGGTCTATATGCCTAGCGTCTGGTATGTCTATTCTTTCCAATACTTGGAATATGGGTACTATGTCTCGTATGTTTTGTTTGCTCTTCACCACCTTGCCTTGCCCTCAAAAGGCTATGGCTACAAACTGGCCAAGAAGACCAAAACATGGTTTAGGTTGAATGTTGACAAAATCCTCACTGCAATGTAGACAGATAGGTGAACGGGAAGTTTGAAGTAGTCCTAACTGAAGCTGGAGCCCGGTTGACTAATTAGTTAGTTAACTAGCACTGAACTACTAGTTAACTAAGTTCCAACTAGCGGTTATCTAATCCCTGAAGCTAAATCCAACGTCAGTCCGCCTGCATCACCATGATGGAGGAGTGGTTCTTGTGTCGCTCGCTTTGAGAATTTCCAGTTGGATCCGTCAACACCGTCCCGTCGCTTTAGTTTTGTTATGGACCCCCGAAGAGCAACAATACTGACTTCCAGGCGTCTAGACCATCAGCTAACGGGATTCAGGGTCAATAAACCTGGATCACCAAGCATTCTATGTGTGAACACCACCGGGCAGGGTACTTCTGATGGCGAGTCCTTCACGGCCGAAGATTCGCAGTGTTATGACGCCTTGTCTATCTTCTCTTCTCAGAGTAGCATCAACTTGGGCAGGTCAAATGAGTGGAACCCCAAGGAGCAGATTCTTGCAACCATGGCCGCTGCGGATCCTCGGCCTGCAGCTTCTTTCAACCCAGCCAGCCGAGACAACGGCAATTCTGACTACGAAATTGATGTAACCTCACAATCTTGCGCGTTCATCGATTACCGCCTGTCTTCTGCATACGCTCAGTGTGAAAGCCAGGAAGAGGGGGGCGACCTCTTTTCTGATATCGATGATGATATCCTCATTGCAATGCTAGCCCAGATCGAGTCTGCAAACTTTCACACTGCTCTGCGGCGCGCCGCCCTAGAGGAAAGCACGGCACCTGCGCGGGAAAATACCACGCCTATTGAATCTAGGGCCAGGAGGGAGCCACTCCAACCAAATAATAGTCCTCCGCTTCGAGCTTACAGAAGGCTTCCAGTTTCATCAGTCCCGTCTCATCTATTTTCGTCACATCTATCTCCACCTGTTGCTGATAATTCACCCATCCAAGGGTTCAGTTTAACCGATTTAATAGTTAAAACTTGCTTCCATCTTGATGAGGCACGCCGGGTTGGTCTTGCCTGCGAACTACCCTTTTCACCAGGGTCGGCTATTAAGACCGGTTGCCTAGGACGGCCACTAATATTAGTTGAACTATATGCTTTTGCTGAGGCCTCCTATCGTTTAGGCCTCCGCCAATACTTCCGCTTTGCGGATCTTCTTGAGCCGTTACGATCTCCCAATCTACCAGGTATATGGGAAGGCTGGGCGGAGAACCCAATATTCGAGCAAAGTGGTCGAGACTTTCTCGACGTTGGTGGGAAGGAGTGGGTATACGATCCAGAATACAAGCTAAAGCGGGAAGACTCCTGTGTGAACGAACGCAGGATGTGTCGAGTGATCGGGACAATTGCGGCTGTCAATGACTTTTCAAATCATACCAATTCCGCTCTCCAACGATTAACACCCTCGCCATATCCTGATTCATCGCATGCCCAGCTAATGATGACTGTCAGAAGCATCCATAAGGCTGACTGGTCTGATGTCGAATACATGAAAGGCTTGGCTAAGCCATAGGCTACCTTCGTCCCTTTGAGATAAACGACCGATACTACGGATATTTCTTCAATAATGATCTGTGGCGATCTTGTTAACGAATAAAATAGATACATAATGAATATCAGCTAATTACTGTCACAGCTTGCTCAAGAACATAGCATTATCACCTGTTGGTTGGTGTGCTTTTTCGAAACTGCACTCAAGCCCTGGGAGTTGCTCCGTTTTGCGCCATTCCTCAAGCCTTTTGACAAATTCCCGAGCACCATCACCGAATGCACCTTGTTGCAAGGTCAAAGCATTTGCCATTCCCTCATAATTAAAATACCCCGGTGTGCACTCACTTGCGAATTGATGGCGCCGTTGGCCAGACTCCACAATTGTTCGAACCCACTCATTCTCTGCCCTTCGAGTGGGCTGCAACGCACGAACTCCATGTGCAGCAGCCTTGGAGATGATGTACGCAACATGCTTCGCCTGCTCACTGAGCATATAAACAAAGTTGGGTGTAAGGCCAGACTGGATTTGGCTGATTATAAAGCAGTTAGGGAACCCACGAGTCAGGAATCCGTGGAGCGTACGAACACCGTCTTTCCAATGTTCGGTAAGAGATCTTCCATCTTCGCCGATAATCATGGTGTCCATCCGCCGGGAATAGTCGGTTCCACTCTGGAACCCCGTTGCATATATGATGCAATCCAGCTCATACTCTTTTCCATTGGCAACGATCCCAGTTTCTGTGATTCTTTGGACACCCTTGCCATCTGTGTCCACCAGAGTCACATTTGGCAAATTGAACGTTGGAAGGTAATCGTCGCTGAAGCATGGCCTCTTGCAGAGCTGGTTGTACCACGGTTTCAGCTTCTCGGCTACCGCTGGGTCCTTGACGACGGCATCGACCCGAGCCCGGATTTTCTCCATCCTCTCGAAATCCACAGACTGTAGCTCGGATGCGATTTTTGTGGCGTCATCTGTGTTCAGCGTGGCAGCAACACCGAACCAAGAGAGGTTGTGCAGGATGTCCGTTGCCCCATCGTTGACCAAATCTTCATCCTGTTGGCCTCCTTCGATAATCACGTTGAAATTGTCAATTCGTTTTTGTTGCCAACCGGGCTGTAGCTCACTGGCCCATGATAGCTTTGTGGGGGCATTCTGCCGTGCGCTGGTCGAGGAAGGCGTCCGCTGAAAAACATACAGATGTTTTGCTGAGCGCCCCAGGTGGGGAATGATCTGAATGGCGGTTGATCCAGTTCCGATCACCCCTACACGTTTGTCGGCGAGCCTATCGAGGGCGCCGTTGGAGTCTCCTCCAGTATATTCATAATCCCACCGAGAAGAGTGGAAACTATGCCCTTTGAAGTTCTCAATTCCAGGGACTCCGGGAAATTTTGCCTTGTTCAAAGGGCCACTGGCTGTTATAACAAACCTGGCCCTAACAGTGTCGTTGCGACTAGTCGTTGTTATCCATCGTGCCCTTGGCTTATTCCAAACAAGTTCTGTCAGTTCGGTCTGGAACAAAGCCTTGTCGTATAGCCCATAATGCCTTCCAATCATTTGGCTATATTCCAGCAACTCTGGGCCATGCACGTATTTCTCTGATGGTATGTATCCCATCTCTTCTAACAATGGCATGTAGATGTAGGATTCGATGTCGCAAGCCGCTCCCGGGTATCGGTTCCAATACCAGGCGCCTCCAAAATCTCCAGCCTTCTCTATGATTCGGATGTTGCTCACGCCATGTTCGAGCAGCCGTGCAGCTGCGAGTTGTCCGCCAAATCCGCCGCCGACGATAAGTACGTCGACATCCTCGACAACCGGCGGACGTTGAAACCCCGGCTCCGCATAAAGGTCGTCTGTGTATCGACGGAGACTCCCTTCGGCAGCTTTGTATTGGTAGACTCCATCCTTTCGAAGGCGTTTGTTGCGTTCGGCGAGGTATTTCGCCTTGAGAGCATCTGGGTCGAAGCGAGTCGTCTTCTCGGTCATGGCTGCAGCACTTGGTTTTCTCTCCATGGTTTGGTTTGGGAATTCATCAGATGGTGCCGAGAGCCGCTCAGGAACCCGAGCCAGGGGAGGCTTTTTATACTTCTCTGGCTTTGAGCAGCTAGTCACTGCAATTCACAACTGATGAATATGCCTCAACTCTCCTGGGCCCTCCTGCGGAAGGATCTCCATTGAGGAGCCAGCAACATGCATGGATTCACATGCATGTTATGATGCGGGAAAATTCCTTCAGGCCACTTAACTGTTTATCCTGTGCATTGCTGGGCTGTGTGAGGTTGAAAAAGAAGGATCTGTTGGTGGTGCTTCCCTTTACATCAGTGCATGAAGGCCCGATAGGAAGAAGCCATCAAAATACATGCAGGTAGTTCCCAGATCCCAAGATCAGCAATGCCAGAAGCATCACTGTACTGGATTATCCCAACCGCTTGTGCTCCATGAATTTAGGGACCCGGGACATCAGTGCCTGTGAGGCCTTTTTAGACCCCAGTGATCCGAGCTCTGAGACAAGAGATTGGTAGGGAGAAAGCAAACTCCGGCTCTGTTGGGATTTGAACTAGATATTCAAGCCTATACACGTCCGCAGTTGTGATGGGAAAGCTGTACTCTTTTGTTGCCTCCAGTAGGCCTCTGTTTCTCCAGCTCTGAGCATTTTCGATCACAGCCGTACAGCTTATACATCACCACAGTATGTATGCATGCAGGTCGCTGGCCTGTGCAGATTTCAGGTACTGCGTCTTAACCAAAAAAAACTTGCTGTTCCTTTTTCCTCGCTACGCAACATCGGACAATGGGTGCTTCAGGCCAACTCAAGTGAAAAAGAAATCCCCTTGGGCAAACTGTCATGGTTAGGTATTCAATTGAATTCTCACTCTCGACTTCGGGCGACGCATTGGCAGGCAAGTTACACCTAATCGAGGTGACTGACGAGGTGCACAGCTTCAATTTCAGGTACAGCCAAATCAAGCAAACCTCTCAGTATCCCTTTGTTAAGCTTTGGGTGGGGAGAGAGCGGAGGACAGAGCGTATGCAGGCAATGGTATGTCTTTGTTGGGTGGGTATCACTTCACTTGCATGTGTGGGGTCAAATATGCACAACTCACAGCACTTGTTCTCATTGTTGGAACGGTGATCAGCATTGTATATATTCCTCTGGATATGAAATTTGTACAAAAATGCAAACTGTATAAGCCTGTCCCACCCTATCCGACCGATTCCAGGCGTCCCAAATGGTCCCCGGCCGCGTCAACATATTATTCTCATAAGAAGCAAACCGGGGCAACAATGCTGTCGGGGGGTTCGCTACGCAGGCCTATCGGGGCCGACTTTCGCAGAACAGTCGGTGAAGGTCATGATGAGATTGCAATAGGATTGGCATCTGCGGGCTGTCTCATTCACCAGGAAAAAGGTTTGAAAAGTGATTTGGACAGCTGGAGAGACTAATACCGGTCTTGAATTTGTTGGCAGGAGTTGTGTGACACGACTGCTGGGGCGAAATGCTCAAGTCGTCACTGAGAAACGGCCCCAAGGGGATGAATGGAAATTTCCATCCGTGGACAGCGTGAATCGGTGTGAAATGCAGACATGAGGTGCGAAGGATGCTCGTTATATGTCCCGGGCCAACAGGGGAGTCTCCGGAATTTGGACAGCTAGGAGATTCATCATAGTAAAGAAGGGAGCTCCATCCCACAAGGTATCATCAGGCTCGAGAGTCTGTGTAGAAGCCACAGATTGATATAGCCCACAACGAAAGCTGGGCCAAAGACATTGAATAATTAGGCCTCAACTCTCTACTATAACCGCATTCCCTAGTGTTTCAACAGGGCTGGTGGGCGTTTTGTCCCATCCGCCCTTCAGCGTTGGTTTATCTTTTCGCCGACTCGTTTTCAGTGGCATTTCCAGAGACAATAATAGAATGAAGGACGAGCCTCCCAGCATTCAGCATATCAGCTCGAATGTTAGTTTTTCATGCTTCGTTTTGATAGCCCCAAGGAGCCAATGAATCAACCAGACCTCTCTTGAAATGGATGGGTCGCAAGGACCCAAGTATCCCCTGCCCAACACAGACAGACAGCGGCTAAGCACGGGGTATCCGACATAGTTTGTGTTGGAAGAGACATGCCCTATGTCGCAGCCTGCTCGAGGAAACAAGGTAATAGGCCGGGGGCTAACTCCGGAGGCTCGATGTATCTGCAGGCCCCCATCTCGGGCAGACCCAATAACCGTTCATAGAAAGAGAGAAAAATAAAGAAATGAACGGTATGTAGAGATGTAGTATGTATGTCAAGAACATACATACAGTACATACATGCCGTACAAGTTATACCATCCAAGACAAGAAGATGTGCCGCATCTGACTGCCCACCAGACCTAGGCTTCCCTTCTCGCGAACCCTCACTCCTGTCGAGACCCAGATGACGATTAAAGCATGGCTAAACCAGGCGCTTGGGGCTGCCAACTCATCGATCAACATGGGGCAATGTGCCATGAGACCGGCGCGTTGGCAACCAAAGGGAGGGAGGGGGCCGTGTCTGGGGGGGGAAAAAGGGAAACAGGGTCTCGCGTGTGCATTCTTCTGCTTTGCAGGACAGGGTTATGTTGGTCCGGTGGTTCGGAACCCTCAATGACTTTTGTCGCGGGAGATGTTTTAGGTGATGCGCATCCCCATCCAGCGGAACGTGGAGATGTCAGGGTCATTTGATTTGGGGCTGAAATGGAAAAGGAGATTAACGATTCAGGTCAATAGGGGAGCAAGGATGAAGATACGTAGGCGTGTGAAGATTGTGACGGGGGGCGCCGGTGGGCAGCTTGAGGCGTTGAAATCATGGCTGTCGACGGGCCATCATCACGTTTCCAAGCCTGCGCAGCCATCTAATCGCGTTGCAGCATTTAACCGCCGGAACTCGATTCCTGCGAATTTGTTTTGTTTTTGCTTTTCCTTTATTTTTGTTTTTTTCTCTGCACCGATGTTTCTTGCGTTGTCGTTCTCCCGTTCGTCGCTTTCTCAGAGGAAAAGAGGTCACCGGACATCCTGCATAACCTCGTTCCCGGTCGTCATGGAGGCTTTGATTGACAATCAATTCTTTCCCCCCAGGTTTTGCAAGGAATCTAGATCCATTCATCACACACCGTTTTCTTTCTTCTCTCCAGACTTGCTACAATCCTTGCCATGAAGGGAGAAAAGAAAGCTAGGCGACGTATTTGGAGATCTGATGTCAGACGGCCTGACCTGGACCGCCTTTGAGTGGGAGAAGTCGGGAACTGGCAAAGGACCCGCGTGAGACTCCTTTTCCGTTTCTGGGATTGAGTTCCGGCGGTTGGGTAACTACACAGCCCATCTGCTCCGATGAAATCGGGCGTTGGCTCAACTGCAAGTCGGACAGTAGGCATCTACTTGGCGAGATGTACATAGCTCTCTTCCTCTGTTGAGGTACAGTGTGTTTGTATGTCTGGTATATCCCTTTGTAGTCTGGGGCAGACAGAGGGCATTGTTCGAGGCGCATCTCCACACCAGAAGACTACCCGCAAAACAGGCTCTCGATCGAGGCGAGATGCACACTCTCTCACGCGCACACTCACTTGCTGCTCACCAAAATGCGGTGAAGACGAAATCGTCCGATGGTTATGTCAGCCGAACGGTCACGCCAGCCCTGAGCTGGTGACATGGCAAAGGGGCCAAGACCGTTGGTATCACCAACAGCCGATGGGCGGAGTGCAGGGACAAGCAAGCTGTTCATTGCTGGAGGAACGGCCTGGCGGCTCTTTGCGAGACTAGTGCCGTGACGAGAAACACGCCGGTGCCATTTTCGCGTGCGGGATTGCTTGAGAGCTTGACCTCGTCGATCTGGCGTATGGGGGGAGAGAGAGAGAGAGAGAAAGCTGGACATCAAGTGAGGCGGGAAGCAGAAAGACTCACGTGGGCATCGCTGGTAACGCCGTATGTCACAGTACACGATACAGTCGAGGTACCTGCGTATGTAATGTAAGTTACACGCGTGCTGAAATACGTTCGTACCAGTGACAATACACAGTGCAACAGGGCCAAAAATCAGCCAATCACACGCATTATCGCGACATTTGATGGCACCGCGTCCTCTGTAGGGGTTCATCCCGGCTCGCATCTCCACTGATCAGTGATTAACCCAACTTCCAGAAGCTCTCTTGGAAAGAAAGGAAGATCCAGACAAGAACGTAGCCAGCCCCGTTTGCTATGCCCATCCTGTCCCGACTCCCTAGCAGCTGGGAAGAAAAAAAAAAGCGAGATGAGTCAGTGAGACAGGGGGTATGGGTTGCATAGATCCAGCTGGTGTCAGAGCAGGTTGGAGTATTGATGTACAGTACCTCCCTCAAGTTGATGTTATCTGTCGGTTGGTTTGGTTGCTAAGCAATTTGACTTGGGCCAGTTCTGCCCGTTCAAAATGTACAAACAGACAGACAGACTTCCGTCCATAGGCGCCCAACAACCCACTTGCTCCACACTCCATGTGACATGCCTACTATCCAAGGCGATGGGAAAGGCTTGCTGTGATCTGTGGCCAACGGTGGATGGTACATACATACGTCCAGGCCAGCATCCTCGGTAGATATCAATGCGTGCATGCGTTTATCCCTCTGTGCTGGGAGGAGACGTTGCTGTCAAGAGGAACACATGGGCGGCATGGGTCGACATGGGTCAGTGCGAAGTTGGAAATGGATGGCCAAATCCACCTCGGAGTTTGCCATGGTAATTGCTAACTCCAACTCCGTTGCATGATTAAAGAATCTCAATAGCCGTTGTCCCCCCTCTGCGATCGACCTCGAATCCTTTCAGGCCGAAAACAAATTCCTTTCGAGAGGGAAGCTGAAATTTAGCAATCCTAGCCAATCGATTATCTTCCAACAAGAAAAAGGACGAGTCACTGCATTCCAGATACGAAGAAAACGGATGACAAATTTACGATATGTGTATGCGGCAAGGAAGTGATGGATATCCACGGGAACTGGCAGGGTTGGGTCCATCATCATCTGACATTTTCATTTTTTTTTCTCCCTTTCCAGTTTCCCTCTCGTTACCCCAGGCTTTCCGAGTTATGTATGGACGTGTATGGATGTACGCATGCCTGGTTGCCCTGCCCCCCTGGGCAAAACCGTTGGGAGGAAGCTTTCTAGAAGGACTTTGGTTCAGAAAAAAGAGGCGCCAGCAAGGATCTCCTGCTCTAGGGGGCGGATCAAGATCGTGATGGGGATTTTTTTTTCTTCTTCTCTTCTTTTCTTTTTCCTTTCCGTGCGCCTTGTGCGCCGTGCTACCACGGTGTGATGGGGAGATATCCACAGTCGTACTCTGTAGAGGCATACATCTTGTGTAGAGTGGAGTGTTCTTTTCAGATCTCCTTATTTTCTCCAGTGGAAGCGATCTGGATCCAGACAGAGAGGATCTCTATTTCTTTTTTTTTGTTCCATATCTTTCCCGAACAGCACGATAATCCCCGAAGACCGAGTAAAAAAAGAGGAGCAGGCAAAAAAGACGGGCATGCTCCTTTCTGGTCGGGAGTGTCCCTCGGCAGATGTCTTGCAAAAAAGAAAACGAACAGAAAAAATAACGCTAATTCATCAATTGCGAGTTAACCAGCCAACGACCCAAAAGAAGAAAAAGAATCCACTGAGAGAAATATCTAGCTGGCAACAATGAAATGCAACCTTGAATCCTCCATCCGTCAAAGAAAGAGAAAAAAGGCGCTCTCAAGCAACCCGCCCCAAGGATGTCACTTCGCACACAAAATGACGGCGAGAGATACAGGTGGCAGGAGACCAATCCTGAAACAGCGGCTAGTGCGGCGCTAAACTAGCAGCCCGCGCTTGGCGTTTTCCAGAAGCCAGCGCCAAGCATTCCATGGGCTTGACCGAAAGGGGAAGGACTGTTGCTTGACTCGCTGGGATCCCTGCCCGTCACGTTTTCAGCACGCACTCGGTTAGTCAGTGACATGTGCTCCCCCCCGGTCGCGTCTCAGGCAGCGTGATTAATTATTCCTTTTCGAGGATTTGATCAGACAATTAATAACGGGGGTTGGTGGTTGGGATAAGGACAATCTCTCTTCATTTCACTCACCCCGCAAAGAAAACAGGGGAGAGTGCCACATGGCTCCCCGACAATATCCTCATGTGGTTGGTTTTACAACTCCCAGGGGGGTGTGAGCACAGCTGGGGAACTGCATTTACTTGAGACGCAGCGTCATCTTGTTCAAAACACCCATCTTGTGTCAAGCTTGCTAGATCCGAAACGCAAAGGTTGTCATGAACTCAATCTCAGCTGCAGGAGACGCAATCTTAACAAGTACTAATCAACTTGTCGCTCTCGAAGACGACAGCCGCCTTTCTCTTCGACCGGTCGTTTTCGGATCACATTGGATCGCGCCACAACTTGGCCTTTTCTCGGCAAGGCAGCGCTAGATTGCGACTAGCACGAGGTTAGTAGCAGGGCCGACAGATCTGGGGCTTATGCATGATCCAGAGCGAAATTAAAGCATGGCAACTTGGAAACGGCCATGTCGCGTCGTGCACTTCGTACTATATTCAGTGGCTTTGTCGTCAACGTGTCGAGAACCACTGCCGCCTGAAACTCACTACGAAAATGCGCGATGCAGCTCGTCCAATCGATTAGTTGGTGAGCTAGTTTTCTCCCACAGCCATCGCAAAGGCGTGACGTTGACCGCTTCTCTCGAGGAGAAAGTCGAAGAAAAACTTGGAGTGCGTTTACGAGGTGTGCAGGCCAACCAAGTCGCTCCAAGTAGTTAACGATCGAATTGATAAAAAAAAAATAAAAAAATCCATGACCCGCATACATGATTTTCCCACCCGGTTCTGCAAGGAGCAAGACCTGATGCTGGCTCCGGGCGATCTGCAGAGCCTAAAGAGATGGAGCAAAGCTCTCCATCACAAAACAGGTTCCCGAGCAGCATCACATGGACAAGTAAACTAGTTAACTAACTAAACTGGCAGATTCGCATTCCCCAACAAACAACGAAGTCTCTTGTTCGCAAAAGGGCAGAGGAGGCAGCGCCATCCTTGACCCCGTTTGTTAATGCTGATCGCTGCAGAGCTAGCTAACCGTTCATAATGGTCCTTTTAAACAACCAGGTTCCGCCCGACGATGCCGACTCCTATAATTCAACGCATACATAATAACTGCCTTTCTGACCTTGCTTGAGCTCGAGCCGTCCGTGTCGTGGCTTGCTTAGTGTGGGGTGCAGCGCAGGGGGGGGGTTTGGTGACGGGGTCAGAAAAACTCGAAGATTTGATGCAAGACCGAGGAGAGACGGGATCCAGGGCAGATGCTCGCGTGCCTGGATGCTGTTGTGTCTGTGTTGACCTTGCTGGCGTGATGCTCGTCGTGTTTCCCCCACAAAACCAGCTTCGGAGCGGAACTGATTGCATCACCACTGGCATTTTACTAAATAAAACCCAGAAATCAACTTGATCATCGCCCTCTAGATGTCTGTCGGCCCTGTTTCAAAACCCGAGCTTACAAGACACTTTGAAATGATATTCTGGAATCGAATGCTTGTACGGAGCAATTTGACAAAGCTACATACATGATAGAATCAAGCTAGTAAAATGTAAATGTAAATGACAATGCAAACCGCCCTGTCCTCATCACTGCGCCCCATTCGCGCTGAAAAACGGACTCGAAACATACACCCGTCCATCACCACCGCCGCTCGACCGCAGCAACGCCCGCACGCGACTCGACACCACCGGGTCCTCCGCCCTCTTCCTTCCCGGCCCATCAATCCACCTCCTCCCCGTCTCACAGCACCTCTCCCTCATCTCCGCGGCCGACAAGTCCGCCATTCCCCTCCAGAACCGCCCCTCCCCGCGCCCTATCCCCAGCCCGTCCTCGCCCTCCAGCATCTCCACCGCTGCCGCCACCCAGTGCTCCGGCGTGGTCTCCTTCTCCGCCGCGTGGCCAAAGGCGGACAGGAGGGCGGTGGCGCGCTGGGCGGCGGAGGCGGAGAGTTGGGCGAGTTCGCAGCGGCCGTGGAGGGAGGGGTCGTCGAGGAGCTGGGATGGTGAGTTGCAGATGTATGGCTTGTCGTTGTCGCTGCTGGTGTTGTCAGCGCGGCGGAGGTGATGTAGTTCGCAGGCGGACGAGCCAAGCTGGTAGATGGCTAGGCCGGTGTGGGAGGGGCCGTCGTCGTAGATGTTGATGGAGAGGGCGTGGGTTGCCATTTCTTTTGGTTTGCTTGCTTGGATGGTTGATATTATCCCTCTCCCTGCGTATATGTATGTGTACTATGCAAGTATGTGTCTCGCGTGTATGTCTCTGTGCTGTGTGAAGTTGGTGAGTCCAAGAATCCAAGAATCAAGTTGGTAACTAGTAACTAGTAGCCAAGGAGCTGGGATGTCCGTGCTAAGGACGTGGATTGAGTCTTGGAGCAGAGCTCGCTGGCCAGTAACCTGACGGGCAACTCGTCCGTCCACAACTCCAGGCATCACGACGAATGGTCTGGATTGGATCGTATCTGCGGGCTGCTAGAGAAGGATATTTATGGTTTAAATCAGCCAGTAGTTAACTAAACGAGGCGGGAAAATGATCTGATTTTTAGTTGAAATGGATTCATCCTATCGACGCTGAAGCTTTTCGATCGGGGCGGCTGAGAAGCGGGACTCCGAGCCTTAATTTTTAAATTTCAAAAGAAGCTCATCTTGTCCTTTTGATCGAAACAGGCCGTCGTTGAAGCTGTTGGTGGACTGAAGGGGCGAGAGATGAGATTAAAAATAACTCCCCAGATCCCGGCCGCAGAACTCAACTAATATTCCCATCTCAACCGATGCTATCACACCCCCTCTTCTCTCCTCTCCAAATGAGGCCTTGCATCCAAGCATACACGCGCGTGTGTGCAACAAGTCTCTCCCTCTGCCTCTGTCTCTCTCCTGCTCAGTCCCTGCACACCTGGAACGCCACGTGGGGGTAGTCTGGGTCTATCCAGCATTATCCTTCTCTTCCCTTTCCTTTGCCCCTTTTTCTCTAGATGTGAGAGCCACCGCCTGCTTGCTTGCACAACACATACCGCAGACACCAGAGCCATAATCTCTCTCTCTCGAGAGAGAGAGACAGGCACACCTGTGTCCTCTGTTCCATAATGTCAATCACTCCTGCAGGGAAGCAAAAAGGAACTTCGCAAGAAGGTTGATAGCGTCTAGGCATGATCTACACCACAGCGTAGCCATAGTTATATCCTACGCAGCACAAGAACAGGTGAAAAAGCAAAGCAGCATCGTCCCTCGCTGCCTCCTTGCCGAGTACGAGGCAGCATCGCATCACCCCCATCGGCCTCGGAGCTCGCAGAACGGAGCCAAAGTCTGCTATCTATATCTCGTCCCCTCCAACATTAAGACGAGGACGACTTTGCAGCACCGGGATCACGCCTCTGCCCTAAACGAAATAGCTGCCCTCCATCCTTACCACAAGGCAAAATCCTTAGCACGATACATTCGTATGTGTGTACATCGATTCGAAGCTCTCAAGATCCGACCCTTGTTCCCTGCCTCCCAACCACCCCCTTCTCAACGGCCAGGGCCAAAAATAGTCAAGCAAAAGAAACGAATACGAGCGCATCGCATCGCATCGCAACCACATAGCACAGCACAGCATAGCATAGCATATCGCAACCCAACCTGCCCTCCCTCCCCAATAATACCCTAACTTCTCCGTATATCAAACCTCATCTTTCTCTCTGTGGGGGCTTAAGACGGGTCCCCATCGGGGGGGGGGCGCCGGTGATCTTCTTCAGAGTACAAAACAAGCCCTAACTTCGGCAAGATTGATCCTCCTCGTAACCTGAGAGAAAGAGTGGAAAACAACCTTTTTCATTCTCCCCTGTTCATTTTCTCACTAACACTACCGGTCTACTATCAGTCAACACCGATTCGGCTGTATTTTTAGCCCATGGAGCTCCTTTATGGGGGTCCAGCTCCGAGGGAAAGCCCATCATAACACTCATAAAATCAACTTCGTATGTCCACCACCACGGTACCAGCGACAACCTGAAAGAGAAGGCAAGTCAGGGCTCAGTCAACGGCTCCACGCAGCGGGGGCCTGCCGTATGTATGTATGTATGTATGTATGTATGTATGTGTGTAGGGATGTCGGCAATTAAGTCCCTACATCGACATGTCGATAGACGCAGGCACACACGGCACAAGGGCATTCCAGAAGCTCACCCTGTCTTCTCTCTCTCCCTCTCACGCCACTACCAGAGAACAAAACCGGATCACACACACTGGAAGTAGTCCACATAAAGAATAATAATTAATTCAAATATCAAGCAGTCAAAGGCGCGTGCCTCTCAAAAGTCTCTGTACAATATCCCGTCCCATGTGTATGACTGAATCCCGTGTTTCCCATGAATCCCGCCAGCCCCGTTGCGATAAAAGAGAAAAAAGCACAGAAGGAAAAAAAAAACAAAAATAAAACCACCATCCCACCACCTTTGAAGTGTATATATCTACATACATGCAGGAAAAAAGGCTTGTACACGAAGAAGCAAAATAAGGGAAAAAAAAGCAAAGCCAGTTATGGTAATAACTCAAGAAAGTCCAGCTGATCGCAAGGGTTTTCCTGTTCTTCTGTATTTTCCCTTGTTCTTTTTCTTTGGTAGTTGCACTGAAACTCCTCTTCGGCAAGAAAGGCTTTTGTTTCGAATAGGAAAAAATGAACAAAGGACTTCTCTGGCTCCCAGCAATGCAAAACTAAGTCAAACCGGTCGTAAAAAATTATTAAGAATAAAGCACCTTCGACGGCGCACTAGAAAAAGAAAACACAAGTATATAAGCCATTCAGTTCGAAAATAGAAGGATTATGGCGGTTGTTCGTGGCGCTAGGTTGTAGCCCATCAAGCAAACCCAGGGTATCGTGGTGAGAAACGGAAAATCGTAAAGACTATCTGTACAACGGTCGACGGCTAACCGGCGGGGGGGTATCACGATTAAGAGGAAAGAAAACTCGGTCCAAGAGGCACACAGCTCGAATATCCCATTGAAAGAAAATCACCAAATCTACCAGCCCTTGACATGGTATTCCCAGGGCCCGTAGTCGAAATAATGATTCCACGAATTGTTCTTTGATGTTTCCTTGTCCTTTACCTGCTGCACCGCAGGGTGAACGGCTCGGGGAGGCTGTTGTTGAGCCTGCTGCTGCTGCTGCTGTTCCGTTGCCGGCCTTGGGCCAGGATACTCTTGTAGATTTGCCATATCGTGGGCTGTGTGCCGCCGCTTAAAGGCAGTGGCTGCTGGGGCCGCCTTCTGCTGACGTTCCCAGAGTAGATGTCGCCTCAATGACTCCGTCAGCTCGGTAGCAAGCATGTTTCGCCGAGTCGTGCGTGGCGAATGAGCCATGGACTGCCCCGGCACCGACTTGACGACAATGGGCTTCGATCGTGGAACCTCGGGTCCCCTCATCGTCAGCGTGTTCTCCTCGTCCTCTTCGCCTGATGATTGGCGGTTCGGGGAAGTCAGTCGGGATCGCTGGAGAGCTGGGGTAGATCGAGAGTTCCGGCCCTTGCTTGACACCCATGTCTGTTGAGGTTGGTGGATCATCATTGTGAGCAGAGAGGGGCGCGAAGTTAGATTTGGCCGAGAGTCAACACGCTGGAAGAGTTCCTTTTCGTCAAGACTGGATCGGCCGCTCTCGGTCACCGAATCTTCCCAGTCTGAATCATCGTCGATCGCGCTCTCAGGGATGTCTTCGTCATCGGTTTCAATGGCGGCCTCGTCATCTGTGCTTTCCCTGATCGCTCGAACAGAGTCGGAGGGAAGTGCATTCCTAAGTTCGGAGGGCTTGCGCTGTGTGAGAGAGGCTTGGTGTAGACCATCAGTCAACGAACTTCTCTGTGGTTTCATCACCATCCGGTCCTCGAAGGAGCTCTCATCATCACCAGACGAGCCGCCCAATGTGAACATGCTCTTCTTCTTCAGAGGGGACGATTTGACTGTAGAAGCCACCTGCTTCGAGGTAGCTGGTTTGGTAGTAAGCTGAGTCTTGGAGCGATAGGAGGAAGAGATGTGAGAAGGAGAGAATCCCCGGACGATGCTCGAGGACTTGACCATTCCCGCCGAAGAGACACTGGTATCCGAAGCTGGAGTCCGGCTGGTCTCGCTATCGTTTGCCTCAAGAGCGACAGTGGAGCAAGAGTCGGTAGAGTGATGCGGTCTTACCGATTCCCAGGAGTTTCGTACGTTGGGAGTTGGAGTGGGAGAGGCGGCTCGGGGTGTGATGTCGAGGGATTGTAGTTGGGAAGGAGTCTGCTGCTCCTGTGGCGAGGGTGTGGGCAGGGTAGCGATGGGTTCGAGAGACTTCTTTTCCTTGATCTTGTAAACCATCTTCTCCAGGCCTATGGAGGTGATGTGTCGTTCTCTTCCTCGGCTCATGCTAAGCATCGGGTCAACTCCGACGATCCTAGGTTTGAAGTCCAAATCGCTTGGTGGCGACTTGATGTGGCGTTCGATCCGCTCGGCTTCGTCAGATGCGGCCGAGTCCACGCTCGTCGACAACTCTGGGATATCCCTAGATTCACGTCGTAGCCGGTCTATTCTTCGCTGTTGATACCTGGTTGGAGGAGATGAGCAGAAAGTCTCAAGGTTCCATAGTCTCCAGCTCAGATTCTCTAGCCGTCTGCCCTCTTCCATGTAATCTGCACACCGAGAGAAGACTGTATAACCTCCAATTAGCTTCTATTGCCAAAGGGTACGCCATGGGCAGCCAGCTAGTACCGCGGCCATACAACGATTGAACGCAAAGCAAGATAGGATATACTTACCCATCCACATGCCATGAAGCGACTCTGCACTTCTAGTATCGACCTCGTGTATCTTCGCCGGGTCCACCGTCAGGACAGGCGTGCTTAGCCTCGACGGCATTGTGATTGATAGTGCTGCGAAGAATGTCTGATTTCCTTCCTTGCTGAGATACAAATCCCCTTTCACTTCTTAATCCCAATGGCAAGCGGAACACCGCGCCTTTGACTCTTCCGCTT
Organism: Chrysosporium queenslandicum; assembly: GCA_001430955.1. Classification (NCBI taxonomy): domain Eukaryota; kingdom Fungi; phylum Ascomycota; class Eurotiomycetes; order Onygenales; family Onygenaceae; genus Chrysosporium; species Chrysosporium queenslandicum. The sequence goes on along the minus strand of LJPI01000097.1, from coordinate 70,431 downwards.
TGCGTGGTTTTTTTGCTTGTTTTTTCACCGCTCTTCCCGCCAGAAACCAAATTCCGCTCCGATGCTGACCGAGAGTTGTATGTATGATATTGCAGATGGAATGCACTGTGCGCCCGTCCGGATCGCACAGAATCGACGCCCAAGGCTTTCCTTCAACCCGTAGGTGAGAGTGTGATAGGGATATGGTTCTGCTTCTTCTTCTTCTTCTTAGGTGAGAGAGTCGTTGGAGAGTGGAGGTGTGGTGAAAGGGATTCGGGGTAGGTTTAAATTGGGCGAGTGTGACAAAGAACCGGTTATGCTGTGAGTGTGTTTTGGGGAGGGGGGAACAATTGTGGTAAGAGATTATGTGGAAGGAGAGGAAGTATGAGTTAGGAGGAAGTATGGTAATGGGAAAAGGTTGAACAAGGGAAGAAAGTTGGGAGAGAGCGTGGTTTTGTTCCGCAGGGCCGGGAGGGTCCTCTGTTTTCTTTCGACTGGTGGTCTCCGTATAGTCGTCGTAGTAGTAGTAGTAGTAGTGGTTAGTAGATTGGGTTTTATTATTATTATGTGTGGTAAAATAGGTTTCTGGGGGGGGAAGGGCGAGGGTGCTGGTGGAGGGAGCCCTGGAGGGACCGAGAACATGCCGGACTAACAGGGAAAAAGCAGGGCTTGAGTTTAAAAGTAACTTGCTGTTCTTCCTGCTGCTCGGCTCTCGATCGATCAATACAAAACTCTCTTGTAATGTAAGGATGGAAACACATGTAACTCCCTAGCCTAAGGTACTGGGAAGGTGGCACTAAGAGGCGGGGATTGTAACTAAAGGGAAAAAATAAAAAAATTGTGGATGGTTTCATTACTGCGCGTATGGCAAGTCTGTATTATTACGTTCTGTAAAACCAGAACTAAGATGTATAGATCCGGAGTACAGGTACATGCCTCCCATCACAAAGAATTGGCCCACCAACCTGACACATAGATGACAACTGCCAACACAGCTGTCAGTGCTGCCCGCGCATGACTTGATGCAAATATGGCCCCCGGGGTGGCAGGTACGAAACGGCAGGTTCTTGCTGAAGGTCACGCTCCCAGCGGAGGAGGAACAGGACTGGGTGCGGGTCTCACAGGATCCCGCCTTCATTCCTTTTCTGTGGACATACGTCCAGTAACGTTGGAGAAGTACCCCGAGGAGCTTCACCGCAGGAGTGAATGCTGGGATGGGGTTGGATGTAATTGGGCAGCATGTTCAACTGGTAATGAAAGCGGTATTGAATTAACAATTTGACACCGCTGGTCGGAACGCGTAATGTTAAAAACCCGTAAATCTGACGGAAATGGGGTACTCACATGGGTTATTTCAGTACCCTTAGCTTCGATTGGAAGAAGTACCGAGCAAAGGTCACTCCAGACACTAACGCAAACGATGACAACCTTAAATTACTCTATGATGAAGCTGATGATGGTGATGATGATGCTGGGGCTGGGCTGGACCGGGGGGGCAGAGGAGGGCGAGCCCAACTGGAGCAAGACAGCCCAGGGAGCAAGTGGAGAGAGTGGTGGGCAGGTCGCAGCGGAATTGTGGGGGTGGCCCAGCAGCCAGCGCCAATCAGGACCATCAACTTCCGGATTCATCCACAGTCACAGTCACGCCCTTCTGGCTGGACCTTTTTGGTCCTTTTCTCTTGCCTTTTTCGGCTTGGGCCCAGTGAGCTTATCCGCGCTGCTGCTTGTGTCGCCCTTTCCGTTCTGGGTCTTTGACGCGGTTTTGTCGAGCAACTTCCACAAAGGAAACTTTGAATTTGCACCAAATCAGGCCGATCAGCCAGGTCATCAACAGCCATACATATATACACTATGCAGCCCCCGACTGTATCATCAAGCCTACTCCGTGCTAGATTGCGGTTTCATCACCGCCAAAAAGGGTCGAGAAAGAGGGTTCGAAATCACAATGGGGGTTGAGAAAAGGGCAAAAAAAAGCAAGCAGTTCCATTTTTGGACCCGGAAGTCGAATAATCTCTCACAAATCGCCCACAAGGTCTCTTGTTGTTGTTGTTTTTCTTTTTTGCTTATTGCCTTCACCGGCTTCCGGAAAGTGTGAGCCGGAGGTGGCTGTTGTCTGGCTCAGATCTGCCCTATGATTTTCCTTGTCAGGGAGGGCGGTCACTTGATTCATCTGTGACAGCTCATCGGTCACAAACCACTTTCTCCCCCATCGCCAATCCTCTCCTCTGGAATGCATTACCCTCTTATTTGCCAGCAGCAAGCAACAATCAACAGCATCATATCATCATCATCATCATAAACATCACTGTCAACTCTCTCTCTCTTCGGTCACGCTTCCCTCTCTGCTTTGCTTGGTGATTGGGCGGAGACGCATCTGCAACAGTCCACAGGAGAGAAAGCCTCAGATCCCATCTTATGTAGGTACGGGTCAACTCCTTTCGTTGCATAAAAGAGATGGATCTGATTGTTGACAAAGCGGAGGGATGTGTGGCCCCGACCGCCCTGTCATGCCGATAGCCCCCTTTCTCCCGTTTCAAGGAGGCAAATCTGTCAGGTTCTCATTTTTGACATGTCGTAGACTCTGTCGCATGTCTGTCTCCACTGCTTGGTCTCAGGCTGGCCACCTTGCATCCTCGCTCCCAGATCTCATTTTCTCGGGGCTGGATGGTCGCGGGAGGGAACGTAGACATGCAAGGTACCCCTCACCCGTCGGTGGATGTATGTTTGGCAGCAGATTGCTGTTGCTAGCTCTATTCTGTCGCTGGCTGGTTATCCCGTACCCGCTTCGCCTGTCCCCGTGACCTTTGCTTCGCGGCGAAGAAAAAACAAAAAATGACAAGAAACACAGCCTATTATTCCACCTGAACTGCGCTGTGGCAAGCGGAGGGAAGATCCACAAATAGCACTCGTGGTCATACATAGAAAGGGGCCCCCGGTGATGGCGATGGCATGCAATTCTGCGACCTTGATCATTCTGTTCTGTTTGGAACTGCGACTGGTTCCCGGGTTGAAAAACATCGAATACTACCAAAAATACCTCCCAATCCTAATATTAACAACTACAGCCGAACCATGGCGCGCACATGACGAGCAATCTTGCCAGGCACAGCACAAACACAGAGTTGAGAGAATCTGTCAGCTCTTCCGAACTTCGACGCAACTCTGTTTCTTGTCAAACCTAATCGGAATCATGTAGCCGCCGCGCGCAGACAAGGGACGCAAGAAGTACACATACATACATCCAGGCGATAATTAAAGCAGTAGGTTATACTTCCAACCACCGATGAAGGGAGGGCAAAGCACTCTTCCTCGTACAGACATCCTTACTCCTTACATCATAAATCGATCATAACTCTTGTGCCGGGACACGCATCATGATCTTCGTTTTCCCGCCCATTCAACCTCGAAAACTCAAATACACCGTCTTGATCCACCGGCATGTCTTTTGCCTTCCGGAAAGTCCTCATAAATCTTGTGGTTTCCTGACTTCCCCGAAGGATAAGAGTTTTAACCCAGCTTGGGCGAAAGGGAATCATGAATGGAGAGACCCATCTCAGACTGTGGAGCCACGCGCTAGATGTGTGGTCCCGTTCCCGGATCCCACTGCGTCGGGTTGGCTCCGCGGTGGGCGGGATCAATGTTGACGTTCTCTTCTTGCTTTTCCGTTCTCTCTCCCGGCTACGGGAACAAGGCGATTAAATCCCGATGTTTTGACGAACTCATTGTTCCCAAGCTTGTGTATCAGGTCACGTCGGGATGATATTGAGATGGGGCCCACGAAAAAGGAGAAAAGGGGGGAAATCAAAACTGGCTTTTGACAACAAGCAATCGCCAACTAGCCGAGGGACATGGAGGATTATGGTAGCAACGATGACGCGGAAACACATTCGGGTTCCCGTCCTGCTTCTCCCCACCCTTCTTCGTCCCGCGATAATGTCTAGACGATGTGCTTGTACATACTAGTTTCTGCTAAGACCTGCTCTATCTTATGGCAAGTCCGGAATATCGGGACAGCAACAAAACCATTTTTGCTTTTGCAGGCAACTGAAAAGCGAATAACGATTCACAGAGAGGAGTCGTGCGCGCTTAGGTGAAGGATGCATGGGCCGGGTGGGATGGGGGGGGGCGTGCAAGCCACGGGGGAGAATGGGGTCATCTCGCTGCAGCAACGTTAAGCCATGACTTTTTGCAAGGCAGATTTTGAACGTGATTGTCTCATTGTCAATGTTTATGCGGGAGTGTGCTTGTTTGGCAGTCTACGATTTGACGAGCAATATCCTATACGGCTAAATTTCAAACATACTATTGCCCTCGGAGAGAGAAAAAGCTGGTCATCTTTCTTTCTCATCACCTCAGCCCTTGCGTAACTCAGTTTCACCTCCCATCGCTTACTCTCACAACCTCCCCCCCCAGGTTGCCGACGACATTGTCCGTGTGATGGGGGATACATCTCTGTACAACTCCGGTCTCACCCTGTTCTATTGTTGTTTTTCAATACCCGAAAGCAGTTCAATAGGCGTGCTGGGCGTTGCGAGTGTAAAACAATCCCATCCCTCCCCCGTACGTAGTGTACCAACAACATGTACGTATGTATATGTTCCGGCGACCGCGATGCTGGGAATTCTTTTTATAGCCCCGCAGGGGATCAAGGCTGCTGACCGCTGTGTTGGCAGGCCCGACTCCCTATCGCAGTCCTCCCTGTTCGACCTCCGGGGTGCGGGGCGGCGGAGATCTACGACGGTGAACTCCAGATTAACTTGCGTCTTTCTCTCTTTGGCCTTTTTGCCTACTATCCTGTTCGCATGTTGGGGAAGTGGTGATTCATCGGGTTGAAAATCTTGGAATCCTGATTTTTTTTTGTTTGTTTAGGGCTGATCGATAAACCATGAGGTTTTGGGGGGCAGAATCTCGGATGGGAGATGCAAGTGTTGGGAAAACGCCCCGAAGTCGATCATCCATCCATCCATCCATCCGCCCGCCCGCCCATCCATCCATCCATCTAGGCTTGATACGAACCTGCGTGGTGGTCCTGTTTGCCAGCGAACGCTTTTGCTCGCTATTACGTCAAGTGCATGGGCGCCTTTCTGACCTTCTGGGGAAGGGGTCACGAGAGGCTCGGAGAAAATGTAATGAGATCAAGATAGATGTAGTTAACTGTATGCGCGATCAGGTTTTCCCAAGAAAAACGACATCAATACCCGTATAATCCTTGAGCCCCCTTTTCGGTATGTGGATTGCCATCTTGATCTCAGGGGGTAAAGAAGAAGAAAAAAAAGAAAACAATGGGAGAAATGGGATACAGAGTGTCATGCGTTGGGAGAGACGAGGGTTACGCAAGAAGCGTGTTGCTGTGATGGGAACGACGTTGGAGATGAGAAGCTGTCGGGAATTGAAAAAGGGAGTCGGATGTAACTAACTAACCGAGCTACAGTAACTAGTTAGTGACTATGGGATGTCAAGTGCAGTACACCAGAATTACTCTCTTCCATCTATCGCGTCTTCAACGGAGAAATATTGTGTGCGTGATAGTGCGCAAGGCTGAACAACACCGGGATAATGCTTCCCCCCCCCCACGTGAGTAAATCGTCGCCAGCGAGACGGTGAGAGAGAGAGCAAGTTTGCTCAAGAGGATCCTTTTGACGCACGAATCGCCGTTGGATGCAGCGAGCAAGGACCCCTGGCAATGGAGCAAGAAGGATATTCCAGGGAACTCAAGGCCACTCCGTCCGTCGTATCCACCGTCCAGCCCTCCTCAGTCACGAGGATATCTCATTTTTTTTTTTTTCGTTGAACAGCTCATCCATCCCACTCCCGCTTGGTCTCCTCTCTCTCCTGCAGTCAGCTTGTCAGGGAAGAGGAGAACTCTTTCTGGGCCCCTCTCGTGCCAGTGGAACAAAGACGTATCGAGAGCCATCCACGCGGTTTACCCGTCTTTTGTTGCGCCGAGGAAATTGCTCGGTTGACCGTCTGCTTCAAGGTACATAGATCCCGTTCACCTGACATGATGTTGTGCTAAACCAGCGTTTAAGCCGAGGGACGGCGTTTAACTTATCAGCCGCACACTCTTGGGTCGTGTCGTGTCGTGAAGAGGCGAGACTGAAAGGATTGGAATCCCCGTCCCTGAAAATCACATGGGAACACGGCGCTGAAGGGGTGGTTTTTTGCCTTCAAGCCCGCCGATCGAGCTTAACTGAGCGATCCCCGTGGCGAAGAACCCCGACCGCGTGCGCAATTGCTTTCCCCGGAGTCTGACTGCGGAGAATCTCTGGCCAACATGTTTCTCTTGAGAAAGAAAGAAACCAAGGACAACCCCCGTTCGGCCGTTCCGCCTGCCCATCACCTCTCGTCTACTCTTCCCACCACAGGCTGTCCCCAGGCCGAGGAACAACATAAGGAAATGCGAAAATAGACTCAACTAACTACGCGCCCCAACATGAAACCCAATTCGAACGATGAAATCGCCCACCTGACATGACCTGTTTTCATGCTGCTTGCCTTGCTGCCCTTGCCACCCCGCATTCTCCCCCGTTAGCTGGGGGATTTCCTTTGTTGCTCCCATCTCCCTGGATCCGCACAGAGACATTTTTTTTTCGTTGCTGAGCGTTTTGAAAGCGAGAAACGAACGGGTTCGACCCTGTAATCCGTGTGTTTTTCTTTTTACGTACTTTCTACAATTTAGGTACCCTTTTTTCAGCTCCATCGTATCGAACATGTTTGTATGTATGGATGTATGTATCTCCATACTTACATACCGAATACATATCTCGAATGTGTGCTCCGTACAAAAGATTGCCCAAAGGCTGCTTGCATCTGACCCGGGCCGTTGGTGCGATCTTGTTCTCTTCCTTGTCCCGCATCTGTTCCTTTCTTTGTTTGTTGATGCCGTGTTTGGGTGAACCGTTTGTCGGCCTTGCGCCACAAAGCCCCTCCAGGCTGTATCACTCTTCCCCTCTCCCTTTTTTTCACTTTTGTTTCAACACTCAGTCAAATACATGGAAAGGGAACCGTTGGAGGGTTAGGTTATTCTTTCTTTTGTTTTTCCTCTTGTTGCACAAACACTGGGGTCAAAGGTCTTTGCGCGCCGCAAAAGCATGTCAGCTCGCTTTGCAAACGGAAAACGGGGACTGGCCGTGCAGGGCCCTCATGTTTGTGAAGCTTTGGGCTTTTTTTGTTTTTGACACCGTTTCTTGATGTCGAGTGGAGATTGAGATCATGTAGGGCTGGAAAGAGACTCCGTTACAGGTATACGTCAATATGTACGCAATAGGCCCCTGCATATACCCAAGTTGGGAGCTCCATCCTATGTTTGCTGCTCGAGCACCTCTCCGGCTGTCTACCTATTATTATCTGTACTGTTATTTTCAGATGAATCAAGCCATGAAAATCGAGATTGTCTTCTCCCCCAGAGCGGCGTAAGCGGGAGTACCGCCAGAGTATTCTGATTTGCATATGCTCTTTCTTCTATACATCTCACATCCCCGAAATGATGCGTCCTCTTGGACAATTGATTCATTGATTCCTCATCAACACGCTTCAGGGAGTCTAGAGCAGAGTCCAGCGAACCACGCCCATGGACGAACATCGATGCTCCCTTGCTTGCTATTGGGGGAGCCATCTCCTCTAGCACGAAGCCCCAGGGCTTGATGATCGGTTTACAGGTCACAATCCCGACAACTTGGAACCGTCCCTGGGCTTCCCCGCGGCCACCAAAAAGTCGTTAGAGAAAGGGGGAAAAAAAAGAAAAAGAAAGAAAACCACAAACCCGATCGGGGAAGAGGGCAAGGCGGCGGTCCGTGTCTGTTTTCCTCATGCAGGAGGACTATCGATCGAGATCGCGGAGATCATGTCTCGAAGACAGCGAAAAGATGATTGCTCGCATATTGATTCAACCACGTGATCCAGCCGGTTAGGGGCTGAGGATTCTACTAACTGCCAAACTTGGGTCTTGCTTTCATGGATTTTACTATCGGAGAGTAGACTTGCTTGTAGCTCTGCCTTCTTCCAAGTGATGGTTGGGCGGAAAAAATTGGATGTTTCGACGGACTTGTTGCACGACCTCCCGCTGATACCAGAGTTGGCTCTTGCAGCTCAAGCTGAATCCGATTTCTCGGAGACAACTTGTACTGATGTAACTAATTGAATCACAAGTCGCTAGCAAATGCCTGAGATCGATAATCAGTGTCTTACATGCAGTGATTGACAGCTAAGTGCTATTAGTCCCTTGGTTTTGGTACAGTACTTTCAAAACTTCCCTTTACTTCAAATCGCTGCTCTAGCCTTTACTGACATGCTGCTTGGGCTGTTTCCCCTGTTTACAAATGCTACATCACCATCATACCCATTCAATCGAGCTGCTCAGCTGGCTAAACTCGTCTATTCATTGCCTGGTCGTCTACAGAAAGGTCTCGAGCTTTCATTCTGGCCTGGTTATTTCTAATTCCGCAAGAAAGGTTGGAAACCTCATGGCATGTGTAACCACGCTGCTGACCATGCAAGCAACACATGTTCGTACATTCATACGCCCTTAGGAGGTCTGATGACGAAATGTTGCTTCTGCGTTGATGGCCGGTTAGTTATTCCTGTTACCGTCTACAACTCGCATTTTCATCCTCGGCCCATGGCTCTGATTTAAATCCCGCCCTTTCGCAATTTTGTCTCCTTTCGACAAAACACACCCATGCACACACCGCCTACAATGGCCTGATGTGCCAGATTTCGCGTGTCAGGCCCGGACGTGTCCTTGCGCTCGGAGATTTTCGGGTTTTATGGACCTAACATTCGGAGTCGACGAAGAATGAGCGGGAGGGGGAGATGATCCCGTTTTCTGTTTCTGTTAGCCCCCAAGGGTCTCCAGGGAATGTTGCGTTGCTCGCCGGGGTTGAATCCCGTGTTCCCATCTGCCCATCTCTTTGGACTCGTTGCCAACGTGTTGGAGGCTGAGAACCCATGGCGAGCAGGGATGAGGCTGTCGGAAAATAGTCGGTTTCTGGTCCAACAGGGTCACGCACGTTCCATTCAATCCAGAGACCGGCCATCAATAACAGTGGCTTGCTTCAGTGGACTCAATCCCTCCTATCCTTAGCGTCGGAGCTAACCCTAAAGGGTATAGCTTTGTTAGGGCAGCTTGCTGACTAACAACTCCCCAGGAGGGCTTGAGGAAAAATCTCTTCGAATTCCCTTTCATAACAGATCATTCAACCATTGACAACCATCCACAGTGAGTCTGAAACCCCTTGAAATTAAGAAGAGATGCTAATAAATACAATAGTAACAAATGACCCTCTGATCTATGCACACTCCATGGACTTGAATTCTCATTCATATATAAGGTCTTCGTGCATAGATCAGAGGATAATTTGTTACTATTGTACTTATTAGCATCTCTTCTTAATTTCAAGGGGTTTCAGACTCACTGTGGATGGTTGTCAATGGTTGAATGATCTGTTATGAAAGGGAATTCGAAGAGATTTTTCCTCAAGCCCTCCTGCGGAGTTGTTAGTCAGCAAGCTGCTATAAGCAAGCTATACCCTTTAGGGTTAGCTCCGACGCTAAGGATAGGAGGGATTGAGTCCACTGAAGCAAAACAGTGGCGTGGAGTTTGTCTTATTACGTGGTTGAGGACTGAGATGTTCAGATTTCTTACTAGTTCTGACTAGGAGTAGGGAGGAGGTGAGGGATACGGACTCTCTCCATACGAATACCAACTCCCAACTTACCGTGGAGTTATACTAGGTTCAGGACGGCTGCTTCGTGGGGTTTTGTCGTGGGTTAGGCAAAAGTTTACCTGTCTACGAGTTGGGGGATGAACAAGACATGAAGTGCTGAAAGGGCCTTTGAAATGCTTCTGTACGGAGTACGGAGTACGCGTATTGGTATTTCATTGGGGGGCTGGGAGCGTAGATCCCAAGTCCCAACCGTGTGCAATGTGGGCGTTGTATCGAAGCGGACGTTTGTTCGAGCAGAGAAGGTTCGACTATGACCGCCAAAGGGCTGAAGTTCCGAGCCATGAAGAATCTCGACTCATGCGTCGGCCAGCCATCAGAGACTCAAGATTCCTCTCGCTTCTGGAAGCATGTTCTGCAAGCGAGCATGTGATAAACGGTGTGCCTTTGTTGATGCTCAAGGGAGCGCATGACTCTTTTATCCACCATACATTCTGCACCGGGTGTTTTGATATTTTGATACCCTCCAGGATGGAGAAGCCCAATCCATCCCCCACATCCGCGGGAAAAACCCTCCCAGATTCTGGGAACAAGTACCGCTTACCAGTGGAGACTGGGCTAGAAACAACTATCAAGAATCCAGCAGATTGCCATCTCCCCTTCTTGTTTAGACACACTCCACCGGGCTCTGCGCCATCGAGCAGCCACGCTCAGGGGAAGAGTCAGTTGGGCTGTTTCGTCCTGAAGAAGTCGGTCGGACGGGGCTGGCTCTGATTGGCCCGCAGGGAGGGCAGGTCACGCGGCCAAGTCGGCTAATGGCAGGGGAGCCCCGCAGATGGCGTTTATGTTTAGCGCCGGGGAAGTCTTGCTAGCGCTCCGAGTACCAGGGCGATGGGTCGGTGGGAAGGAGTCGTCGTGTTTTCGGGTGGAAGGGCTATCGGTTTTGTGGAGATGGGAGGCTGAGAGGGAAGAGGGGATGCGGAAGAGGCCGCCGTATCCATTGTTCCCGGCCCCGTTGTCCTGGGTTTCCACGGATGAAGGGGCGTTCTCCGGTCAGTTTGATGGCTGTAGGTGTTGTGGCGTGCGGAACAGTGTTAAGGGAGTTTTGTGGTGGAGGATGGATGAATGGAAGATGCTCCTCGCCTACTGGGCCGTCATCAGATACTGCTAATGCGGTTTGAAATCCCTGAACATGGTGTCCTTGAACATAGAGTGTCTATTTGGACGGAGAGGATGAATCCCCTAGCTATACTCCATACTGTACTGTACCCATTATGTCCTTTGATATGATGCTGGTATTGTTTTCTGACCATCAGAGCTAATGTTAACAACCAGGGCCCAGGGGCCTGTAACAAGTGCACTTGATTCAATGCTGAATTGCTAAAATGACCAAAAGCGGATTCCAGAGATAGGTACATCGATAGCTCGCCGGGTCGTATTCTTTATTTCCCAGTGAAGAAAAACACAGCAGGTGCATCTCACTCCACGTTCTCTTTATACACCAAATCCCGAATATTACAACCTCTTGAACAGTTTCTTTAAGGCACAAAACTTGATCAGAGCACCAAAGCAAGCGGAGACAGCCCTTGCAGTGAACTATTATTTGCTGGATCTTTTTCTCCGCAGCCACCCCCGGATTGTCAGATCTGCTGCCACCGTCATTTGGAATTCCGAAGATCTTGGATATGAATTGCCATCCAAACCAGCCGAGAGTGCCTATCAATCACGATGGTGGCTGGCTAGCCGTGCGGCAAGGCGAATTTTGACATTCTTGCTCTGCTTTATTTTCAAGGGTATTTCGACTCTGGCCGTTCATGCTCGGCCTGTGGTACGTAGATTGCAGTATTTGTAGCATCGGCTGTCCCAAGTAAGATTTGGAATCAGCTTTGATCATGCAGCTCTGGTGTGGTTGGAGGGGAAATGCGTTTTTGCATTGCATTCGTGGGAAGCTTAGTTGCTGGAAATATATGGGTGGTTGCAGAATCGGTTATCTTTTTTTATTTATTTCTCTGCGGGATTGGAATCTTGGAAATTGTTGAGTAGAGGCTGGCGAGATGATTCTCCCTGTTGAAAATCAGACTGGAGAATTCCCCTGTGTGTGCTCTTGTGATTCCGAGTTTGCGAATGCTGCTTGCCGAGAGACGTCTTGGATACACGGACGTATAACGCGGATGGGACTCGACCAGCACGGGGACAGCCGAAGTCAAGTCCATTGTCTGAGGGTTTCGTTGGGAAGATTGGCTTGTACAGTACAGCAATACACATCTTGACTGTGGGATCGATTCTGGTCAGTGAACTGGAAGACTATCACCAGGGGTTTGGAGCTATTAGCACTGCATTTCGAGATGCCCAGGGAACTGCTCTAGGATGACTTGACCACAGCAACAAAGCAAAATAGTCCAAGAGTGAAATTCAACCATTGTGGGCTTGTGAAATTTGCAGTGTTTGGGTGTTAGACCGACAGAGTGGGACCAGAGAGATGCCTAATGTCGGAGCATTGTCTCCTCGAACAGCATCTGCCCCTAGAAAAGGCCTCGGGATCTGAGAATGCCGTCTCGCGATGCTAGTGTGCTTGTTGTGGATGTGCTGCCTGGATGCCAAGGGACGCGCGACGATGTTCGACCAATTGAGAGACAACCGACATTGTTAACTTCTGCTCCCCTGCAGTCGATAGCAGGCAGCGAAGCCCCTAAACCGAGCAATTCGCTGAGATGCGCGTGAAGATGCTGCTGGAGACTGATTCCTTTGAGCTCAACGCTGGTGCAGGCCAATGGCTTTCCCCACCATGCTGCCTAAGGTTGCCTGGCCTAGCTCCTCGCCCGCGTCGAGCTTCTCGCGACGTGCAAAGGGTTCAAAAGCAGCTTCAGCGGCCGCCGACTTCTCTCTTTTGCTTCAAGCATTCTCGTTTGCACCTCGCTGTCAACCATCATTTAATCCAATTGTCCCTCGTCGAAGATTGATCTTGCATCCGCCTTTCGCGTCTCCCTCTGGATTTTGTCCCCGCAGGCACTCTCACTCAACCAGCATGGAACTCCCAAAGCTCCCAGTCGCATTGGACAAATTCGTCCCTTACTTGGGCTCACAGAGTCGCAATGACATCCTGAACGGTAGCGCCCTCGAATCCTTCAAGGGCTACGAGTCCAAACTGCGCGAGATCTTTGCGCAAGAGCCCGGCAACAAGGCTATCGCTGACCCTTATGTGAACGTTGTTCCTATCTATACTGGATACGAGGACCAGCTCAAGGTTAAGGCACGAGACTCGAAAGGGGAGTCCCCCGAAGAGGCCGACAAATACATCCTCCCCTTGCACTCCTCGTCCCGGAGAGCCGACGGGACATCTGCCGTGGCCCCCTCTCTCAGCGAGTTCAAAGACAACTTCAGGCTGTTTTCCGAGTCCTCACTGGTTGATTTGGACTGGAGCAATGTTGTCGTTGCTGGAAGTGCCGTGACAACCAGTCTCTTGCCACTTTCTGAGAAACAAAAGGCCTCTCGGAAGGCTCAAAGGTACGCATGTCCATACAATGTCAGAATATGTATAATCTCTAATTTTTGCAATAGAGATTTCTATCATGAAAAGATTGCTCCGTCTTCGGATGTTGATTTGTTCATTTACGGCCTTGACGAGGAACAGGCGATTGAAAAAATCAAGCAAATCGAGAAGAACATCAGAAATAGTGTCCTGGAGGAGACTACGGTAGGGTTCCCCGTCGAGCTCTCTGCTGAACAAAACTGACAGTCCGACAATAGGTGATTCGAACTAAGAATGCCCTGACAATTGCATCAAAATACCCGACACGCCATGTTCAAATTGTCCTCCGTCTCTATAAGAGTGTGTCGGAGATTCTTACTGGATTCGATGTGGACTGTGCTTGCACAGCTTTCGATGGCTCACAAGTATGGGCTAGTCCGCGGGCACTGGCTTCTTTTGTCACCCAGGCCAATACCATTGACCTGACTCGACGATCTCCCTCCTACGAAAACCGCCTCGCCAAATACTCACATCGCGGCTTCGAAGTCTATTGGCCCAACCTAGATCGTTCTAGGATCGATCCGACAATCTTCGAACGGTCGTTTAACCATGTAGTTGGCCTCGCTCGACTCTTGGTCATGGAGAAACTTCCAACAGCTGGTGCCAGAGATCGCTATGTTGACCAGCGTCGTTCGGAGCGCGGCCGGCCTCCGTCGACAAGGGAGAAATTCTATAACAACCCCGCCGGGAACCTCAAGGAACGCCAGCCAGAAGATGTTGCAGAGTGGATTGAAGAAGAAGATGTCTCGAATTATCATACCTTTACGATTCCCTATGGACCGAAATACACGGCCAAGAAGGTAAGAGTTTCCCACAGGCCTTTTGCAGCCCTTTGTCTTCATTGCTAATTTCCTTGTGATAGATTGAGAGGTTACTCTACAAGAAGGATCTCCTTCTCAATGCTGAGTGGAACAAGTCTAAGGAGCGTACAGTGAACCTGCATAGACATCCTGCGTTCTTTGGCGCTGTGGAACATGTTATTGAGGACTGCTGCGGCTTCTGCCCTTCTCCCGTCACAGAAGAGGAGATCGAAGTTTCCAAGGAAGAGAGCAAGAGATTTGTCTCTGGAAAGATCCAGTTTATGAAGGATGATCCCGGAAGACAAGCAATCGGCAGCTTCAATCCCATCACTGATACTGACTGGACCGAAATGGCTTATGTTGGAGATACAGCTCGTCTCTGCCAGGCCATTGTGGATAAAGACTTAGAGTGTGTGAAGAAGTGTTGTGCCCAAGAAGGATTTAATGTTGACCAACGTGACCACACTGGAAGAATGCCGCTTCATTTGGCGGTTATGTGCAGTACGCCGGAAATTGTGCAATGCCTTGTCGACCATGGAGCACGACTTGTCGCGCGGGTTGCTGGTGGGTATACGGTGCTGCATCTAGTCGCCGCCCGTGGAGACCCGGACATTTTGAGGATCACCCTTAGAAAGAGCGAGGCGAACAAAGCTGAACATGAAGCAAAGACGGAAAAGCAACGGTCCGAAGCAAAGGGCGCCTCGCCGGCCGACGGTGGCAGCGAAGCTGCATCCGTTGAACAGGACGACGATGACATCTCGATCGTGCCCAGTGTAAGCGAGGGACCATACGCTGCTACCCAGGGATCGATGGTAGTGGTTAAAAAGAATACGCCCGATCTGGAGAACCCACCTGAAGAAGTCGAGGATGAAGGAGACGAGCCCAACTTCTACGATAGCGTCGACGTCCTTTCATGGGATATGCCCATTAGTCCTCTTCATTTGGCCTTGATGAATGGCCATGCCGAAATGGTTGACATTCTCGCTACTGAATTCGGCGCCAACGTTATTCAGCCTGTTGTCTGGAAGAAGCCAACTCATCAACAGTACCACGATGTTGCACTTTCAATGTCCTTGGTCGCACACCATCCCCTAGAACAATCGAAGCAAGTTCTACGTACGCTGTTAGAATTGGGTGCTTCGTCCACCCAGGCTGATATGAACCACCGCACGGCTTTCCATTGGCTTGTCCTCGAAGGCCAGGCTGCTCTAATAGACACTCTTTTCGAACTGGATGGGCCCGCCGCCCAGTTGGCGGTCAATCATCCTACTATCGGCATGGGATACAACGCCCAGGCAATGCTGCCTTTATCTAGTGCCGTGATACAACGGGGTACGCCGATGGTCACTAAGTTACTGGAGCATGGCGCAAACCTATCCCTCTCGAGCGAGCGTCTTCACAGGTTTTGGTCTCGTCGAGCGAAGAATAATAAGCTGGAGCATTGTTTATCACAACCGATTATCCCCGCTGCCCAGTTTGCGAATCCGGCTATTATCAAGATCTTGCTGGATGCCGGATCTGATCCCAATGCCATGACGCCTGCTTCTCATTCTATGTTGGAGGGCGGTTACGGCTACCAAGGCGGTCAGACAGTTCTTGACATTATCAATTCAAGACTGTATTACGTGAAGAACCGTAAGGGGGATGTTAATGATCGCAACCAGATTCTTGTCTGCCCTGAACCACCCATTCTGAAGCCCGATGAGGAGTATCTAAAGGACTTGGCGGAGGGAAGCTATGAGTATTGCTTTGTTCGAAGCGAGCTCGAGGTAGCCAAGTGCGTGGCGCAGATGATGAAGATTCGCCGAGAGAAAGACTTGGAGGAACAAGCCAAAAAGGACAAAAAGGTTCAAGTGAGAACTGATTTGGTCAAAGCTGAAATAGATGCTCTTGAAGAGGTGAAAGCCATCCTATTGGAGAAGGGCGCGAAGACTTTCCATGAACTACATCCCGACTATACGCAGAAATCTCAAACCAACAATGTCAACCAGCAGAATCGCGATCGAGTGGAAGAAGGGCCTAGTACCAAGGAGTTTTCCATCCCCCGCACGTTCAATGATCCAGGCGTTAAAGAAGTGGACAATGCTGGTTACTTACAACTGTATGATCACCCCCTGGTTTTTGAGTTATTTCCCCATTCCTTTTTTCTCTCCGTTTGGCTTTGTTTTATTTGTCATGAATTGAATGCCTAAAATTGCCTGTCCGTTACTGACTATCTACTAGGTTCGAAGCTGCTTGGGCAGGCGATATCACGAAGGTCAAATCTCTCACCCTTGGCTTCTGGGGCCCCGACCAAAAGAAACAACCTCTCCGAGTTTCAGTACCCAATAGGCGAGGCGTGACTCCTTTTATGATTGCAACTGCTCGCGGCCATTTTGAATTGGCCAAAGTGATCCTTGAAATTGCGGAAGCCCAATACCTTCCTGAGACGGAAGCCCCAACTCGGAAGAAATACGAAGTTGTTGTCGACGCGGAAGAAGAGAGCGTCTATTCAGATTCTGAGGCGGAAGTGGAAAAAGATGACAACCATGGAGTTACCGTTCGGTTTGACCTTGTTGATGAGCAGCACACCATTGACGACATCAGGGATTTGGGAAGCGTCGTCAAATCGACGACTTCCCCGGCGACGCTTGCTAGAGGGTATGGGGACATGTTCATCTTCTCCGATGCTGCGCGTAACAAAGCATTATTTGAAGAGCGTTTCGAGAACGATAACTACACATTGCCTAGAAACCGCTCATCCTATTATGCAACAAAACTCTTGACCTCGGTGGTACGTAGGCTCACGCCTGTTGATCACTTCCGTCTTCTTGTGCCTGCTAACTCTAATACTTTTAAAGGGGGTGTTGGAAGACTTTTGCGACTTCAAATACAAGACCACAACTGACCTGCTCGCTCACGTTGTTGAGAATAACGACTTGGCCGGGCTGAAATTCGTAATAGAACAACTCCAGAAATATGAGCCGAGCCAAGCAGAGCAGGAAGACAAACCAAGTTTCCCCGTCCTTAACAACGGCATATTTTATACGGCAATGGCAAAAGGTCATACTGAAATATTGGGCTACCTTATTTCGCATGCAGGAATGCTATTCCCATTCAACGCTCTGATGAAGAAAGTGGGCCTAAAGCTTGATTCAAAACCGAAAGTAAGTGAAGAGTGACCACTTTGTAGCTTTTGCGGAACGCACGTCGTTTTCTAACAAAGACAATAGTACTACCAAGGTCTCACCGTTTATGGACGCAAGCGAGAAGACTGGGCAACCGAGGATGGCTACAGACGGCACCGTGATTTCGACAACGAAGTAAACCTGGTTTTAAGTGCTGCTTCTTCGAAAAACCTTGACACGATTAAATGGTTCCTCAGCGATGCTCCGGAGCAAAAATATAAGGAATTCGCAGCTGCCTATGCAGATGATAAACGTCTCAAATCGTTCACGAGTTCTCCTGGAGGGTTTGAAAGCGTGTTGTCATCCTGGCTAAATGCACGGCGTAAGTAACTCTGTCTTATTGAATGGTGCATTTTCGCGAGCTGGGTCACTCATATGCTTTTTAGGCGAATTGGCACTTCACTGTGCTGTTATTGCTGAACCTACCGAGGAAATACGCAATGCCCACGTCGATTTAATACTCAAAGCTCTTCCAGATTCTTTAAATGCGAAGAATCGGGGTGGGATGACAGCACTGCATTGCGCTTTCATAAAACGGAGAATCATGGCTGCCACAGCTATTGTGAAGGCAGGAGCAGATCAAACTGTTCGTGACTCTCAAGGACGAAACCTGCTTCATAATATCCTTTCTCCCGGCGTGGACAACAAGGTGCTTGAGTCTCCTAGTCTGTTGAGGGCCCTTTGTCAAATTCTAGACAGGGAAGTACTCCACTCACTTGCGGTTCAGAGATCGCATGTGAACAAAGAAAATCATTTCCGTCATGACAACTGGGGTATGCAAACTCCACTTGCGGAATGGCTCTCCAAAGCCAAAGACTCACAAGCAGATTTGCTTCGGGATATCTTGGAAATCACCGGCGGACAGGAACTATACATCCTCGACGGCAACGGAAACTACCCTATTCACCAAGTCGTTCGGAGGAAGCATGTTAAGATGGCGCGTGTCATCCTTGAGCGAGACCCGAGTCTTGCCCTGGTCGAGAACGCCACGGGCGTAACTCCTTTGGAGCTGGCCGAGAACAGCCTTCTCGATCAGGTACTTTCATCGTTGAAAAATAGCCTGCATCCTCAGAGGACAAACTCATTATTCTGGGGCTCAACTCCTTATGCATACAAGCCTTTCGAAGACAAAGACAGGAGCCTGAGTAAATACGAGGACTATCCCCGCGGCATATACGGAGCGTTGGACGAGGATCAGCCCCGCTTCTCGTTGACTGAGAAGGTTGAGGGTAAACTGTACCATTTGCTTCGCGATACGGCCGTCCAAAATCAGCTCAAGAGGAAGCTGATCAGTCTTCAGGATGCTAATCACCTGATGAAGCGACTGGCGGGAAGGCGGTGGAAGGGACCTGGTGAGGACGGCGAGGAAAGAAATGTTGAAGAGCGAGATGAGGTTACTTCCTCTCTTTACCAGCGCACAAAGGATCACTGGGAGGTGAACGAGATTTTGAAACTGGATCCTGAGAAGGAAGAGTCGGATGATGAAGAATCGACCAACATTTTTGGGTGCTATTATTACTAACTTCACTCCAAAGACACAGGTGGTCTACATTAATATTTGAGAATCAAAGCGCCGAGTCTACCCTGGAGGTAGCTTCCTCTTGAATGCTTAGTATCTAACATTTATGCTGTTCACAGTGACCTAGATTTAATCTATGTCCAAAGTTTGGTTTTGCGAAGAGGTGTTTTGAAGGGAAGCCCTGTATGCCAAAGTTGATGTTTTATCTATCGCTGGGAATCCATTTTATATTATCCCACTCTTGAAACATTAGTATTTCATCATTGAGAATGTGGTCAATTTCTCTTCCAATGCACGCAACCATGTTCTTAATATTCATCCTCATCCTCTCCTGCAATAATAACATTGTTGACCTAGAGGGAATAAAGTCAGAAACTCCAAATGAAACAGTGGCAAGATAAAGTAAGTATTACCTTCAGTACAAGTCTACACAATTGGGTTGCAAGCAGAAGTTGTGCACGCTTCCCGATGAGCGGATCAATAACGAAGTGCTCTCTCATATCTAAAAAGGATGGATTAGCACGGATTTCTGTTGAATGAGAGGATGATGTGGACCACAAGAACGCACCATTGCTGCCTGTTTGCATACAATCAACACCTAATCTTGAATTGTTTTCCTTCACTTGTCGAGACTTGATGGTAGCAAGGGTTTCGATTGGGCTCCATCCAGAGTTCTCAGCCAAAGCCATGGGTACAGCGTCTAATGCATCTGCAAAAGCGCGCATAGCATACTGAGCTAATCCGGGGCACTAAGGTTGAAATGATACGTGAGTTTTTTTTTCTAAAATATCCGCGACATGGCGTGTCCCACCTTTTCAGCAGCTTCTTGTACGGCAAGTGAGCATGCAATTTCTGCTGCTCCGCCACCGTATACAACACGGTTATCTCGAACTAGATTCCTAACAACACACAGAGCGTCGTGGAGTGACCGTTTAGCTTCATCTATAATCTAACCAGAGAATTGTTGGTTAGCATTTGAAATTTTAGCTTGGGGGACAAATTCTTACCATCTTATTGCTTCCTCGAACGAAGACAGTAACGGCTCTGCTATTTGCACACTCTTCAATAACCAGCATCTTCTCTCTAGTTGTGCCAAAAGTCATTTCTCTAACCAGACCAGCAGTACCTAATTTTTCCGGACTCAGGTCTTCGAATCGTGGTACGATCCTGCCATTGGTAGCGATAGCGATTAATTCAATTTCGGGTCCTCCGACCCATCTGACAGCAGGCAGGTCATTTTGGAGAAGAAGATGATTTGCTTCGTCATCAAAACCCCATTGGCAGATAACGAGGTTTGCCCCAGTGTCCTTTAGCTGTTGAATCATCTCGGTAAACTTATCTTTCTCGTATTGTTGAAGCTTTTTGAATTCTTCAACGCTGGTAATATCAAGCTTGTGCTTCGTTTTTGGCTTTGGGGGTTCGAAAGCGCAGGTTAGGATCGCAAGCTTTGCGTCCCGAACTTCATCGGGCATCTGGGGATGGGAGAAATCTTTGTCAACAATTACGCCCTTGACAAGGAGCGAGTCCTCCAAGGCACCTCCAACTTTGCCATCAACTTTGATCAATTCGAAATCGACGTCTTTCCTTTCCAGATCGGCGACTGACAGCACAGCATCGACTGCTATCTTTGCAAAATGATCGTGTGCTTTAGAAACACTACAGCTGCCAGTCAGGACCATCCCAGGGTGGAAAGAACAGGAAACATACATTTTGCTGCCTAGCGAGGTCTTTGCAACTTTAAGTAGGTTCTCTTGGCTGTCACGGGTGAACTTGACCTCATCACTGATTTTGTCCAGATGCGCTACTGCAATCTCACACGCTTGGTCGAATCCGTCGGCAATGCGAATTGGGTGGATGCCCTTGTCGATTAGGTCGGCCGCTTGCTCAAGCAGAGCACCGGCAAGCACAACAACACCAGTCGTTCCATCTCCGATCTCGTCGTCCTGGGACTTGGAGAGTTCCACTAGTAGTTTGGCAACATGGTTTGTGATTTCCATCTATATCTCCAAACCTTTAGTCTTGTTACGTGTTGGAATGGAGAATGCGGGCGATAACGGACCTGGGATAGGATAGTGGCTCCGTCGTTTGTGACAGTGATGTCTCCATCTGGCGAAATCAGGATTTTATCAAGTCCGCGCGGGCCCTAGGTTAACGAACAAGAGATTCAGCAAGAAGCTGGCAAAGAGGGTGTGAATGGAGTATTACCAAAGACGTCTTGACAATATTAGATACAGTTCTGGCGGCAAGGATGTGTGATTTGACCGCATCCGTGCCATGCTGTCTCTTTTTTTTCCCTTGGCTAGCAAACACGTATTAGACCAGTGGATATTATCTCAATGGAAATAGGGCTCATAAAGCATACTCTCGCACGACGATAAAAGGTCTGCCTTGTTCATCTTTCATAACAGAGGCTATACATAATAATAGTTAGAATGTTGAGCTTTCGGAACAGTTGCGCAATGGCGGCCATACCTTGTGACATATCGATCTCTGTCCCACCGAGTACTAATTAGCAGCGTTCAACTGCAGGAGGGGCATTGGGGACATACTCATAGCCATGCTGAAATTGCACCGCTAAGCGGTTGTGGGCTCTCTAGCAATACAAAGGGTTTCCAAGCAGCAAAGATTCAGGATGCCAGAGCAATGTCTTAGAGTCAGGGCTCGGGAGTCTGCAGCAACAAAGTACTAGTAATCGCCTGTCCGCCTGGTGATGCTCGTTTGAAGATAAATTTGGGTGGAGGAGCTCTTTGCCGGAACGGGTTTAGCGTGAGGCCGCCGCAGTGCTTAGTCAGCCAGCTGCTGCGAAAACGCGAAACGTGAATCTGCCTATCGCGAACCTCAAAGAGAGAGCTCTTCAGCATCCCCGTTGCTGTTGCGCCAGCTCTAATCCGCTGTGGCACCACTTGCGACCATTTTCTTCTAGACGCTTGTGCTCCTTTAACTGGGCTTGCTCCTGTTACTTTCGTATCCGCAATGCCTCGTTAGTCTCCCTCGTTTTCGATCGCAGAAGCTGCTTGGATACTATTTCATCCCAAACATCCTCGACCAACCGACCTGAATGCAAATATAAGGTAGATGCTAACGTTGTTTTAGCGCCAGTTGACCTTAGCGAAGAAGAATCCGGCGGCGAATCAATTCCTTTTGAGGACCCCAAGGATCGTGCCGAGCAGGCTGATGAAGGCTCAAGTGAGAGTGGAGATGAAGCCGAAGATGAGGAAGGAGAGGATGTGTAAGTGGAGAAGGCAAACCTCAGAGCCTGTTGCCGAACTAATCGCACTAGCTATGTCGTGGAGAAGATTCTTGGACATGAATTCGGGAAAGGGGTGAGTCCATTTCCCCTAGAATTGTTGCATTGATCGCTTTCTAAATTATGTTTTCAAGGGGAAACTGCTTTATCAGGTAAAATGGAAAGGATACGACAACCCTGAGGACATAACGTTGGAACCTGAAGAAAACTTGTATTATTTCCGAACCCCCTTCTAGGTACCACACGCGCATTAACTCTGCCAAACAGGGATGGTGCTCCAGATGCGCTCGAGGAATACTTGGAAAAGATAGGCGGACGCCCGGAGAAACCATCAAAGAAGCGCAAATCTGCGGGCGCAGCTTCAACGCCGGATCGCGCTCCGTCCAAACGATCGAAGAAATCTGAAGGGTCTATAAATGGGACCCCAAGCCCTACATCCCCTGCAGGCGATTGGATGCCAAAATCGAAAGATTGGGACAGCGAGGTTAAACAAGTGGAAACCATTGTCCGGGACGGGGAGAACCTATACGCACTTCTACATTGGAACAATGATAGAAAAGCCCGAGTGTCGTTGAAACAATGTTATGAGAAATGCCCGCAGAAGGTACGAACGATACTCGCCGTCATTGAAACAGCATACGCTAACCAGAGCTCATAGATGCTGAAGTTTTACGAGAATAATCTGTATGACAACCCCATTGTAGCGAATTTTGAATCGTGTGTGCTAACAGTATGACCTTGTAGTGTTTTCAAGGAAAGTTAATCATTGAAACCTCCGAATGAATATATCTTGCGGTCCCATTGCGATCCCAAGAGCATGTCGTTTATTCATCGGATTGAAGCCGACCGCTCTGTACGGGTCCATGAAAACACCCAACTCGGGCCTCGATCTAAGGAAGCACCTGTTCCCTTGCGATGCCATAACCTTCAGTTATAAGTCGAGACAAAAGCCTGTGTTACTGGTGCGATTCACCAGCCTCGTTTTCCCCATTCTTTTTTCTCCTCCCATAAGAACTATAATTGATCTTCGTTTAGCCTGATCGGCACAGCGTGAGAAAGCGAATTTTCGCCTTTCTACCTTTACGGCGGAATTTATCGTGGGGAGTATTGGTTCAAGGCACACTGTTCTGGAATTTGCTTGTTTTTCGTTCTATGCGGCCGTTTGCTATTATTGCCTTTGTACTTGTACTGAGCGCTCAATTTGAGGACTGCAAGTTATCATTGTGGCTTCTCAATTTCCTACTGGGGAACTATGTATTCAAATATCCGCTGCATAATGGGATTGAAAGTTACTCAAATTCAGTACAAGGGTGCGCAGGTTATACCAGCCAACGCTAAAATGGTGGCCATGGGAATTAAGAGTTTGCATCTTCCGCCATCAGCTGTCGTACTGTGTTTAGATATCGATAGCGAATTTCAAAATATGAGCCATGTTTCTCCTCGAGCTTCTTCAGGTCGTCATGATCCCCCGTCTCAGCTAAGTGGTCTTCTTCCTCTGTCCATATTCCAGGAATATCAGTCGGAATGCCTTTATCCTCCGTTAAGTGGTCGAGTACCAAATCAGCCAGATACGGATTCATGGACGTGCATGAAAGGGCCTCGATAATTTGATCTTCGTTTTTCGCTCTGCCAGTCTTAAGCCGTGATTCGATCCATTGGTCGAGTTCTTTGATTTCTTCTTTTTCCTTTTCAGAAGTTTCTCTCGGATCACTGGGTTGCCCTTCTTCATCTCCTTCCTCTAGGATGAGAGGAAGTGTTGGATAGAGCAGGTTTCCGAGATCGTTCACGTACTGCGAAGGGTTAGCGAAAAGGTCTTGCGTCGATTGGCCCTGTGGTGCGGTTTCATAATGCTCGCTGGGTGTTGAGGAGTCTCGACTTGATTCTGGCGGGACCAATGCGCCCGAGGCCATAGCGGTGGGTTCAACACGTGACGGCGATGGCGCTTGTACGTTGCTCTCACGGTTGAAAACGGAGGGCGGTAGCATTTCAGGCAAGTCAGGGCTTCTGAAGATGGGTGATTTTGGAATATAATCAGTGGCTCGTCTGCTTACAGTATCAGCTCGGCCCTTGGTTAGGGTTGAGGAGGTAACTGTGATTGTTTCCACTCCCATTGTGCGTCTCCTCTTGGCGATGGGGCTGCCCGTCCTCTCTTCTGTAACGTCCTCTATATCTTGGATTGTTCGCTTGGTAGGCCTGGCTGTTGGCGTAGCGGGCTGTTCGGTTGCTGGTACTATTCCTTCACGGGAGGGTGATACTGCACCATCACTCTTATCCGAGGGAGGCACCGATTCCGGGGTAGTTTTTTTGTTTGAAGTCATGTTCGATGCATGTTTCGGACGAATATATTTGTGGAAATGATTCTTCCATTCAGTTGCCGTATGCTGAGCCTGTAATAGCCTAGATTAGCCATGATCATTGCTTGCTGTTCACGTGCAGCTGCGTACATGTTTTCGGGCAAATTCCGTCCAGAAATCATCTTCACGAGCAGCGCCGACCTCGAGAACCTTGTCTGCGACACGATGAAGTTCGTCCTCTTCTGAGCTTAGAAACGGAGTTGGGGACTGTGAAATAGGCTGTGGTTCAGTCCGCTCTGTACTCTTCGGCGCTGAAGTTTCCCGATTGGGCCTTGAAAGAGAGGTAGACTCTGTGATTCCGGCAGCATCTTCTTTTGTAACAGGGCGCGGACGATCCTTGACTACCTTCAGGTATCGATCTCGCCATGATTGATAGGTATGCTGCGGATGCTACTATCTTAATGAGTATCTATAGGCGCTATATTCTGAGAGGGTGGGCCAGGCATACTAGTTCTTCGAGCTGTTGGTAGATTTTATTCCCCCTAAAGGGGCCGCCTTGTTTCTCGATTGGCTTTACCCAATCGTAGAGAATCTGATCGTCTCTTGCGGTGAAGCCCATTCTCCGGGCTCTCGCGGGCATGGATACGGATCCCACAGGGCGGATCGTCCCGCGCTCTGGTCCTGCACGGAATTCTTCCAAATCCAGAAGTTTCCCAGCTCGCAAACAGCGGTCAATAAATTTGAATGAATAACTAGAAAGACGGTTATATGAGATTAGCGGCGCATGCATAGTACTGAAGTGTACTCACGAACCTGCCAGGAGGAAGATCCTTTCTCATATGATCAACGAGAAGAATGCCGGCATTTCTCTCCATTTGCACAACTTCCCCGCCATGGTTCTGGTAATCCGTGGTCACTCAGCATGCGGTTCATGATTCTGCCCCTTTTGAATCTAGCAACTTACTCTGATGAGATCTGCGCACCAAGATCTTTGAGGCACAGTAGCCGACAAGAAGAATTTTAGGCCCTCGAACAACCGGGGAGATCCAGAATTTTGCGATGCCATTTTCACGCAGCCGGAGCGAACCAAGGAACCAGCTATTCCATACTAACCAGAACCTCCCTTGATGATCGATGCTCCGCGACGGTCGCGACGCGTTGGCCGCAAGCCATATCACGTGGCTTGCATCTTATCTGATAAGGCCAGCTGCGCCTGACTCAGCCACTCCACTTCGCCATGAATCTCAACAGCAGCTCCAAGCGGGCTTCGACACCCTTTGAATGAACTTTGGGGGATCGGATTATCGTCGAGAATGCATTGTCACAGGGTCTGCAGCTACTGATTTTTGTTTGCTTCTTTTCTTGCCTGTGCTTTGTGTTAGATATGGGTCTTCTTCGGGAGGTTGCACTGGTGGTCTTGGGCATATCCCTCCTCACATGCCTAGCATTATTTGGTAGAATCCCGGCTTTTAGGTATGCTCTGCCGCTGATTACTATTTGGTAGCTGGGAGGATTCGAACTGAGCCTACGTAGGAAGACCCCGATCGGTTATATCTATCGATTCGTTTGGATCCATATCCCTAAGCTGTTCATTTCGCTTGACTCGCTCGTCTGTGGAGGCCGCTTCAGGCGCTTCACCACTCAGAGCGGACAGTATTTGTTCCATGAGAACCACCCTCTTGTATTAGTATGCAACGAATTAAAACCTTTTTGGCCTCTACTCGATATTAACGGCTTTCTAGATATTCTTCCTCACGCTGTTGATCTGCTGTGAGGTCTTCTTCATTCCATCTGTATGGAACAAACTGGGTTTCATACACCATTTGTTAATACCGATAGTGGTTGCTCAACCTTACATATTTCTCTACTTGAGTGTTTCTACAACCTCGTCGATTACGCCGGAAAACCATACCCGGCACATGCGGATGTATCCATACGACCGAACTATTTTCCATCCCGGGATCATATGCCGTACTTGCAATTTCCTCAAGCCCGCTCGGAGCAAGCATTGCGCCCTCTGTAACACATGTGTTGCGAGACATGACCATCACTGTATTTGGTTGCGCAATTGCGTTGGAAGAAACAACTATGGCTACTTTCTTGCGTTACTACTTTCCACGGCAATTTTGCTTGGATACGGTTCTTTCTTAGGTTACACTGTTCTAGACGGTAGTCTGCAGAAAGCATTAGCCCCGGACGCCTCCGTGGGGGTAGCCGTGAGGCATTGGAGCAAAGGCCTATCTTGGTCAATGTTCCTTGAGTTGTGGACTCTCGCCGTTGCAGAACATCTCTCCATTGGAGCAGTTTTCCTGTTAGCTACGTTGACGGCACCCTTATCTGCGGCAATGTTCTGCTACCATATATATCTGATCTGGGCGGGAATGACCACCAATGAAAGCGATAAGTGGTCGGATTGGCGCGATGATGTCGCCAACGGTATTGCATTCAAGGCAAAATCTAGCGAGATTTACGGAAGGCCACATGATCTCGATATGACAGCGCCAGAGGTTCTGTGGCCGAGGCCGAATGATCAGACACTGGTTTTCACGGATGGCCAACCTCCAAAGGAGGGCTGTCTTCTCACCAAGGATCGTTTCTCAATTATACAACCAGACCACCCTGATGCTAAGGATGACCCAAGGTGGCTAAGAGTACAAAGCATGAAAGAAGTTGCAAACATATATGACTGTGGTTTCCTGATGAATTTTCTTGATTCCCTGGGGATTATGGTTCAGCCTTCACAAAGACCTGATACTCGCCGTACATAGCAATAGTAATTTAACAATCTAAGATACTTCATATCTGGCCATATCAGAGTCCATCTCTCTCCATGACTTCCTTGTACTATTATTCTCAGTAAATTCCACACTATGAGTAAGGTAAGGTTGGAGGAGTGCTCGGAGGCGGTGAAACTATTGTCCACTTATCAAAAAATAAATGGAGAGTGGGAGCACCAACCAACATCAACTTTGATTCCTCTCTATTCTGTTCTCCTCACACCTTAGTTGCTGTTCAACTTTGTATTTCTGGTCACAATGGCTTCTACATCAAATCAAGAGGCAACTGATCAGCCAGTGAATCATGAGAGGCCTAAATGTACAGCACCAGAGCTTCTGTTGAAAGTGGTTCTCGCAGGGACTTTGAGCCACTATGAGACGCGTGGGATGATTGATGATAAGAGACTAGAGCATATGCTACTTGCAGGAAAGCAGATCCTTTACAAAAGCCACCAAGAGAGCGATGTCAGGTGCGTTGCATTTTCGGCTATATATTGACCTCAGTACTCGTTGATCCGGTCTTTCTGGCATTCTGACTCTTTGGATAGGCAAAACCTTGGCTTTTCTCCGGCGATATGGCAAGGCCTTACAGACGTCTTAACGAAAGCTATGCCTGTCCTTGAATCGCAATCCTTTGCTTGGAAAAACCCTACGACTGCCAACTATGATGGGTCCTCCGCCAATTTAATTGCTTATAATTACTTCTCCCTTGTCAAAGATATCGAGCGCCTGAACGATCTATGCACAATTGCGCGGAACTTACTTGCCACGACGAAGAGGGCCCAGAACCTAGCTGCCGAAAAGGGCTTCGACCAACGCATCCTAATGCTCATTGATACATGTGTTAGAGTCACAGCAAGAGGGTACGATGGAGAGAGTAACCCGAGAAACGAAGAGAGATGGCAGAAAGTTGTCAGTCTCTATAAGAGATTATTGATAACTTGTTTACAGTTTCTTCATAATTTTATCATGCACAACGAGCACCGGAAACTGGTTCTATGGCTAGATCTCTTTGGCTACCACCAGAATGGCGAATCTAGCATCATCACCCACATGGACCCGCTGGATCAATCGCATGCTACCGCGCAAGGGGTGGCTCCAGTGGTCAGAGCTGGCGAAAGATTGGTTAACCCGCCGTTAAGAACGCTTTACGACCAGACTGCTGAAGACCTTTTGCTGGAGACGATTTCCACGTTCCCTCGAGAGCCCGCTACTATCAAAGAAGAAGCTGCCATGTTGTTATTGGCTAATATCAAGGACCATATGGAGAAGCTACTTGGGAGAAATTTAAAGGAAATTCAGCAGATGGGTAAGGACCCAGAACGCGTTAAAGAAATCCGTGCCGCGCTTACTGCGATTCTGGGTGCGAAAGTCGACGGTTGGGCAGACTTAAACGAACGTCAAGGTGGTCCCAGCCGAGAGGAAGAAGAAACGCGCAAGAAGCCTATTCTGAGCATCGACCGAACAGCGACTACCGGATACCCCCGCACTTGTTGGACTGATCTGCCAGATTTGGACGAATACGGTGCGATAGCAGCCCTCGATGCGCCAGTCACTGCTGAAGATAAAATGATGACACGTTCTGCTCAGTCAGCCGCAGAGACGTTGCAGGAGGCAAAGGATGAATTGATGGCCCGTTTGCAAGAAGTTTCTCCTGACTTAGTCGAGGGTGACAGCCAGTATGACTCTTCAGATCGTCGCGGCATGCGTGGCGATGACGATTCTCGTGGCACCGACGCATTAGCCGATGCAAGCGGCGAGGAAGACGAGGATGAGGACGATGATGATGATGATTATAGGGGCCGGCCGGGCGACCAGCAGCGCGGCTTGCTAACTGATATTCCGCTTGTACTCGGGCCATCTGAAATTGAAGCTTTGCCTATGATCATCCAGGCTGGTATCGTCGATAGTTTCGGTCCGAAGGGACCTCAGAAGCCCGGTACCAAGAACATGCAGGCGGCTAGGTGCCATATTTTGCTGGCACAGGACACAGGTCGAAATCTCCTTAGGGAACTGTTAATATTCATTGCGGCATGGGACCTTCCAGACGATGAGCTGTATTTCAAGATGATGGTACAAATCATGGAGGCTGTTCTCAAAAACGGGTTGATGTCGCACGCTTATTCCGATTTCGGTCAAGCTAAAGATATCATCTCCCCAGCGCAGGCGGTCGTTATCAAGATCCTCACACATATTTTCAGGGCTAAATACTCGCCTCCAAATATTACATCTGCTACAGAAACACCAACCGGTCGAAGCTCAGTTCCTGTTACCAGAGTTGACGTTCTGACTGTTCGCTATATATTCACCATCTTCCGTGGTAACATCATTCCCGAAACTTGTGCCCTGATATACCTTCAGGGCCAGATCCGCGCGGGCCATGCTCTTCCGGAAGACTTCCCGTTAAATTTATGGGACATGGAGCGTGTGTACGAGGGTGTTTATCAGTTTCTAGAATTCTTCGCCGTTCTTACCGAGAATACTGAATGGAAGAACCTTCTAGTGCAATGGGAGATAGTTTACGACTTGGTAACACTCATCAAGGAACTGGAGGCAAGTATCCCGAAGGGAAGCTTGAGCTCGCTTGCTGCTGCTTCGTCACGAACCTCTCAACCCCCCAAGGAACCAGTCCAGGCGGGCAACCCAGCCCCGGTTGCTGTCGAGCGTCCCTATGAGCCCAACGATCCGGAGCCAACGGATGCCGCTACAGTCAGTGCCGAATCGAGAGCCCCATCTCCGCCAATGGGCAACGAAGATCCTTCTGAATTTGAGTGGCGGAACCTCAAGAAACTTGTCATTCTTGTATTGTCTTCGCTTGTGTGGAAATGCCCCGAGGTTCAGAACCAGATTCGCAAGTATGGTGGAGTTGAGACGATTTTATCATGCACCAGCTTTGATGCGCATAATCCTTATATCAAGGAGCACGCTGTTATGTGCCTGAAATTTTTGCTCGAGGGTAACAGAGAGAATCAACGAGTAGTTGAGGAATTGGAGGCGCGGGAAGTCATGAAGGACGATGACGGGTTACTGGAAAGAAGCGGTTACGAGGCTGTTTTTGATGAAGTCGGGAAGCTGGCCATTCGCAAGAAGGATACTAATGCGGCTACCGCGGGCCCTTCAGGGACCGACAGAAAATGAGAATATTGTCCAAGATTGCTCGCATTTTGCGAGCCAGTCTTACCTTGCCTACTATGTTAATGTTTCGTGCTTTTGAGTGCTGAGCACACCTGAGTGTAGCTTAGATAGTCGTCAAGGATAACAATGTCAACCTTCTAGCTTCCACTTTCATCGCTTCATCTATTAAGAACAATATTGGCACTCGTAGTACCGAGGAAAGATGTTTGAACGTGGCACAGATATCTAGCAAGGTTCATTGTGTTGTGAGGACCCAGTTTGATCTCCTAAGCTAAAGGCATAACCGGACAGAAGAGTCTTCTTGTATGTCATCCAAAATCTACAGTATTCAACGCCATGGACCGAGTCCAAGGTAATTCAAGCTAGCATCCATTTGCTGCTAAGAGTTCACAGAAAGCACACCAACTTGCAACCTGTATGCATATACAAGCAGACATTGCCAATCAACTCCAAAATTTGGCAAGAATCATTGGCAATTGGTCACAAAATACCGGAAAGAAGGCTAGAAGTTCATGTATTCAGTCATAACAGCTGGGCTATCCGTACATACCATCCCATTCATCGTCATCGTCTTCGTTAGTGGCAATCCTCCTCTTCATCATTCTCTCTACTCTCTCCTGTTCTTTGGCCCGTTCTTTTCTCCCAAAATCGGTTCTGTCAAGGGGACACGTGCCCCGCAGGCGGAGCCACGGTCTCACACACTCCAGATCGAAAAGATGAGAGGTATGGCATGGCAAGCGGACGACGAGCGGGTACGGGTCATCGAGAAAGGGGTTGCTGCAAATAGGACAAGATTGAGAGGGCTTCAAAGAAGCCGCCGGAACACGTTCGAGCGCTATATACGTCCAGACGTTAGCTGAAACTGTTTTCCCAAAACGCGCAGAGTAGATACCATGGGGCAGAAGTGTCCATACCATCACAAAAGGCCTCGCTAACCCCCTCGACCTCCCGCGGCGGCGCTTCCGCCTCCTGCAACAGCGTTCTGATCATTTGGCCAATTAGCCCTCCATCGACACCCTCTCCTAGCCCCTCCGGCTCACGCCCATCGTATACGGGCAGTGGCGCATCACCTCCGCTTTCCGCTTCTCGCCGGATCACATCCAGGGCCTCTGCTAGGGAGCGAAACGCCGCGCTCACGTCGCCCGGTACGGGTACGGCGTAAGGACGTGTTCGCGACTCGGACGGGTTGGGGCTTATCTCATTGAGGGTTGCGAAAAAGGTGGAGAGGTCGGGGCGGCGGGCGCGGTGGTGAGGCGGGGCAGGTTGGGATTGAGCGGTAGTAGATCTGGTATTGGTGTCGGATGTGGTTGAATGTTCGACTAGAGAGAAACCAAAAGGTTGTTAGCTTTGGCATGCCATACAGAGACGTTATTGTTGTTGAAGCGGTCCAGAAGTGGGCCGCTTGCACGGTATGCTCTACCTTCATATGAAGCCATGGCGAAGTGGATTTATTCAATCTATCGTCGATTATTGGGGTTTCGAGTGTTGTACCGATCACAGGATGCGTTAATATCAGAAGGAACCAAAAGATGCGCTGGCTTGTGTCGCTGGCAGTTAGTTATATCAGGATTGGGGAGCAGAGTGCCGTTGGTGGTGGAGGCAGAAACAATGGCGCGTCCACTCTACTCCGACGCGATGAATTCCACCACCGACTTCGCAGTGACATACGTGTGAACGGATCAAAGATAATAATCGTTTCAATATTGACATCAAGCAGTGTGCATTACTTCATAACTTCGAATCAACAGGCCTCTCAATAATCAAAATCTTCATATATAACCCTCTTCTGTGCAAGCCACTCTAGTGCATTCTTCCTTAACCCAGCGCTGCCACAGACATACCATTCCTCTGTTCCTGCGAGATCCAAATCCTTCGCATCCAGGCGCCGACGTTCTATACGCGGACTAGTCTTAGTTATGGATTCCAGTATGCTTTGCTCCTTTTCCCCCAGCATGCCCTCCGCTCCCTCTGCGCCAGTGAGAAATAGAATCGTGGATTTTGGGAGCTCGGGAAACTGGTTGAAAGTGTCGTGAACGATGGCGATGTCCTGAACAGCAACAGACCAATACAGTCGGAACCGACCGATATCGATGGTATGCAGCTGCGCAATCACTGGCGTGATTCCTATCCCGCCCACAATGAAAGGGATGATTCGATCACTGTTGCCACCGCTTTCGAACCGAAAATCACCATCGAACCCACGCAAGGACACTTCCATGCCACTTCGCTCACTGGATCTAAATAGGTGATTTGTGACCCTGCCTTTTCTTCGCACTGTAATTTCAAACTCATTATCTGCTAGGTTGCGGCCCGGGTGTGAAGATACTGTAAATGTCCGGATATAATCGTCGTTGATGCTCGTTGGATCATCATCCTTCATATGGCTATAGCCCATGTCAAGCTCATCCTTGAAAGAAAGCGTTGCATACTGTCCCGGAGCCCATTTCCCTACGATTGAAGGGTCCGATATTTGGAAACGGAAGCGGCTAATGGATGGTGTAACCGTTTCCTTTCTGACCAGCCTTGCCTGGGCTTCCCTACCTCCTATTACTTGTGTGCCAGGTGTGCTCTTCTCAGTAGCTAGATAGCGTAAGGATGGATTGTAGGGAGAAGGATCCCCAGGTTCGCCACGAAATGGAAGTCCTCTTTCAACGTATCTTGCAGTTGTTAATGTGACTTTGACGGCGAGGTTGGATCGGGGTAAGAGAGCGGCCGCATCTTTGCCCACAAGAACTTCGGCTTTCCCCGTCGCATAAAGTACGTTCCCCGTTTCGAAATCCGGAAAGACGTAACCCGCTCGCGGTGTAGTCTGCAGGTTTCCTAGGGACTGATATAAGCGATTCCCTGAGTATTCTGGGTAGACAAGGATGGCTCCACTGGGTTCGTTTGACAATATTCGGACGAACCCGGGAGACCCACCCCGGATATTAGTATCCATAGACTCTTGATGATGAGACGTTGACAAGAAAAAAGTATCGGCGCAATTAAGTAAGTCGATCGCATTTCTGGGTAGCTGAGGAGAGTTAGATATCAACTTCGGTTCTGGATGAGATGGGACAATGTGCTTCTTGTTGAGATACTTGGGGCAGTTGCCTTTAACGAGGTCAGTGACGGTATCTAACTGTTAACCCACGATGCGTACCTAGACTAGCCGTGACCCTGAAAACAAGCTGTGCCATCCCGGCGTATTCAGACTGGCTTTGATCTGAATCATCTTTGCTCACACAAGCAGCAATCATCCGCCCCATCAATTTCACTCGTCTTCTATTTTCAAGGTCAATAGGCAAAGCAGCCATCAGCTTCCCTGGGCTTTCAAATTTAACGACTTCTCCATCACTTTTACCATCCAGCAAAGCCTCCAGGACAGGGTCGTGTTGCCTATCAACTGAGTTTCGGACTGCAATGATGGATGGAGCGATTTCACCGGCGAAACCAGCATTACCACCTAGGACAGTCGTCCAAGGCAGCCCGTGTTGATCAAGCGTCCCTATCGCGATTAGGGGTGAGGTTTGCACAAAATGGCCGCCACCAGGTCTAAGATTCAGAATCGTCGGATTGTCTTCGTATGGGACTTTCATCAGCTTGTGCATTTTCTCTTCGCCCTCATGCCATTCTGCGCCCTCCGCAAGGATGAACGCCGCCATAGTGGAAGGGTGCTAAGGAAAAGAACACTCTCCGGTGGTGTTTAGAATCGCGCTGTATGAGATGATCGGTTTGGCGTTTCTTGGGCCTGCTCCTGCTATTTACCTGTCCGCTTTATTCGCTTGGCCAAACCAGGCCTGATAGTAGACGACTGAAGTGTCAAGCACGCCATGTCTGATAAAAGTTAGGATGTTAACTAGTTGTCTTGCGTGCACTCTCGTCCAGAGAGGAGGTTGGGATTTGTCATCAAGTTAGCAAGACGTGCACCTTTCGAAGTCTTTTGAGTCCGAAGCAGTCACTCGTAGTCAAATCAAGCTCGTCTTGAGAGCTTCGACAAACAACAAAGTGTCTCTCGCCACGATAAGAGCGCCACCCACATTGTTAAGCTTGAAAGCCGTTGTTGCTGCTGGTTTGTTTGCAGGAGTTCTTTTGATCGTTCGTACTCTTCGGCGCTCGTTGAAGGCCGACTGCCGATATTTGCCGGGCGGGGTTGTCACGAAGCCGGACCAATAGGATGCGCAGGGAACACAGCTTCCTGTCCAATCGGACGCTGCTTTCCACCGGGTGCGCTAGGCTAAAGATAGTTTAGTTCCCGTTCGTATTGCCAAAGTTCCGGGTCGGAGAGCGGAATTCTAGGTAGGCGGGGCGGACTAATGAAGAAGCGCTACGGGAATGACGAGACCGGCTCAAGCAGGATCGCGAAAAGGAGCAGCACGCGGCCCAAGATTCATTGTCATGAAACTTTTTGCCGGGCGCAGGATGCCAGGGTGTGATAGCTAATACAAGCGCGGTCGACTTCGGTCTTCAGAACTCTCCGACTTTTGTGAGAGCTCGACTTTCTGTTTCACACCTCTGAACTAGATTCTACCGCATATCTCAGAGTGTTTAGTGATCAAAATGCCGTTCTTGGACTATTCGCCGTTGCGCGAGACGCAGCGCATCTTCGACTTGCTATGCGGATTGAAAGATGAACTCTGCTTACCTCCGGACCTTGAATCAATTGCCAAAGACGTAGTGTTTACCTCAGATAAGGACACCATATACTTCCCCATTCCACTCAAGGAAACAGAAACCTCGTCAGCACTTAAGGGCATAGAGGCTCTAGTCGCATGCTCCCTGGCGAACCTGAAATATGGACGTCGCTCGCGGAAGATCAATATCAACTTGGAGCACGCGACATGCTTCCTCTTTCAAGCATACCTTTCGACCATCGATGGGCTGGGAAAATACGATGAGGGAATCAGAGCGAAGCTAAAGGGTGAGTGTCTTCCATAGAATATCCAAACATGCTGTCCGCTGACGAGGGCTGCACGGGAAAAGATACCGACTTGCTCGAGGCGCAATCCAACCCGTATCGGCGGATGTCGGCGAACCTTTATGCGACGAAAACCCCAGGCGCATATTATCACATTCACGGCTCATTGGAAGCGACCACAACGCTACGAATGATTGGGCTGCCACCGTACAGGCCGGACCTCAAGACAATCGATGATATTGCAGAGGAAATCGAATCGCACGTGAAACAATTTACAATTGAGGAGCTGGAGCAAAAGAACAAGGAATTGGGACAGGCGGGGGTTATTGCGTTGAAACATGAGGACTTTGTTGAAACTCCGCATGTAAGTGCCAATCAATCCGCAAAGGGCCCGTGATTCTAGGGGTTAATGCTGTTTTCAAAAGGGCAAAGCAAATGTCGGACGGCCACCATGGTCCCTCGTAAACTTGGAGAATACCACGCCACCAGTTTCTCTTCCCAGTGACCCTACTGGCGCAAAGCCGCGTGTTCTGCAGGGCATCAAGGTCCTAGAGCTCTGCCGGGTTATCGCTGGCCCGGTTATGGGAAGGATACTCGCAGAATACGGAGCAGAGGTGCTTAAAGTCACCGCTCCCAACCTTCCAGATGTTCCATTTTTCCAGATTGACGTAAACATGGGAAAGCGCACCACGGACATTGATCTCAAGACCGACGAAGGGCGAGCACAGTTTGAGAAATTGCTGGCAGAGGCAGATATCATTCTAGATGGTTACCGGCCTGGAACTTTTGATAAACTGGGCTATGGCCCTGCAGCTCTTTCGAAACTCGCCATCAAGCGTGGAAAAGGTTATGTGTACGTGAACGAGAACTGCTTTGGGTATGAAGGGGAATGGGCATATCGGCCAGGATGGCAGCAGATCGCGGATTGCGTAAGTTTTTCTCGCGAAACCCACAAATATCTAGGTTGCTCGTTTCTGATTCCTCCTGCAGGTAACTGGTGTAGCGTGGGAGCAAGGCAGATTCATGGGCTTGGACGAGCCTGTTGTTCCGCCGTTCCCCATCTCTGACTACGGCACTGGTGCCATGGGTGCCATTGCAGCATTGACTGGACTCTATCACCGGGCGACAAAAGGAGGATCCTGGCATGGGCGTGCGTCGCTCATGCAATATGACCTTCTCCTTTTCACTGCCGGCAAATATGACAAGAAGATCCAAGACGAGTTGCGATCCCGGCAAGACGAAAGCTTCTTTGCTCTGCGACACCAACACAGCGTCGACCAGATCTCTGGGACGGTGATGAAGAACATGAGAAGGCAGCACCCGCACCTTTTTGAGCTTTATCGAGAGAATTGGCATTCTAAAGGATTTAATGCTGACATCTCGATCATTACGCCAGTCGCGGAGATCGAGGGAGTTGAAGTCAGCTTCCAAAGGGCCTGTGCTCCGAATGGAACGAACGAGCCTGAGTGGTCATTTCATAAAAATGAAGATATTAAACTGAGCTAGGGTTATACTGCAAATTTATTTCGGGCTTCTTGTCTCTATGGAGAATTTTTGTTCGCTGTGAGATAAACTCGATTTCGAGAATTGGAATTACAACCATGGCTCGTTCGCATTCAATCGTTGCTGACAGTATCGCGCTTCTTCCTGTAACTGGAATCTTTAATAAACAGCCCCAGACGGACTCGTTTTTATAATTCTTCGTGGTACCCGCCACCCTTGCGTTTTTTCTGCCCTGCCGTCTGCGCCATTATTCTATCAACTATCTCAGTCATGTTCAGTTCTCGCCTAAACTCACCATTCCACACCTCAAAAACCGCCAAGGCTTTCTCGTGTAACTTGTGAGCTCTTAGCTCCTTTTGGAAACATGAGTGCCTATGCTCTCAAATCGGTCGAGGCCTTCTGACTTTGATGCTGGAGGAACTTCGAGGCCTCATCCTTAAAAAATAATTTTGGTCGGCAACTCTGGAAACAGCATTTAACATAGCAAATGAGAGGGTTCATTCTATCAGCATCTCAAGCACCTTCAATGACACGCGGATCTTCTCGCGCTTTGCGGAGTATATCTCTCATAGCAGAACTCAAGTTTGGATCAGGTTGCGTCCATCTTCCTCCCCCAGGGAAGACCACTCTCCGCAACTTATTAACCCAAGGGACCAGTGACTCGTAGTACTCAGTAAAGTTCGCCTTTGTTGACTTGAGGAAATCGCTTTCATTACCCACCTCCCCTTTCTTCAACTTAGCCAACGTTTCAGTACTCGTATAATTCCACTCCTCATATACCGGAACAACTCTACCTTCACCTGATCGATTATAATGGATGCATATCCAAAATAAGACCCAGAAGAAAGACTCGAGGTCGTGCATGAACGAATGCTGCTCATCGCCCAAAAGAACGCCGATCGCCATGAACGCCCTCGTGCCAGTCTTGGCTCGTGCTCCTGAGGGACTTTCTCGCTCTTTCCTGACGGCAAGGTCTAGATCGATGAGGAACGATCCCCACGACGAACAGTCTGCATCCTCGTTGATCATGAGGTTGTTGGGGGATATGTCGCCCTGAAGCATGCCAGCCTGCTGATGAAGAGACTCGTACCCTTCGATGCATCCTTCCAATGCAGCGAGCAGCGAAACTCTCGAGCTTGCCTTGTAGATCGGCTTTCCGTAATCTCGGACGACAACACGACGATGAATGCTGTTGGGGATTGATTTGCTTGATGCTTTTGTTTGAGACTGGGACCGCACACGTTTACCATGGGGAAATGACGGGTCGACGTGTGTGGAGGAACGCTTCCGGCCGGCGGTACTGCTGCTCTTCCCCCTGCAAGAGCCGCTTCTGCTCAGCGCGGGTCTGGAGTAGGTACGCAGGTAGTTACTCGCTTTTGTGACATCCAGCCCCTTCCTCACGTTTTCACGGATGTCGTCTTCTTTCCCTCCCACCTGAACTGTCTCATGGTGGTAGTACCTCGTGACATTGACCACCCCTTTTTCTGTAGCCTCGCGTAGCAGCTCTCCCTCCTCCTCGCGCTCTGGATACTGCCACGAATCCTTGATCAAGAGGGGCGCCCCAGACTCATCTCCAAGGCGATGTGCCTTCCAGCAAGTTGTGGCCCGTCCAGAGACGCAGGCCACCCGCTTCACCAGCTCATCGATGACAAGATGCTCCTTCTCGCCTTTCCGCTCTATCTCGATGGACCGCGAACCGTTGGTGGCGGTGACGACCGTTGGATC
This sequence comes from Chrysosporium queenslandicum, assembly GCA_001430955.1. Lineage (NCBI taxonomy): Eukaryota > Fungi > Ascomycota > Eurotiomycetes > Onygenales > Onygenaceae > Chrysosporium > Chrysosporium queenslandicum. The sequence continues at coordinate 32,197 of LJPI01000097.1, read as the reverse complement.
AAACCCCAGCTCTTCCTCACTCATCAGCAGATAGGCGAGGATGACTGAGACGAATCGAAGCCCATCCTCGTTGATGTCGAATCTCTCGGAGGCAATGCCACCTACACGGTCGAACAACCACAACCTCATGTACGACCCGCAGAGCGTGAAGCCCAGGACGAAACGACGGGAGTCTTGGGAAGCCATCACCTCTCTCACATACCTGCCCAGGTCGAACCATGCTCCGGATGGGGTGTCGTAGCTCTGGTCGTTTTTCAGCTCGCCCGGCACGAGAACCTGTGACCACGCATAATTGCCACTCTTGAGGGATTTAGTCCCGTCCATAAAGCCGATGTCCAGCTTCCTCTCAGCCGTGGAGCCTCGTAGTGGCTTGTGAGGTTGTGCCAGTGGCCTCCTCAATAATGTTGTATTGGGCGCCTGCTCCTCAAGAAACCGCATGACTTCGTCGATGACCTCCGACATCCAAGTCAGCACGGGCGTTTCCTTTGAACCTTCAGGCCATCCTCTCCAGCCGGTCCCCTCTCGGTAGAGTGGGTCATCTCCCTCCTTGCATCGGTCAAAGATCGCCTGGGTCTGCTGTGACTTTAAGATTTCTCCAAAGAACGCTTCGTGGAACCCCGGTATGTCGACATATAGAGGGCCGAGCTCTTCCCTTAGCACATCGTCCATGTTGTATCGGTATTCGTGTGAGTTGAAGGAGCTACCTGAATTTCGACTCCAGGGAGTGGCCTGGAACGGAAGCAGTGGGCGGGGTGGAGGGGTGGACTCGGTGGCGGCCTCGTAGACTTTTTCCCATATAAATTCGTCGGTCTCATTGTTAAGTACTGCTGCTAAAATGGCGATGACTTGTTCGATGTCAAAGTCACCCGAGTCTACCATAGCCATAAACCGGGCAAGGTCATTTAGTAGAGATCCACGCCCAGTACTAGAGTGTAACAAGCGGCACACAGGGAGATTTTGGATCGCTAATATTAGGTCCACAATCGCATCTTTCGAGGCTGCAGAAGTCAGAGGAGGCTTTTAAACGTGTCGTTTGAAACTCACCTTCATTGCTGATCCGACGTATCGCGTCAACGTTGAAAGGAACGTTGAATTTCTTGCATGTTGAGTTAAATGAATCGCGGAAAGCACTCAAGCCGTCTCCAATAGGGCTGGACTGTATAATTTCCAGGCGAGACATCCTGACGGAGAGTGGAAAGTTGAACAATGATATGATGTTTACGGCATATCATTGCAGCTTCGCCGCTCGTCACGTGAGTTAGCCATAGCGCGATTAATGTGTTCTTGTGGCGTCGGGAACATTTGTTGGAGCAAGTAATAAACCACTACACCAAAAAGGCTGCACAGCCTCTATCCTCAGAGAGAATAGTGGCTATAGAGGCATTCCATGCCTCAACACTCCCACTCTAGTTGGATGGACAGGAGGGAAACCAACTTGACAAGACACTAGTTCTCAACCTTGCTCATGCTCCCACTGCTCTGTGGAAGGCTTTGGCTCTCAGGAGTAGTAGAGAGGCTTTTGGCTCTCAGGGGTAATAGAGAGGCTTAGATAAACAACAACCTCCTCAACTGTCTCACATCCTCTATTAGTCAGAAATCTGAAATAAATCAAATGGTAACATGGTCACTCTGGGATTCAAACCCACGCAGCGTAAGGTGCAAGGGACTCATAACCTGTTGGAGCAAGTAATAAACCACTACACCAAAAAGGCTGCACAGCCTCTATCCTCAGAGAGAATAGTGGCTATAGAGGCATTCCATGCCTCAACAACATTCAGGCTTTGACCAATCAAACACTGCAGATCTGCAATACTTGCCATCCCAACCATTTACCCCCCAGCCAAATGCTCATGGAACTGAAGTCTGGAGCTACTTGCTAGCACCCTTTGCGCAATGCTATCGACCACCAGGCACAGAACCAGGGTTGCATGCTTGTCATGCCGGCGGAAGAAGCTCAAGGTAAGCGAATATCTGTTTTGCCGACTTGTTTCTACCTAAATCTTCCTTCACCTTCGGGCCGGCGGGCTAACCCGTCTCCCTTCCCGGATAGTGCAATGGCCTCCAACCGTGTGCATCGTGTTCAGTCAAAGCGTTGACGTGTGTCTATGTCCCTGTGACCCCGGAGAATAGAAAGCACCCGTTGGCTGAACAACGCACGCTGCCGCCGTTCACTCTGGGCAATTCCAGTGCGGGCCGAACTCCAAGCCATTACGGCGCGAGGCCTACCTCGAACTTTCCAACAATCACACCACGGTCGTTCGCCGAAGCGCCTCCAATCCAGGCAAACAGCAGCCTTTTCTATAGCGCCCCGCTGTCGGAGCCTAATGAGGAAGAGCACTTGAGTGAAGCTTCCCGCATGCTTCAGGATGGAAGGGGAAGACTACGTATGTGTATTTGTGCATCCTACGAGCCGCCTCCGTGACGCTGTAATTTCTTTGCGAAAGGGCAAATGCCAATGCCGCATTGTTTGCGAGCCGTTGGGCACTGCTAAAGTATTCTACTACTGCAGTTTATCTTGGCGACTCTGCATCCCTCTCATATCTTGACACAATTCGACGATTGGTCGAAAAGACAATTGGCGTGTCCGAGTTCACCAGTGATCCCCACAAGCATAGTCTCCTGGAGCTTCCAATATCCACTGGGTTGAAACCGACGCATGTCCTCCCTGATAGAGAAGCCGCCGAATTCCTTCTCGATTCATTCTTCTCGAACGTGAGCTCGTCCGTTGCTTTTCACGCACCCGAATAGAACCTAACAAGCTTTTCAGACAATCGGAATTATACAGGTTCTCGATAGAGATGCCTTTATCGCCGAGGTTGCTGCCATATATTCGAATCCACTGTCGGTAGATCAATCCCGGCTCTGCCTTCTAAACTTGGTGTTCGCAGTCGGATTGCAAATGTCCCAAAGCTCGGTCGCGCACAGCTTCCGCGAGAGCCAGATATTAAAGCGCCTTGGATCGGATTTAACGGAGAGAGCAAAAATATTCTATTTGAATGCCGCGCACTTGAATGACCCCGTTTCGGGTTTTGAAGACGGAGATATCACTTCAATCCAGGCGCTTTTGCTTATCACTGTCTTCATGCTAACTATCGCAAAGCGGAATGCAGCGTGGGCTTATTTCGGTACGTTGTATGGTTTTGCGTCTCAGTCTCCATCTAACTATATATAAGGGATGGCCGTACGATCCGCCTACGCTCTTGGCTTACATAGAAAAACTACCGCCGCTGCTTTTACTGCCCCTGACCAGCGTTTGAGGTAAGTCCCAATGCACGTCTTCTTGGAGTTAGCCTAAACACTGAACTTGATATTTTGCTTTAGGAAAAGCATTTGGAGAAGCATGTATATCTTAGATTGTTTCTTGTCAGCATCTCTTGGAAGGCCGAATGGTATCAGTGACCGCGATGCAGCAGACTTGTTCAGCGATGATACAGATGATAATCCTCAAGTTTCAGAGCTTGAAATAGTTGAAACTGCTGCACTACGAGCAACTGTTCGTGCAGCTCGACTACTTGGAGAAATTCTGAGTAGTGTGTACGCTGAACGGAAAATATCGGTGAAATTTGTTCAAAAATCCTCTAAGCAGTTTCAAGACTGGAAGGATATTCTGCCAGCATCCCTCCACTGGCGAAACATCTCCCTGCCAAACGAAGACCCACGAGCAACTCTCGCACAACTACATGTCAACCTGTATTATTTCCACGGAGTAATTTTGCTAACAAGACCGTTTCTCTTGCAAAAAATTCTAAATCATGCTAAATTATCAGAGGGTAGCGCGCAAAATGTGAGGTCACCCGAAACCAAAAGGGGACCAGAGAGCCCTTCCGCACAGACGGATTCGTTCTCGGCCGCCTGTGTGCGTGCATCTCTATATAGCATCGATATTGTGCAGTCCGCTATTCTCAAGCGGGCCCTTCCTCGTCGGGACCCATTTGTCATGTCAGTGCCAACTCCTGCTCACGATAAGCTGCCAAGAAGCGGATCAAACTAATAGTGCAAGCAGTTACTGGCTTTTCTCTGCCAGCCTGATAGTTTTCTCGAACGCATTTTGCACAGTTTATGGTGACACTGACACGAGTCGGGCGATGCAAACATCCTTAGATCTGCATCGATATCTTGCAGAAACCGATCCTTTGGCCCAACGCTATCTCCAGATTCTGACATCATTCCATGAGACAATTAGCAGTGACTCAGGATCCAGGATAGCGCCATTATTGTCGGGGAATGCAAATCACGCATTGTTTTCCAACTTTTTTGGTGATAAACCTCGTGGAATAGTACTGGCCGATGGGTGTTCTCACGCCAGCCCTCTCCAAACGACGGACACTGCAAATCGCCTATCTGACGATGGCCAACCGCAGCCTGGCAGGCCTTCAACTTCAATGGCCGAGGCTCCGCGTGGAAATAGTGGTCGAGAGCTTTCTCAGGCGAGCCCCAACCTGACTACCACTGAAATCTCGCCACCTGATTATTCGCTGGATTTTGATAATTTCCTAAGCTTGATCAGCCAGGCTGATACGAGCTACCAACAATAACGGCCCATGAATCGCAATACCGGATAAACCTCATATACAATCCCATCGGCTCCCAAGCTCATCCCCGGCCCTGTGCGGGTTTTCTTGCCGCCAGACCTGGAATGCTATTGTCTCTCGGCAATTCTGTTGTCAGCGAGAGACTTGTGGCGTTGCCGGGTTACATTCCACCATCCACCAATAAGGAGTGAATTCTGTGCTTTCCAGATCCACACTTCCGGGCGCGCTAACACCGTGTCTTGGCACAACGGATATCATTCCAAAGTCACCACGCTTGACAGTCTATTGTCCTTTGGCTGTAAACTCGTCCGCTTCCCAACAACGTGAATTATCGAACAAGTCATCATGGAAGGGATCAATGAATTTTTCAAAGCATTTTTTGCGACCTCAGACGACGGCACCGCACATGACAGGTATCCTAGCTTTTTCACCAAAGATGCCAAATTGATCATGGGTGATAAAGTCGCCGTCGGACATACGGGTAAGACTGTTCTTCATGGTGACGTAAGCGATGTTCGTCGGCTCCCATCTGATCTTCTCGTAGATATTCTCGCAGTGCGACAAGGCATGTGGTCCGCCGTGTCTTCAAGACACCATACATACACTTACTTTACATCGCCGGAAAGTCCAAATACGGTTATGCTTGCGGGGAACGTGAAATATGGTATGAAGGATGGAACTCAGAAAGAGACTGATTGGGTCGCAAAAGCAATTTTTGAGGGAGAGGGGAGTGAGAGAAAAATGGGATTTTATCAGGTCTTTCTGGTGAGTGTTTGCCATGTAAATGGGCAGTGCGATGACTAACAGCTTATAGAATGCAGGAAGAAAGTAATATTTATGCTTGAAGGATGATTATGGAAAAGTGGTAAACATTCTTAACTCCTCCAAGTTACCAGTGCTTCTATGCCCCTGGTTCCTGAGGAGCCGGCTTTATAGCTTATTAAGAACACTATTCTCTATAACAACTCTCCCAGAAATCCACCGATAGCCCGTTGAACTTCCTCTGGAGCTTCCAGTACATGCCAATGCCCAACACCGCTCAATATATTTAACTTCTTTACTTGGCTTTTATACCCTTCCAAGATTTTTTCGCATCCAGAGAGTGGAGCAGATTTGTCTTCTTCGCCTGCCAGAAGCAGGACCGGAATTTCGATGCTGGCATAATTTGGCACCTGTGCGTCTGCTATTGTCCGGCATAACGAGATGTAGCCACTTGGGCTTGTAGTGATGAGCAACTGTCGAATAAATGCATGGACAAGTGGGCTACAGCGCGCACCGGTTGCGCCCTGTGGGATTGTAGTGGCCATGGCTTCCATACCCTCTGAGGAAGAGATACAAATTAGCTCTTATAAATAGTGGGTTGTCGATTGGGTTCCAGCATTGGCCTTTCATATTCGCCTTGTTTTAGTTCTTCTCGTCTTTCTGAAATGTAACTTACGTTCTTCAACGATCTTAATTCGTTTTCCGAAAACTTCTGCAGCACCTGGGTTCGGGTTTACCGGACCGATCAACACGACAGCTTTAAATCTTCCATTCACGTCAGACGCAGCCAGCTGCGATGCGACGATACCGCCCATGCTGTGTCCGACGACTATCACATTTTGGTCGATGTGCAATGCATCCAATAGGCTAGTTGCATCGGATGCTATACTAGAGATACTATTGCCGGCTTTGTCGCTGTAGCTCGATGCGCCACTGCCATGGGTGTCGAGGGTGATGCAGCGATGTCCCAGGGACGAGAGATAGGGGATGATGGGAAAGTAGAACGAGGAGGAAGAGCCGAGGCCGTGAATGAAGAGTAGGGTGAGCGGATTAGACGCGCTGGAGGAGGGAGGGGAGGTAAGGGTATAGTAGAGGGACTTGGAGTTAATGGTTTGGAAAGGCATTCTGGAATGATGATATGTTCGTAAAGTCACTGTCGTATGAATGCTTTGCTACTTTGCGTCTGTACCTACTAGCTGAAGGTCGGTGTTGCGGCTGATGCGTTTGTATTTTGGCATACATCACCCCAAAATCGGATATTCCATTTCAGAGCTGAGCCGGGCCAAGCTGGTGGAGACTTTCGGGAAGTGTGCTTGGGATGGTCCGGCCGGGAGCTGACCGGATGCATGGATGGCCTCAGGGTTGCCGAATGGACTCCGAGCCAATCAGAAGCTAGCTATTGGAACTCGTAAGTCACCGGTAAATTAAGGTTCGCAAACCAGCCGTCTGACTCGAGTTGTAGCGCGCACGGGCAGACCACGCGTTCGACCTCGAGTCAAGAGCCAGCTTGTTTGAGTGGACCTCAACCCCATGGGGAACTCCTGCGATCACCCTCGAGATTGGACAAATGTGGATCACGCGCAGATGATGACTTCAATTATTCAATTCTATCTTCAAAAGTTTCGACATGCGATGGACTGCCTAATTACTACATTGCGCGGAATCTTCCCCCTTGTCCCTTTACGGTGTGAACTTGTAACCCGGGTGGTTGTGTCCCAGTCCAGCCTCTTCTTCTTCGGTGAGGCCTTCCAACAAATGGTCATATTCGCCTCTATCTTTCAGCTTGTTTTGCCGCCTGAGATACAGAGTAGCGGCCGTCATTAAGATGCAGCATAACACCGCCGCGCCGAAGTTAATAGAATGGCCAGAGATATACCTGGGCGCATTTGGAAGCAAATACGTCCAGGTGGCCACAATTCCTCCTAGGTTTGCAATACTGACGACGTACGCGGAACTGATAGCACGTACATTGGGGCCAGCTGTGTTATCGACTGTCCACGCCACCAGCATTGGCGCACACGTGAACGCGCCAGTGAGTGCGAGAAAGGTAGCGAAATAGCGGACTGCAGGCTGAGTGACCAGGATCAATACCAGAAAGCCAGCAGCGGTGAATGGCATGACGGAGAGAAGCCAGATGCCACGGGATTTGGTTCGATCGGAGATATAAGCAACAGAAAGACACACAATGGTTGACCATGCGAATGGCGGCACGGACATCAGCTGCGACTGGATGGCTGTATATCCCATGCTGTTCAAAATCGATGGAAGGAAGATAGATAAAGAAGTCATGGTAAGGAAGGTGCAGCTGCATGCGAATGCCATAATGTTGACGTTGATGTTCAAGATGGCCATTTCAAAGTGCTTTGCTGAGGTCTTTTGCGGAACATGAGACCGGCTCTCTTCGGCTATGCGCCATGCAGCGTATTTCCGCTCTTCCGGGGCGAGCATCGACGCAGAGTCTGGAGAGTTCGGTAACATCAAATAGGACACTACACCGAGAATGATGGAAAGCAGTCCTTCAAAGAAGAAAATGTTCCGCCAGGTGTGAATCATTCCCCACTTTGGGATTTTAGAAAGACCAGTGGCCAGGAGGCCGCCGAATGCACCGCTGCCGTGATATTCAGCATCCAATGCATCCTAGGGTTCAAAAGGCGAGGTTCTTACCTGAGAGGAGAAACGCTGGCATAGAACCCTACTCTGGTTGCGAGCTCGTGTCGACGATAACTAGTATGCACGATGATTAGGCTTAGAAATTGCAAAATTTCTCACAGAGGCTTGGCTCACAATTGGGAAAGTGTGAAACTAATGCCAGGCATGATTCCAGATTCGAGGGCTCCAAGAAACAGCCTGGCCACAACCAGGCCCTCATATGATGTGATGAAAGCTGTACACATCGTAACGATGCCAAAGCCAAAGCTGAGGAAGGAGAGCCAGATTTTAGGACCAAGCCATTTGCACATCATGTTCGCAGGTCTTAAGATATTGTCAGCAGAGATCAAACTATCTGCAACCGCTATGCCTTACATCTCAAGAACAACATAGCTGCAATAAAACGCCGTCATTGCAATATTGAACCGGTACCCCTGAAGGTCCAAGTCCTTTGCCATACCGAGGATCCGTGCATTTCCGGCATTGGCCCTACAACACGGATTAGCATTCTGCTTTGGAGCCGGGGATGGAGGCATCTCACCGATCAATAAAGGCGAGCAGGAATATCCCAGTCACGATGGGGAGAATCCTGAAATCAAACTTCCTTCGCAGCTTTGTTTCAAGCACCGAGTTATCTTCATAGACCTCAACTTTACCCTCCTCCGCCCCTGAAGCAATACTTTGCTTTGAGATTTCCTCTGCCATAGCCCCGTTTTCTGATATTTTGCTATCCATAATCGATGTGAACTCCCACTGCAAATGGAAGATGTCAATGACAAGTTAGATTATTGCGGAAGAGCACTCCTTTCCATTCCACTCCTTTCTTGAGAAGCGATGGGGCCCCATATGTATATGTGGATTCCCCCGCTGTCTCCCCACAGTCCCAGCTATGCGTCCTTACCCCAGATTTCAAAAACTTCGAGACGAAATTTTTAGCTGGCATAGCAAAGAGAAACCCACAGCTCAACCAGCTTGAGCTGTTCGAACCGAGTATCCATAGCTGGACCAATGATGCAGCTTTCCGACCCGGTCGGGTGCGCTAGAACCAAGGTCCAGACTCAGGCTAACGAACCTAGCTAAAATACGAGAGACATTCGTAGCTCGTGGAGAGCATGTTGGGTCAACTCCATTTCAAGCACTTGGCTCCCAGTAAAAGTTGCCAACTAAATGTATTCTGGTTTCAACCAACAGCAGAGGTCCTGCCTAGGTTGCTATCTGGAAACCCTGAAGACACTTATATTTATGTACTGTACTACACACGGTGAGTCTGCAAAGTAGTACACCGTGAAGTTCTAGGAGCCTGTTATGTAGTAAAAAGGCTAACATTTGCTATGAAAGCACTTATTCATGTGATGTGAAAAGGTATATACATGTAGAGGATGGTCTCAGTTCGTAAACTCATATCTCACTCCTGAGTTGACATTTCTTCATGACATGAGAGGAGAATAGCATTGAAACGTACAAAACGCGAGGGAATTTTTTTTTTCTTTTCAGTTAGCAGATTACTGCTTTTTCAGCTTCAGATCATACTTGACCTCCCTGGTAGCTTTATCGTTGCCTTCCAAGGGCTTAAATTCGACAACCAACGAGGTTTTTACTGCGAAGACGGAGTCATTCGCCAGATACTTGTCTTCACTATCGAAGATTTGGGTGGTGATAGGCTTGTAGTCCTTATGCGTAGCCTGAAAAACAAGATTAGAAGACATCACCCGCGATGACTTAAAAAGCTCTGACTTACGATCAAATGGATATGAGCAGGGCGCATTGGATGACGGTCGAGGAGTTGAAGGAGTTTCCCTGCCGGGCCTATGTCGTAACCAACCACTTAGCAGTGATCTCACAAACTAGCGGACTAGCAACCAAAGGGAGTGAGCTTACCGTCATATGGGACGGGATATGGCGTTGGCCTTAGGCAGTAAAGCGAATAGTTACCGTCCTTGTCTGTGGTGAATCTTCCACGAAGATTGCAATCTGCCTGGTCCGGGTCTTGCTGTTCGTACAAGCCGTTGGTAGACGCTTCCCAGACGTCGATCACCACGCCTTCGATGGGTTCTCCGGTGGAGGAATCAAGCACTTTTCCATGCATATAGGCGATTTCGCCGCCATCGGCCGGAGGAGTCTTGATGATGCTTGCACCATTGGGATAGTGAGGCGCGTCGGATCTGAAGAATGGGCCGAGGATAGCAGTGGCAGTAGCGGCGTCAGGAGCGTTGGCTGCGCGGGAGAAAGTAATCTCATCGACAAGGCTGTGCAAAGAGTTAACAAGTGTTCATTGGTAAGAGGCCGGCTCCAAGGAATCTTCCCATCACCGATAACAGGAACGGACTTACGACTCAAGACCGAGGACATCACAAACCAACTGACCCTCATTTCTCCTGTCGTTGCTCATCTGGCCCGCCCAGTTGATCAAGTTCACGCCGGCCATCCACTCATCAACCGTTAGTTCAACCTCGCGAGCGAAGTCATGAAGATGGCGGATGAGCGCCGTGATCACTTGTCGCATGCGCGGGTCAGTCTTTGGACCCGTGGCATCGATGACACTCTGAGTGAAATCGGGATCAAACTGATTAACCATTTTGAGATACGTTGCGCTGGGCCTTGAAAGGAGTGGTGGTATGAGGATCAGGAGCGGTAGAGGGGAGCAGATGAGGAGAGGAATAATCACAATCGAACGATGCTACCTTGGCAGCAAGGGACATATAAGACGGGCCATTGTTCATTGCTAACGGCGCGCGGAAACGCATTCTGCCGCATCAATTGTGTTGGCCTGAGATATCCTGGTGGCCGAGATTTCTCCCATCCCGGTACCCCACCTGGTACCCCACAGTCTCCAACGCCGTGGCCTTTAGTTCCCGGCGCAGGGGGTCTTCGGGCCGAAACAAGTTTTTATTGGTGGGTGAAATATCAGGAAAGCTTTGACTTCGAACTGTTGGGTCCGGAAGGCGGTTCAGCTTTTGATTGGTTCCGCCTCCTGAGTTGAGTTTCAGGTCGCATGGTGGACCCACATTCCGCTGATTTCCGTTCGAATGGGGACACAAGAATGCGGGGTGACATAACATCGCGGGGTATGATGGGGCGTCGGCGTGCTTTTGCTCCGTTGGAGATATTTGATATAAGAAAAAGGTGTTGGAGTCCTTGGACCAGCGTCGGGCAGTCCACCATTGCTATCTCTTTTCCTCCTCTCTCCCTTCCAAAACCATCGCCTTGATTGACACAACCATGCTTGGAAAAATCACTCTCGAAGACCACTTCAACACTCCAGAATTTGCTGAGAAGGCAAGGTGGTGGGCTGGTTTCTTTGCTACCGACCCCGATCGTCACGTTCGCGAAATCTGCGATATTAATAAAATCCGACTTCAGTATGCCGATGAGTACGGTGTTGGATATCACATTCTCAGCTATACCGCTCCCGGTATCCAAGACATAACGGATCCAGATGAAGCATTGAAGATCGCCAAATTCGTCAATGACTGGACCTATGAACAGATCAAGGACAAGCCAGACCGCTTCGGCTCTTTTGCCTGTCTTCCCATGCACGACCCTGCCACAGCGGCCGCCGAATTAAGAAGATGCGTCGAGAAATACGGATTCAAGGGCGCCCTCGTTAACGACAACCAAATTGCCTCCGACGGGAAATCTCTCATCTTCTATGACAAACCAGAGTGGGACGTCTTCTGGCAGACCTGTGTCGAGCTTGATGTTCCCTTCTACCTCCATCCCAAACAGCCAACTGGCGTCGTCTACGATACTCTCTGGGCAGATCGTAAATGGCTTGTGGGCCCGCCCCTGAGCTTCGCGCAGGGTGTGTCCCTCCACCTGATGGGTATGGTTTCCAATGGCGTTTTCGATCGCAATCCCAAGCTCCAGGTGATCCTGGGTCATTTGGGCGAGCACATCCCGTTCGACCTGTGGCGCATCAACCACTGGTTTGAAGATATCAAGAAGCCCATTGGTATGCCTATCAAAAAGACTATCCGTGACTACTTCCGGGAAAACATCTGGATTACGACCTCCGGCCACTTCTCCACTCCAACACTAAAGTATTGTATTGAGGAGTTTGGAAATGCAGACAGGATATTATTCAGCACAGATTATCCGTTCGAGAATTACAAAGACGCCTGCACATGGTTCGATAATATCAAGGGACTAGAGAAAGGACACAGAGCTGCAATTGGAAGAGAAAATGCGAAGAGGCTGTTTAAATTGGGACCTTACAAGGATAGTGAGGCCCCTGTTGAGGATTGAATTCTACATTTGTAAGTATATGATAGGAAGCTGGGACCCATAATGTATTAATTTGCTATCATCCGAGCGATTCTTCACAAGAACCACGGCCTCGAACGTAGCACGAGACATCATGGAAAGTGTACATGAATATATCAATAGCTATGAGATAAACATGCTGCTAATTTCAAACCGCATAGCAAAGGATAGAAGCTTTAAACGGGCATTTTTTTCCCATAACTCATTGTATCATAACTCATTCTCTCGTGTTTTTACTCGTGTCTAGCCTGTAAAAAGCTTGAAACTCGAGCCATATCGGGTATATATGTGCAAAGGCAATTGAATAAACGCAGAAGTCCGATACATACGGTGTTATCTTGATGCCATGCGAATTAAGATTCGGTGTGGCACCGAGATTGACAATGCATGATGCTTTTAAGCTGACTGCCGCAGTCAAATCCCTCATAGTTACTGCTCAGAATATTGCCATGCCGACGTTCATGTTCCATCTGCGTGTTTTATTCTTCGCGGCAGTGGTCTTGGCTTGGTCCTTAACTATTCTCAGAGCGACAATGAGCAACTTGATTACTCAATACAGATGAAAAGGTGTTGATAGCAAAGATAACTGGTAGAGACTCACATTCTTCCCATGTCAAGGGCTCCTTCGTAATCTCCTTTGCCTCTCTCCAATTGTGCATGCACCATGTGGCTACGAGGAAGTCGAGATAACTTTTATCTACGTTTGCACCAATCCTTAATTCCATGGTCGGAGGCGATATTTCCACCTTCTTCTCCCTGTCCCAACGTCGCCGGGTTTCTGTCGCAATAAAGTGGTCGCTTGACCTATCCCGCCATTCGTAGCGTTGCGTATCAGGGGAAAGTGCGGTTGTAGGACGTAGTATAAAAGACGGCAAACCAGGCCCGCCAGCTGTCCAACCTTGTCCGTTCCTCGTAATTTTCTTGCTCATATATCCCCTCTTCCCTGAAAGATATCGCAGGCCGTCAATTTCATATTTTGCTGGCCCTATGTGTAGCGGCGGTGCATCCCTGAGAGCAAAAACATCTCTCTTCGCAATGCTGCGGCCATCTGCGGCGGGCTTTCGATCGATTCGAGTGAGAAGGATGCCAGTAGCGTTAAGTTCGTGGCCATCAAGTTCATGAGTGAGGCTGTACATTGGCTCGGGCTTTGAGAGCGATGAGTAGATATACTTTCCCTCAATGCTGAGGGTTATCGGTTCATGATTGGCAATTGCATGGTGAGGTAGCTCCGACGAGGGAGTGGCTCCGATAGCTGTCTCGTAGTCCGGTGGTGGCTCAAGTGGAGGAGGAGAGATAGGAGGTGGAACATTGTACCCCGGTGGAAATTCTCCCGCCATTTCGTCCATGGGGAAAGGGTCCAGTCATCACCTCAGACTATGACTATGCTTTAGAGAACGTCGTTCTTCAGAGACCAGCCGCGGCGGGCGGTTACCTTGTAGCGTGACTTTGATGTTGCATACGGGCGAATGTCTCGGATAGGAAGCTTATGGAGTGGAAGCAAAGGTTCAGCCCGAGAAACCAAGGCAGTGCAGCAGCGTGAGGTGGCGGGAAGAAGCCCAAAGCAAGCGAGTCGGCACTAACTGTTCTGCATGCAGGGAGAGAGCAGATCACCGCTGACTAACGGGGCTAGCTAGCCATGACGTCACTGGGCTATTCTCTCGTTTTCGGCACAGAAAAATCGGAGAATTTCAGGCAATTTGGAGATGGCAATTCGCTGGATTTCAAGGAGAAGAAAGTCTTTTCTCATCAGTGAGAAAGTGGCATATGGCCAGTCATTACCGCCGAAGCGATGTGGAGGCCGTTTGTTGTCGTGAAGCTCAGCAACCAGTGTTGTTCTATTTATAGAGCCGGCCATCCACGCTAAACCCCTTTGGATGTGTGTGCTGGTTAAGCTTAAAGCGACCACCAACAACACTGCCTGACCACAACCCAACAAAACCATCGAGCGACTGTCTTGGAGTTGCCGGCATTCTCAATGCTACCACGGCCTCTGGAGTCCCTGAGACGAGAGCATACCACTGCAATGCATCTCTTCTCTTGACTTCGTATTTTAAGACATTGGGTCCATCGCCCGGCGAATGGCAGGAAACCCAGCATCAGCAACTCCATGCTTGTCCAATCAGTGGCGTGACGATGGAGAACCCCGACCGTTTTACGACAAGAAGTCAAATCAACCTGGGCTGCAAATAAGCATGATCGACATTCACAAAATGTTTTAAGCTCGGATATATCTCCGAGCAGTTCATGGGCGATTCGTTTGGACAATTTACGGAGCACTTTACGCCGATTCGGCATTTCCGTGACTCTCTACTGGCTTTTGCTCTCGTCATGGTCCCCGTGAGCGGTCTGCGACTCCGAGTCAGCCGCTCTTCTAAAACATGCAGACGACCAAAATCACGCACAGGCGATTTCCCTGCATCCGTGGACGGGGATACGATGACCGACATGGGTTCCTCTGACTTAATTCCGCACCGCCAGCACGCTCTTCTATTCTTCTGGCCGAGTCTCAAGCCTCCCCCGGCAGATGGCCCCATCTCTATTGAGCTTAAGAATTGACCCATTGAGATGAAGCTCAACGATGTACTCCGTATCTGTCAAGGTGCTCCTCTTTGTCTAGGCTTGGTTAGACTTTCAAATGATCCCATGCTTATGCTCTCAGGTCTTTTCTGGATCGAGGTTCCAAACACGTGTTGGCTGTGAATGTGGCTATCTCTCGCAGGACGCACGTATGGGTCTCACGAAACAGGGCGAGTGGCCAGCCAGCTCCAGCTGCTTGCTGTTCAAATTTGGTGCTACAGAATCCACAAATTGAAATCGGCTCAAGACTCCCGAGCGGGGAATCTTCCATCTCATGGCCAACTCTTTCTAACGGCCTTACCCAAGACAGTAAGTTCAGCTCCAATCGGGGCCAAATGAAATCACGCAACTCCAGGCATGGCAAATGAATCGTATTCTGCTCAAAAGTTGAGAGACAAAAACTCAAAAAGTTCGACCACAGTCACACGGCTGAAAGTGAGACATACGACGTCAAATGGCTTAGATCGCAAAACCGAAGAATATAAAGCGACCGTGGAATCCGTCCAAGCCCTACTTTCCTTCTCATCAGCTCGTCAGTACCTTACCTACCTTCATATCGAAATATCTTCTTTCTAGCACGGGAATCCTCAGCCAAATACTATTCATAATGCATATCAAAACTCTAGCACTCGCTGCCATCGCTGCCACGACCGCCGTTGCTGGCAACGTGGGCCATGCTATCGTTGAGAACCACTGCCCATACAAAGTCTACCTCTGGTCTGTCGGCGGCTCCATTGGACCAAAGCAGACCCTTAACCCCGGCGGCGTTTACAGCGAGGAATTCCATCGCGATCCCCAGAGCGGCGGTATTGCCATGAAGATCACCCGCGTTGACAACGGAATCTTCAACAGTTCCCCACAGACCAACTTTGCATACAGCCTGACTGAGACGAGAGTCTTCTACGATCTTTCGGATGTCTTCGGAGATCCGTTCAGCGGCCGCAAGCTCATTGTTGACCCGTCTGATCCTAACTGTGCCGATATCGTTTGGCCAAACGGCATTCCGCCTTCCGGAAGCCAGGTGCATGACTGCCAATTGAAGTCCGACGTGAAGCTCACGCTTTGCGCCTAAGATAAGCCTTCCTCTACATATTACAACACGGTTGGCTAGGGTATGCTTCGCCTGAACGTCCCCTCGTCTTGGGCTATCTTACTAACTGCTTCCAGCAATTGATTCACAATGACACGTGTTTATGATTTTAATGCCCGAGATGCACCGAAGTTAGAAAACTATATGGCTGTGAGCTAGTTTTTTTGGTACTTTGATTATCAGTTAGAGCTCTCTGCTCTAGACAAGTCTGCGATATTCTTTCATTGAAGGGTATATCTAAGTAGCTTATCACTTTAAATAAGGTGTATTTATTTGATAATTCGCACTTCTAATACCTAACTAAGCTGTACTCCGTAGTTGCTCTCAACTGAGTTTTTGCTCTTTCAAGTAACAGTGCAATCATAGGTAGCACCATCCCACTCCTTGCCGTCTTAAGGGACTAAATAGTAACATCAGGTCGTTAATGAAGATAGACTAATGTTCTTGTGATATCAAGGCGACATTAGCCACATAGCTAGGTGTGCTAAGCTTCGAGAGGGCTAGGGTGTCACCCTTCAAGAAACTCCTCTGGAGGTCTTGCGCGTTGAAAGGTCTTTGGATTCCTCTTGATCAGTTCTATATTACTATCGCATTTGAAGTAGTGGTCGTGATTAACTGTGACGTTCACGTACGGCGCGGTTTCAGCGACCATTTTTGCCAGAAGCGACTCCTGCTCCTCATCGAGTGCCAGCGGTTTTCTCTTCGCAAAGAACGGTATCAGGGACAAGTAGTCGTCAACGAGGGCAGCCACAGCAAGAGTAATTCTTTCAAGATTCCTCCAAGACACCTTCTTGCGACACAGAATATTGCGCTTCACGAGTCTTAGCAAAGGCGTTTGTTCAACGATTAGCTTTTCGCGGAAGGGCTTATTCAAATCATCCAAGCTCTCAAGATAGGCTCGGGGGATGCGCGAGGCGACAAATTTGACACTAGTCCCGGATACGACCATGACCACTGGCTAAAGGGGAAAAGACAAATTATTACCGAGATTTTTCAACAATGCGCAATCACGTTTTATGGGAAGGACAATTGTGGGGAGAGAAGGCGTACATGGAAGACAGAGAGGCGTCTGTCATTTGAAACTTCTGTACCTTCGAATCTGTCCTTCCTCAGTACCTCAGCCTGCTGTTGCGCCATTGCGATGAGAAGAGAAACTATTTCAGCGCTCTTAGAAGCGCAGCGGAGGCGCATGTCACGGTGTTGCTGGGCATCCTCCGCCGACACATGATGTATCTTCTGAGAAAGAGGGTAGTAGTCGGTCTCTTGCGACCAAACTGCCACGATGGGGAAGTTAATGGGGCCCTCTTCAGCATCGGGAAACGCTTGGAGGCTTGTTTCGCAGTTGACGTCGACCACAACGGAGCCAAAGCGAATGGGATGTGTGTATGTTTGAGGGGGACTATGGTTCGCCGAAACCCGTTAGATTTCTTTCTCTGGACGCTATGGTATGCGCGGTCAAAGTTGTCAGGAGCGAAAGACAGGTGGACGGGGGCGGTTCTTACTCGGCAAAGGGCGGATCACTGAGGCCCTGCTTCGTCAAGTTCTCGCGTATCTTCCACAGCCAGTCGTCGAGCGCAGAGCATGTCTCGCTATGAGGCGTGGGACTGGAATGGAGGTATTTGCAAAAAGGCACGGATACCAGGTCCTTTGATCGGGGCAACCTCCTGGGCTTCCGTCTAGCCCGAATAGGGCTTCCGATTACTCGTGATAAAGGGTGAATATTGTCGAACCCTTCCACATGCAGGGCCTTCAGGTGGGCTTCAGACCAGAAGGAGGGGTGTATCCAGAGGGGGACCCGTGTCGTCCGGCGCAGAGTCGCCTGAAGGGAGTCGGGAGGCACATCCATGATGATGAGAATGTCGATAGCAAGATAACGCGCTGCCTTTCATCTTTTCTCATTCCCTCCTCAGCGCTGTTCGAATAGCTAAATGACATCTGTGAGCTTTACCTATTGTGCTTTTTGGTAGCCGTCGACTACCGAGTCCATGGGAGCTACCTACCTGGTTACATCATGGGTGAACAACCACAGAGTTACATATGATCTAATTGAGTTGATAATAAGAACTCAGCTTGCCGGCTCGATTTGATGGAGATTGTCGGGTATTGAGATATCTAGCGGTTATCATGAACGGAGCCGTGTCTGTTAATGCATCTATCAATACCATTGGATTTTAACTGAAGATCGAAGAACAGCAATGAGCGAAGGTTTGGATGAAGCGAAATAAGATTTCAAGGCTATCTAGCAAGGTAAGGCACAAATGGCTTGCGACAAATTATGTAGTCAAAGTAGATAGCTAGTAGCTAACGGAGAAGCCTGTGTGGATATCTCTTGTAAAGGAGACGAGAAGAAGAAGCAAGACGAGATACCTTCAGTAAAAACAAACTGAGATGTCAGAGTGTGCTGCTGCAACAGCCTTACCAATGAAAATTGTTGATGCTCAGCCAAGGGAAAAAGCTTCCATGATTTTGGTCAAATATCGACATCCAAACCTCTGTACAAAACCGCTTCACATGATAACTTCATTGGCAACGTCCTGTGATCGCAAGTTAGCAAATCGTGTATATTCGATAGGAGAAACTACAACCATACCCGCTTCAATTCCTTGTAAGGAAGACAAACACAGTTCTGCACCCGGACCTCATCGCCAACACCGCATTCCTTGCCGAGGATTGTGATACTCTGGACCTTGACTCCATTCTTGACGATGGTGGTTGAATGGCTACCATTGGGGATTGGAGTTCCTTCGACACGCGCCCATGCACCAACTCGGCTGCTCCATCCAATGATCGAGTACAAGACACATGCGTCATGTTTGATCTCGGCATCCTCGAGGACAATAGATTCCTTGATGCGTGCACCTGCTCCAACTACGGCACGAGCACCGATGGAAACATTCGGCCCAAGTTTGGCCGTTGGGTCGACGGTCGCAGTGGGGTGGATGTAAACAGGGGGGACAATCATAGCTGAAGGTGCTGCGAGCTCATCTGACCCTGACTGGAACGCCTTTTGGAGGTAAAGGGCATTGGCCGGGACGGCTGAACCTGCGGTCTTAATCTGGCGCCAGAAATCCTTGGTTTCGTGAACGAAAAAGCGGTTGCTGTCTGCTAGGTCTGGGAGGATGTCCTGCTCAAGACGGAGGACCTCGCTCTTCTCGCCTTCATCGTCTTGCGCGGTGCCATAGGACGGCTCAAGGTGCTCCGAAGATGGGTAAGAGTAGAAACGCGGCCGAGTAGTTCGACGTTTAATTGCACTTCGAATGGAGGGAAAAATGCACTCTGTTGCGAAAAGGTACACACCGCAATTGATCAAATTCGAGATATGAGATTCAGGCTTCTCAACGTAGTGTAGTACACGCTTCGTGTGGGTGTCGGAGACGATGCAACCAAAATTTGTAGCCGTCTCATTGCTGACCCTCGTACCTAAGATAATCGCTTCTGCATCCTTCTCTTCAAACAACTTGAGCATTTCAACTAGAGGAAACGAGCAGCATACGTCTGCATTAAGAACAAAGAAGCGCTCTGGGTTGCCCTTGAGAATCGCATCACGGAAGTGATAGAGACCACCTGCGGTCCCTAGTGCTTGGTATTCTCTGAGATATTGGATTTTGAATTGCGGGAACTCCTTGGTGGAATCCTTGATGAAGTCGCGGAAGACGGTCTCGTCATAGTATCCAATCAAAATTACCTCGCGAATATCGGGGATTTTGGTCACAGCCTTGAGAGCATGCCAGATAATCGGGTGGCCGGCAACATCGAAAAGGGGCTAGATGAACCCGGGGGAAGCGTTAGCGGAGCGAAAAGGCCATGTAAAGGTAAGGAACGGGGTATGTATTATAGGAGTATATGGTACCTTGGGCACATCCAGAGAAAGAGGTCTGAATCTAGTTCCTCGCGATGGTCCTCCCACCTGGCAATTGGAGTGTCAGTCAGCTTAGAGGCGAAGAAACAGACCAGAGGACAGGATCACACCAGGATGACAGCTTTTGTGGAAGCCATATTTGCGTTGCGCTCTCGAATAGGGACTTGCAACATGGAAGACAGTAGCCAGCCCGGAGAGAGAGCAGTGGAGGAATGTCTTATTGATTACTTGATGTTCTTAGATCAACTTGAATCAGCACTTTGGTCGTTTATGCAGGGCTGGGCGAGGGGTTAGCTGGCGGTGAGATCCGTACCAAGCAACGAAAAGTCACACCAGCTACGGAGTTAATACCTTGAGCCTGGTTTCGATCTGTTGACGCCTGCAAGAAAAGGTAGCAGAAGGGTCAGTACGACGATGGGAGGAGAGGTGAGAGCGGGCGCTTGGTGGAAGTGGGCGGTGGAGCTGCTGTTGACCCCCTTGATCGCCTCGTTGCTGGGCTGGCGAACACGTGTTCAGCGCCATCGTCAACATCGCCAACCTCACCCGTCTCATCGTCAAGCTCATCTACCACCACCACGACAGAACGTCACGGACAGAACCAAAAAGCGACTCGACTTTGGCAATCAAAGACGCATGCAACCGCCATGAAATATCTCTTTTGTAATTCCCTTGATACCCTACTCCGTATTTTGGATGCTTGTATTCGTAGCAATGGCTCCCAATCTGGAGGAATCTGCTGATGGACACTGCTATCAGCTACCATGTATTCTTCACACTTCTAGCAACACAAGGGAACTGGAAGTTTCCGGGCTTCCAGGCTCCTTGATGTGTTCCTCCGTCGCGTAAAAATCTGCAGTGGCCGGGCCTTGCAACAACACCCTCCAGGAACACATTCCGCCGAGCTCTCTTTCTTTTGGAGCCAAAATCTCATTCTTTTCAACTACCAGCATCTCTTTTCTTCTTCTAGACTGGCTGCTGAAAACCTTCAGCAAGGGGCTTTCTACCTCTCCCGTGCTCTTGACTTTGTTGCCATCTCTGGCCTGTTTCCCTTTTGATATTCCTTTTCTGTTTGTTTGGCCTTCTCAGGCGACGCCTTGCCATCCATTATTCCGTCCCTCCAACTGTATTCTGCAAGGCTTTCGCGCCTTTTCTTAAATTAACTTGCTAGGTTGACTCTATCGCGCCCTACTCCCATTAAGGCCAGTCTTTGACCATGCGGCAGCCTCGGCCCACGTTACCGATCCGCGAAGGCACTCCTTGTATGCTTTGATATGTCCTATTGCTGTTATCTTATCCTTTGTTCTCACATACTTGCAGATACAATGCGTGAGGATTCTCCTGGCCTCGAGGCCACCAACAAATCCATAGATCTCATCTCGCAGAGTATGAAATCCATGGTTAAGAAAATCCAGGATCTGCGTCATCTTGGTATTGAGAACAGTCAACTTCCGCTTCCGAAGATTGTGGTTGTCGGCGACCAGAGCACTGGCAAGAGCTCTCTAATCGAAGGGATAAGTGAAATCAAGGTCCCACGTAGCGCTGGGTGCTGTACGCGTTGCCCATTGGAAATCAATTTGTCTGAGGCAGATACTCCATGGACTTGTCGCGTCTTATTGATGAACAAGTACACGTACTATCCAAAGAAGATGACGGCAACAGCACGCAACCCCTTGGGGCCATGGGTTGAAAAGGAGCCGGAGGAGTTTCTATTTGATACCCTGACTGATAGGTCCATGCTGCAAGACGTTTTGAAGTGGGCTCAGCTTGCAACCCTCAATCCCGGAAGATCCTACAAAGAGTTCATGCGGGATGAAAATCACGAAACGGATACTTATACGCAAGTCAAGTTTTCCCCTAATGTTGTTCGGCTGGACATCTCGGCACCTCGCTTTCCCAACCTCTCGTTTTATGACTTACCCGGAGTTATCAACGTTGCAGAAGTTGACGAAGAAAAGTACTTGGTCACGTTAGTCGAGAATCTAGTGAAACACTACATAAAGGCAGACAACACTATTGTTCTGTTGACAATGCCCATGACTGACGATGCCACTAATTCAAGCGCGGCTCGAATTGTCCGTGAAGTACGCGGAGCCAGAGATAGGACGCTCGGTGTCTTGACCAAGCCGGACAGAGTTGAAGGTGGGCACGTGCAATGGGAAGAGCTTCTCAGTGGGCAGAAGTTTGTGCTTGGCCATAAATACTTTGTTGTCAAGAACAATTCCGATCCTCTCATTGACCATGCCCAAGCAAGAGAAGAGGAACATTTATTCTTCGCTCACCCGCCATGGGCAACAGAGTTTGCGGTATACCATGATAGATTTGGGACAAGAAAACTTCAAGCTGCCCTGTCGAGCCTGCTATTGAAGCAGATTCAAAACAGTCTACCTCACATTGTGGATCAAATCAACAGCCGCGCCAGACTTGTTGAACAGGAGCTATCTGCCCTCCCTGCACCCCCATCTGCGGATGTCCCATATAGGCTGTGCCAGAAATTAAATGACTTTATCAACCACATTCAGGCTCATATGAACGGTGGATCGTCGCAACATCCGTTTTTGAAGCAATGGGGCGAACTGGCATCGGACTTCCAGCAATACCTCGCAAAATCTAGACCAACGTTCAAGATTGGCGACAACATTGAAATAAAGATGCCCGCTCGCATTTCTCCGGCTGATGACGATGATGATGTTTGTGAAGTTATCGAGTGCAAATCCTCACCCAAACGCAGACAGATGAATGACCCCGAGCCCCAGTCAACGAAGAAATCGAAGACCGGCACCCCGTCTACTGAGAAGGCTCCTCCAACTGCAGGAGCCAGTATCGGACCTATGACAGGGTGTTTCAATCAATTTCCTGGTAGGTATCAAGTTCGATTGTATTACACTGGGGGCAACAACGGGGATTGACGTATACTGACGGCATATCAACAGTTCCAGCACGTGTGTTCAGTCCCCAGGACGTCCGGAATATCAACACAGATACATATGCCTCCGGCGTGCCTGGACTTGGCAACCCGCAAGCTGTCGAAACGATGAACCGTCTTAGTGTTGTCCATTGGTTAGACCCAATGCGAACCTTTCTCTCTGCTACATATAGCATGATTGCGAATGTCCTCATGAACGAAGTAGACAATGTCTTTGGGCAATACCGACAAACTGCTCTATATAGCGCTCTCAAGGCTATAATTCTGCAGTTCCTTGACTCGGTTCAAACCGAACATTATCGCCAGGCTCACGAGAATTATGATATCGAACGTTCCAAGCCTTTTACTCGGGCAAAAGCCGCCTTCTCAAAAGCCGAGATGGAAGCGTTGAGACTCCTTTCCACCAAACGCGATGCACTCCGTGTTCGAGAATTCCTGAATAAATTCGAAGAGATTACAGGAAAGCAGCGTCAAGCAAGCACTGTGACACAGGACGATTTAGGTCCAGATAGCTTCGTGAAAGAAATAGAAATCATGGCGGTATTACAAGGTCTCCCTCTTAGATCATTTACCGACTACTAATTCAGGGCAGGCTTCACGAGCGTATTATGATATTGCGAGTGCCCGATTCGTTGACGTGACTTGTCAGGGAATTTACACCAAGCTCTTCTTTCGTTGCCGGGACGAACTTCGCAGCATAGTGGAGGAAAAACTGGGTATTCTCGGCCCGAATGGTACGTTTGGCACTTTCTTTCACCACCATGTTTATGCTAATATGTTGTAGCTTCTGAACGGTGCATGGAACTCATGGTTGAAGATGAGGAGCGTCAACGACGCCGAGTCCAACTCGAAAAGGAGAAGGATAAACTGTGCAAAGCTCAGGAATGGCTCAACGAAATTGCGAATAAAGAGTCAGATGCGATGGACATATCTGAAGCTCCCTAATTGACAAAGGCCAGTGGAGCGGCGTATGTGTTCAGGGTAATCAAATTACTATCAATGGCAGTTGAGGACCTGGAGGAAGTTGTCATATCTTGTACTCCGTAGGCTTTGCGTATTCGTCATCAGAGGTCTAAGCTTAGACAGCAGGAATTCCTAGGATAGCAGTAGACCAATGGCGATCTTCTTCATGATGGGATACCTTCTCCCTCCACAGAGTACGCGGTGCAGTCTGTTCAAAGAGCCCCAAAATTCTTGGTGCTGATGAGTTCTTGGCTCTCAAATCCCCCCTCTCTTCAGATTTACAAGATCATTGGATGTGCTTTAAGCACGCCTGTCTAGTACATCAAGCTTAGGCATATTTAAATACGTGACCTAAACCCTTGAGACTTTCCATTTCAGAAGTTAGTACTCATGAGTCTTTGTGAAGATTGAGATAAGCACTGTATCTGCTAATCATCAACATAAAATTTGGTGTCATTACCTAGAACAGTGTTGTTTTTCATACTGTGAATGCCAAGGCGCTAAATTAGTCATGTGGACGCTAGATCCCAAAGCAGTTAGTGTGCGCGGGCACTAGTGACCGCGGTTAACTGGCCTTGTAATCAACCCCAAGTGTACCACCTGCCAGTGCCAATTTGCACTAAACTGATGAACAAGGGATGCAATACAGAGTCCAATGGCAGCCTCTCAGCAAGACTCCCAATACCACCATTATTTGGATAGTGCCCAGGGCGGCTGCAAGGCTCTCAGCCTTGCCAACCCTGCAGTTGGGTTCAGCTGATCATCAAAGGGCAGTGAAGATGATCTCTGTCAACTCTCTTTCTCGTCTGACCCTGTCTCCATTGTAATGAAGTCATTGACAGAATAAATATTTACCACCCAAACTGTTAGCAACCCATGGCGCACGCAGCTCACACCATTCACAGCGGAATCCTCTGGATAGCAGGGGATATTGCCTGCTATCTCTGGATGGTGGCGGTGTACGGGGGCTCTCAACACTCTACATTTTGAAAGGGCTCATGGACCGACCGACCGAACGATGAACGACCGGGTCCAGCAGTCAAGCCATGTGAGGTATTTGACCTCATTGGTGGCCAAACACAGGAGAGCTGATTGCGATCATGCTAGGCCGCCTTGAGATGAGTGTTGATGAGTGTATCACTGCATACATCAAACTTATGAAAATGGTTTTCAAGCACCAATCAAAATTCCCTATCAGCTTGTCTGGCAGAGTCAGGCCACGGTTTGACTTGGTAACTTAGCTAGAAAGCGCAATCAAAGATGTCCTAGCATGGCTGTCAGACAACTTCCAGCAGCTTTTATTTGATGAGTAAGATGAAAGGAACACACTAAACCCAATTAGTATTAGCCGCACACAATTTGATGTGGTAAGCCAACAACCAATCAGATCAAAATCTAAAGAGTGATTCACAATATTCGATCCTCCATAGATCAAGAGAAAGAGTCTGACTCACAGCAGTCTCTGCCATCTATTTCCATAACGTGGAGCAGCCTGTTTTCTTTTCATCTCTAGCCTCAGCCGTACCTACATTTCTTCAATACAGTCTCCGTGACAAAATCGCTTAGGTTTAGACGTGGTCAATTCGTTCTCAAAGGACACACACACAATGCCCGAGCAGGACCCCGCAGTCCAGGCGGCGGGGAACGCCGTCGCCAATCTTCACCTCGACGACGTCACCGGCGAGCGCGTCTCCAAGTCGGAGCTCAAGAAGCGTCAAAAGCAGCGTGAGCTAGAAAAAAAGAAGGCTGAAAAGGCCGCTGCTGCCGCTGCCGCCGGTGCTGGATCCGCAGGAAAGAAGAAGAGCGCCGAGGAAGAGGAATCACAATTGACTCCAAATGTACGTACTCGTTCGTCATTACGCCTATTTCTACTATGCTAGCTGTTTAGTACGAGTGTCACATCGTTGCCCAGGTACTAATCTTGTCTTCTTTTGGTTCTACAGCAATACTTCGAAATCCGCAGTGGAAAAATCAATCAGCTTCGCCAAACTAAGAATCCCAATCCTTATCCCCACAAGTTCCAAGTCACCGATGACCTTCGGCAGTTCCTCAAGGATTACCAGCATCTCAAGAAGGGTGAACAATTACGTGACAAGAGAATCCAGATCGCTGGGAGAATTTACACCAAACGTACTTCGGGTGCAAAGCTGATCTTTTACGACATCCGAGCGGAGGGCGTTAAGATCCAGGTTGCATGTCAAGCCCAAGAGACTACAGGCGACGTGCCTTTCGAGGCACAGCATGAGCACTTGAGAAGAGGCGACATCATTGGTATCATTGGGTTCCCTGGCCGTACCTCTCCCAAGACTCGCGATGACGGTGAACTGTCTATATTCGCCCAGCAGGTCATCCTTCTTACGCCATGCCTGCATCAGATTCCTTCAGAGCACTATGGATTCAAAGATCAGGAACAAAGATACAGACAGCGATACCTAGACTTGATTATGAATGACAAGTCTCGTAACGTTTTCGTGACGAGATCCAAGATGATCAGCTACATCCGGCGATACTTCGACGACCGCGATTTCGTTGAGGTTGAGACTCCTATGATGAATGCCATTGCTGGCGGTGCTACCGCAAAGCCGTTTATCACTCACCATAACGAGCTGGATATGAACCTTTTTATGCGTATTGCGCCCGAACTGTATCTCAAGATGTTGATTGTGGGTGGCCTTGAGCGTGTCTATGAGCTTGGTCGCCAGTTTAGAAATGAAGGCATCGATCTCACTCATAACCCCGAGTTCACGACGTGCGAATTCTATTGGGCCTATGCCGATGTTTATGACCTCATGAACGTGACTGAAGAACTCGTCTCCGGCCTTGTCAAGCACATTACCGGCGGATACGAGACAGTGTTCCACACCCAGACCGGGGAGGAGTATAAGGTTAATTGGAAGGCTCCATGGAAGCGTATTGAGATGATTCCTGCCCTTGAGGAAGCTACTGGCGAAAAGTTCCCACCAGGCGACCAACTCCATACCCAAGAAACCAACGAATGGCTCAAGAAGGTCCTGAAGAAGGTCAATGTCGAGTGCTCACCCCCACAGACGAATGCTCGTATGCTTGATAAGCTTGTGGGCGAATTTATCGAGGAGAAGTGCATCAACCCTTCCTTTATCACTGGCCATCCTCAAATGATGTCACCCCTCGCCAAGTACCATCGCGACCATGTCGGCCTATGCGAACGATTTGAAGCCTTCGTCTGCAAGAAGGAAATCGTGAATGCGTACACCGAATTGAACGATCCATTTGACCAGCGGTTACGGTTCGAGGAGCAGGCCAGACAAAAGGCTCAGGGTGACGATGAGGCACAGTTGATCGATGAGAACTTCTGTACCAGCTTGGAATACGGACTGCCTCCTACCGGAGGATGGGGATTGGGTATCGACCGTTTGGTCATGTTCTTGACAGATAACTATAGTATCAAGGAGGTGCTTGCTTTCCCATTTATGAAAGATGATAAGGCCGCGCACAAGGAGCCTCTTGCTGCCGAGGTTGTCGGTATTCAGCCGAGCCCGGAGGAAGGAATTCGTAAGTTCATTCTACCTGCCTACTTGCCATGTTGTTCGCCACGCTGACCCCCTCTAGCTCATAAATAAGTGGAAACCAAAAGGATCATTTTGCGGTTGAGTGACGAATGAATTGCTTGAGCATCTGGAATCCAGATGAATAACAAAAAAACAAAATGTTGGGCAGTTATCAGCTCTTCTCGACCATTAAAAATATAAAGAAAATACAGCCAAGAGAGAAAATCAACTTCCATAAGTTAACCATGATTTCTGTTTTCCTGGAGATGTCTATTTTTCCTTCGATGCCCTAGATTTAATGGCATCGAGATGCTTTTCCTGAATTTCATTGATCGTTTGTGAATGAATTCAGGGGTAGTCACATATGCCCCTGAATTAAACCAGCCAGTTCCATGGAGGAGCCCCAGACTTCATCTCAAGGATCATCATCTTCAACTGGATCTTATAGTGAGAGACCTTTTGGACAACATAGGCCTTCACAATGCTTGTGTGTAATAACTACTGGGGGCTGTGCTAATGTTTGCTCTCCTTAGCGCTCCTGCTTATTCAATGTGATAAACATAGCTGGTTTACCACATATATCTTTCACCAAAGTTCCTGTATTTCACTTGGTAATTGACAACCACATCTATGCCATACAACTCTTATATTAATGGGTGGAAATATAACGAGCCTAGCAAAAGCTGCTTTTGAGTCAACAGCGCTCACCACTATTGGCCATGAACAGGGCCTTGCTGGCATGCAGTATGGCCTGCCCGCAGTTCGCTGTTGCCGTGATGGTTGCCGCCAGATGTTGGAGCTGACAACAAACAAGATGAGGCCGCACAGTCCGGACCGCCGACTAAGAGTCACAGTCTCTAGAGGTGAATATGGGCAGATGCCATTGTTGACATTCATGGTATTCACCGTGAAGACACCTATATTTCACTCACTTCTTCCCGCAAAATTTGCCTACTTAATCTTCTGCTCTCTGGGGGATTCTCCTTCTTCTCTGTCTTTTTTCTTCAATCCTTCCTGTTCATGAACCGAATCTGCCACAACTTGGATGACTCTGAGGGTGTTTATCTTTCAAAGATATACGTCCCTTTGAGAACTCACGTCAACTTTGGGCTAGCCGACACTCGGGGCAGCTCGGTTCATCAGCCTTGCTCGCGTCTTGGACACTTTACCCTTTTCTGAGCTGAATACATACAAGACTTACAGGGGTAGCTTTCAACTTTATTGTGTTCTGAACTGTTCTTGAAGTTTTGATTCCTGAACAAATTGGTTGAGAATGTTATCTGGTTCTGACGACCCTTTCGCTCCTCCCACCCTCGATGGGCCAACCTCGGAGCTTCCAGGGGATGGTGCTGAAGCAGTAGGGCCCACGGAGAATGCGCCTGTTACTGGACCGCTTCTTCCGGACACAGTTTCTTCGACTAGCTCTCTCTCCGAACTCGACGACGACGAAGACGACGATGTTCGCCATACCATTTTCAAGAATATCAAGATCCATACGGCCAAGTGCGACGTCTGCAACCAGCATAATAAAGCCACTCTACGCCGTTGTATTGACTGCGGATGGCAAATTTGCACTCCATGCTGGGATGCCAGAGGCGGGAATGGCGCACACGGCGTTTCCCACAAGTTTGAAGGCCCTACTTTCAACCCTGATGCTCCAGCGACTTATACGAAAGATAAAAAGAACGCAGGGCATGATAGTGATGATACAATTAGCCTTGCAAGCACTGGGTTGGCTACAAAGGCAAAATCGAAGGCCAAAGCCCCTGCGAAGGGTAAACGACCCATGCAACTAGACGATGACGACTACACCCCGGTAAAGCGCCGTGCCTCGCAAAAAGCTGCGCCAAAAGACAAAGGAGACGGCAAGGCGAGTCAAGCCAGATCTGCCGCTCAGAAAGCAACAGCAACTACCACGGCGACCCGACGATTCAATCCTGTCAACTCGAGCAGCATTACTGCTGAGAACGTCATTGTTTTGGATGGAGAGGGTGCCGAGGCTGATGAGTCTGAACAGGCTCGACCCGAAATGTCTCCAAATGATCCGAACAATCCTATGTACTGGCTCTGCATTGCGGCGGAACAGGCTTTGGAAGCAGAAAAGGCCATGTCGAAGCGGCAGCAACAGCGACAGGCTCTTCGCCCACAGAATGCACTAGCTGGTAACCTCCAGGCCAGAATCAGAGGCGGAACTACTGCTAACGAACTCCGTTCGCCTCTTTTTGTCCCATTGAATTCCGTGCCGAATCGCAACCAGCAGCTACTTTTCCAGCAATCCCTTCAAGGTTCGCAGCCTACTCAGGCCCAACAGCAAGCCGCCTTCCAATCTGGGGGAGCAATGATTGTTAACGCGCATGATCAAGAATTTGCATCCCAGCATCAAATGTCGGAATACCTCGATGAGGAGGGACTTGCATTGCGAGTTGCAATGGCTCGAAACCGCCATCCATGGGTTCCCGGATATGGCCGTGGTCAATTCCTTGGGGTTGACGCTCGTCTCTATGGTGCAACGCCTTCTAACGCGTATGCTGCTCAGGAGGGATACCGGTTTTCGCCTGCAATGAACTATGGCGGCGGTGGTCCTGGTTGGGGCGATCAGGATCCTTTGCATGGGCGTCCATGGGATCTCTAAGCGCGTCCTCCCCTGCTACTCCTTTTGAGATTGCCACTTGCTACGGGTATTCTCTGATTCTTCCCTTTCACTCTTCTCACTTCTTGTAAATCGGTTTCTACTTCACCTTGCTCTTTTTAATGGCGCCGAGTTCTTCCCGCGTTGATTTGTCTTAAAAATTGAAAAACACCTCAGAACCCATTGGTTTGTTTTCCGCTCTCTGGTTGTAATCTCTCCATGATGAATGACTTTAGTTCGGTTGGGCGAAAAAATTAGGTTGCTTTTTGTCGTTGCCTCGAACCAAATTGCCTGTATTTATTCGAGGATGCATATAACAGATTGTTTTACACCCCGGTACACTGAATAGCAAGACTTCTATCATTCTCTGTTTCTTCTAGTTTATACCCCAGAGGTTTAGCTAGATTAGCGGCTTTCTGTCAAATTCTGTGGGTATTTCCACTTGAGTTGATGGATGTTTTGTGTGCATGTACAGTACTTTATGAAGTGTGATTAGGTATTTCTTTTCATATTTCCACAAATTTCACGCCGGAAAAGAGAGAATATAGTAACACATTGAAGAAGTGGAGAGAGGGCATAAGTCGAGTCACGCTTGCTCCAAAACCAGGGCCAGAGTTTATGAGCTGGCGAAGGAGGAGAAGGCACTGGAAACAATCCAGTCATAATCAGGGTTGCTTTGTCAGGGGCGAGGCGGCTCGAGGAATGCTGCCGCCCTTGCCTTTCATAGCCATTTGAAGTAAGCGAGCTGTTCTCGAAGGATGCCAGATTCTGTTGCCAAGCACAAGAACCCAAGTCAAGAGGAACAGACTACCCGCTTGGTGAGCGGAAGCGAGATGCATAGGGACGAGATAGAGGAGTGTGCTAATTCCTAGGCCAACTTGCACCATGGCAAAAGCCACGACCCCGTGAACCCCTTTCTTAGCCACCTGGGGAAGTAGCCGTTTCATAGTCGGCGAGAATTTGGTGTATGCCCATAAACCCATAACAGCAGAAAAGGTAGTCATGGCGAGAATACGATGGTCAAGTTGAACCAAGGAGGGATTTTCGAGCATATTTCTCCACCAGAGATCAGATCTATCGGACTTCCTCGAGTAGTGTGGGTCGAGAAGTTCAGATTTGGGTGGAGCGAAACCGGTGCCCATCGTCGGAAACTCATTGTAAATGAGACCGGCGTCAAGACCAGCAACAAGACCACCAGACATAGCAGTGACAAATACGAGCAGGGCCAAACCAGCCACAGACCGGCGGAAGACGTTGAGCTTAGGATCCCGCAGGGCCTCAAGAATCTTCGTGCCCTTCTCGGGGTCAGCCAATAGACGGCGTTGTCGGAGAATAGCCAAACCGTTCCAGAACATTGCAACATAGCAAACGAATGCTGCGGCCAAATGAGCGGTCAATCTATACTGGCTCACACGCGGATGGCTTCCAGGAGCGAACAGGTCGTCTTTCAACCCCGACTTGACCATCCACCATCCGATGAAACCTTGGAAACCAATCAATGCTGATATACCAGCCAGCCGAAGAGCCATCGGCTTGGACACTCTCTTTGTTGCGGTAAAGTAGATGGCAGGTATCACAAAAGACAAGCCCACAAAGCGGCCCCAGATTCTATGAATCCACTCCATGTAGTATATGTTCTTGAATTCGGCAAGCGTCATGTTGGGGTTGAGGACTTGATATTCAGGAGACGCTCGGTATTTAGCAAATTCTGATTCCCAATCTTCTGCGCTCATCGGGGGCAAAGAACCCGTTACGGGCCTCCATTCGGTGATGCTCAGTCTACAAAAGCAGGTTAGCCGTGTGACCGGATCCGACTCCACTGACAGGCGCCAGGAACATACCCAGATTCTGTTAGTCGGGTTAATCCACCAAATACCACGAGTCCAAACACACTGGCTGCACTCCCAAGTAACCAACACGCGACTATCTTCGAGCTAGCGTCTGGAAAGCGAGACTTGACCACCGTACCGATCGCTGGCGCTCCTGCGGCCGTCGCGGCCTGCGACATCAGCCGTATGGTAGAGCTGGGATTCCGCCAGCGTCCGGTTTGAGCGAGAATAGAGCTGGGTCTGAAGGCCTTTCGAATGGGAGCAGTTCCAATCCATTGTCGGGGAACTCGGGGAAGGGCTGACTGTTTCTGTAGGCATTGACGACAGGTGAAGAATTCACGTGGAAACCTCCAGCTCTGCCTAAACATTGGCATGCTGGAAGAGAGGAAGGCCATGATGATGCCCGTGCTCTCCTCTTGAGCTGAGTGCTTGATTCTCTGCTCTTCTGTCGTGCTCGCCGTCTTCTTTTGCTTGAAGTACGGACGATGCGCACGGACCACTGCGGGCTCGGCGGATCGGTTGTATGTTCTTCCGTCTAGTTGCTTACCAATGCATTTTACTGTCAGGTCATTGGTTGCTTCAGTGGACTCAATC